>UESW01004143.1:42490-181787 GCA_900491605.1 Calamus simplicifolius
AAGTTGTCGCTTAATCCATAGGATTTGAGCACAGCAACTTCCAGCTGCTACATATTCAGCTTCAGTAGTTGATAATGCAACTGAATTTTGCTTTTTGCTAAACCATGAGATTAAGTTACTTCCTAAGAATTGGCATGCACCACTTGTGCTTTTTCTATCTAACTTACATCCAGCATAATCAGAATCAGTGTATGCAATCAGATTTAATGTTGAGTCTCTAGAATACCATAAACCTACATTTTTTGTTCCACTTAAGTATCTTAGTATTCTTTTAACAGCAATTAAATGTGATTCTTTAGGTTCAGACTGAAATCTAGCACATAAGCAAACAGCAAACATTATATCTGGTCTACTTGCAGTTAAGTAAAGTAGGGATCCGATTATACCTCGATAATATTTTGATCAACCTTCTTACCTTCTTCATCTTTGTCCAGCTTGCATGAAGGACTCATTGGTGTTCCGAGGGGTTTGATTGATTCCATACCAAACTTCTTTAAAATTTCTCTTGTGTACTTTGTTTGGTTGATAAAGATTCCCTCTTTGCTTTGTTTGATTTGGAGTCCAAGGAAGAAGTTGAGTTCTCCCATCATGCTCATTTCAAATTCGCCCTGCATCAACTTAGCAAACTCTTGACATAGAATATTGTTAGTAGCACCAAAAATGATATCATCAACATATATTTGAACTACTAATAAATCTTTACCTTTTCTTTTCAAAAACAATGTTTTATCAACATTTCCTCTTATAAAATCATTTTCAATTAAGAATTTACTTAATCTATCATACCAAGCTCTAGGTGCTTGTTTCAAACCATATAATGCTTTGTGCAATTTAAAAACGTGATTTGAAAATTCGTGATCTTCAAAACCTGGTGGTTGTTCTACATATACTTCTTCATTTATAAATCCATTTAGAAAAGCACTTTTTACATCCATTTGAAATAAGTTAAAATTCATATGACATGCAAATGCAAGTAATAGTCTAATGGCTTCTAATCTAGCTACTGGTGCAAAGGTTTCATCAAAATCAATACCTTCTTCTTGATTATATCCTTTTGCAACTAATCTAGCTTTGTTTCTAATTACTATGCCATTTTCATCTAGTTTATTTCTAAATATCCATTTTGATCCTATAACAGAATGATTTTTAGGTCTTTCAACTAAAGTCCATACATTATTTCTAGTGAATTGATTTAATTCTTCTTGCATTGCTAACATCCAATTATTATCTTTTTCAGCTTCTTCAATAGTTTTAGGTTCAATTTGTGATACAAATGCAAGATGATTACTAATATTTCTCATAGATGATCTAGTTCTTATTCCTTGAGATGGATCACCTATAATCAATTCCTTAGGGTGACTATAAGCATATCTCCAATCCCTAGGTAGATCTACATCATTATGATTAGTGTTAGTATCATCATCCTTAGGTGAATCATTATCTTTAGCGTCTTGCTCTTGATCTAAAGATACATCAATATTTAATTTTTCAAGATCTTTTTCAATTATGTTTGTATCTTCTTCATCATCAAATTTTTCGGAACGAGTTGCTAAAGATTCATCAAAAACTACATGAATGGATTCTTCAACAACTAAAGTTTTCTTGTTAAATACTCTATATGCTTTACTAGTTGTTGAGTATCCTAAGAATATTCCTTCATCAGATTTAGCATCAAATTTGCCTAAATTATTTTTACCATTATTGTGAACAAAACATTTACAACCAAATGCATGAAAATATTTAATGTTGGGTTTTCTATCATGCCATAATTCATAAGGTGTTTTCTTTAAAATAGGTCTTATTAAGGCTCTATTTAGGATGTAACATGCTGTGTTAATAGCTTCCGCCCAAAAGTATTTCGGGAGTTTACTTTCACATAGCATGGTACGGGCCATGTCTTCTAGAGTCCTATTTTTCCTTTCAACTACACCATTTTGTTGTGGGGTCCTAGGTGCAGAAAAGTTATGATTAATACCATTTTCATTGCAAAAACTTTCAAATAAGTGATTTTCAAATTCAGTTCCATGATCACTTCTTAGAGACACTATGGTAGTGTTTTTCTCATTTGTTACTTTCTTGAAGAATTTCATGAATATCGAGAAAGTCTCATCTTTGTGAGCTAAAAACATTACCCAAGTGAATCTAGAGTAATCATCTACTATCACAAGACCATATTTCTTTCCTCCTAGACTTGTGGTTCTAGTTGGTCCAAAAAGGTCCATGTGAAGTAGCTCTAATGGCCTAGAAGTTGAAACAATATTTTTAGATTTGAAAGAACTTCTTGTTTGTTTTCCAAACTGACATGCATCACATATTTTGTTATTTTCAAAATCTAATTTAGGTAAACCTTTTACTAAATCCATTCTAATTAGTTTTGAAATCAGGTGTGTGCTTGCGTGACCTAATCTTCGATGCCACAACCAACCAATCTCATTCATATTAGCATTATTAGCAACTAAGCAATGATTATTAGTAGACAATTTGTCTAAATCAATCATGTATACATTGCCATTTCTATTTCCAATAAAAACAATGCTATTATCAATGGGATTAGCTACAGTGCATAAAGAAGATTCAAATGATACTTTAAAACCTTTGTCACATAATTGACTTATACTAATTAAGTTATGCTTTAAACCATCAACATAAAGTACATTTTCAATATATGTGGAGGGAGTTATTTGAATGTTACCAAACCCCAAGATTTGGCCTTTGCCATTGTCGCCAAATGTAACAACTCCTCCTTTCTTTTCTTCAAGGGTGATGAATTCTTCTTTGTCACCCGTCATATGTCTTGAGCAGCCACTATCAAGATACCACTTTCTCTTTGATCTCTTGGCCACAAGACATTCCTGCAATGAAATCAAACTTTATGTTTAGGTACCCAAGCTTTCTTGGGTCCTTCATGGTTAGTAGCAACAAATATTGTTCCTTTCGGAACCCATATTTTCTTTCCTTTAATATTTAAGTTTTTATTAGGTTTTAGAATTTTACATTCATAAGATTTATGTCCTTTTTGATTACATTTAAAGCATGTAAAATTACTTTGGCCAGCACGCACAAAAATATTTTTAAGTGATTTTTGTTTTCTTAAAGTGTTATATCCTAATCCGGCTTTGTCAAAAACTGCTTTTTGACTATTTAATAACATGTCTAGTTTAGTTGAGCTTAATGTAAACTTATCAACTATGTTCTTATGTTTTTCAACCTCTTTCCTTAGTTTATCATTTTCATTAGAGATTGATTCTTTTTCTTTTATTAAAATTTTATTTTCAGATTTAAGTTTCTTAACTTCATTATTAAGATTTTCCTTTTCTTGAATGAAAGTTAAGTTTTCATTTTTCAAAATCTTGTATTTCTTTTTCAAAACCTTGAAATCCCAACAAGTTCATTAAAAGCATCAAAAGTTCATCAAAAGCAAATTCATCGCAAGGGTTCGGAACTTACCTCATCGTTGTCGTCCGCCATGAAACATACGTTTGCGACTTCCTTTTGTTCTTCTTCTTCGGAAGAAGATTCCTCGCTGTCACTCCATGTCGCCACATAAGCCTTCTTTTTCTTTTTGTAGGCTTTCTTCAATTTGGACATTCATTCCTAAAGTGCCCCGGTTTATTACACTCATAGCAAGTCAAGGGGTCTTTCTCTTTTTCTTTGTCCTTGTCCTTGTTTTATCCTTTTCTCCTTCCCACTTAGCTCCAAATTTTTTCTTGTGGAAGGGTTTCTTTCTCCTCATGAATCTTTTAAATTTCTTTGCTAAGAGAGCAGTCTCTTCATCATTATCATCATCATCATCTGCTGCTCTCTTCTTCTTTTGCAGCTTTGAGGGCAATACTTTCTTTTTCTTTGTGTCCTCCTCTACATGCTGCCTCATAGTCAGCTCATGGGTCATAAGAGATCCTAGAAGCTCCTCTAAGGGTAAAGTGTTGAGGTCCTTAGCTTCTTGGATTGCTGTCATTTTTGCTTCCCATGATCTTGGTAATGACCTAAGAATTTTTCGAACAAGTTCAGAGTTAGTATATGTCTTACCAAGACTTTTCAAACCATTACAATATCTGTAAATCTAGTGTACATGCATGCAATGGTTTCAGATTGTTCCATGCTAAATAATTCATATTTATGAACAAGAATATTAATTTTAGATTCTTTTACTTGATTGGTACCCTCATGGGTAACCTCTAATCTATCCCAAATCTCCTTTGCGGAATTACATGTGGAGATTCTATTAAATTCATTAGCATCTAAGGAGCAATATAAGACATTCATGGCTTTAGCGTTAAGCTGTGCCATTTTCCTATCATTATCATTCCAGTCCCTTTCGGGCTTAGGAACAATAGTGCCATCTATAACATGTGTGGGTGTACTAGGTCCATTGATTATAACACCCCATAGCTCATAATCAGAAGCTTGAATGAATATCCTCATTCTAGCTTTCCAATATGAATAATTTGAACCATTAAACAGTGGAGGTCTATTCGTAGAATGACCTTCAGCAAATGATCCAACTTGTGTTGCCATTTGGAACTTTAGCTCTTGATCGTGTGATCAAAATCTAATGAGCACTAGCTCTGATACCAATTGTTGGCCCAGATGACAACCCAAGAGGGGGGGTGAATTGGGTTCTTTAAAAATTAGCCTTTTAAAAAAAATTTGCTTAATAAGAATGAAGGCAATAGCAATGCAAATACAAAGTGCAGTGAATAAAACAGAGATAGAGAAAGAGTCAATGGAAGCACGGCAAACACAAAGATTTTATAGTGGTTCGGTGTATCCAACACCTACGTCCACTCCCAAGATTCACTTGGGTCCACACTATAATCTCCTTGATTACAGCAGAGTTGTTTTACAAGCTCACAACTCAAACTTGTTGTTTTCCCGGGATCACAACGAACCCAGCTGGTTTTCAAGGGCTCACCAGCACAAAAACCCTAACACAAGCTTAACCAAGCTTGAACCGAGGTAAGACTACCTCCACTAGTTCAATCCCCCAGATTGAACTAGACACAAATAATAGAAATGATGTTTTTCAATTACAAAGCTCCTTAATGAGCAGATAAACAAATATAAGAAAAAGTTTAGAAAAGCCTGATTTGCAGTTGGTTGGCTTTGAGCTTTTCTTCTTTTCCTCTTTTCCTCAACTCCTTTGAAGTGTAGAATCGGGCCTCAGCTCGGATTCTTCACGGAATGTATGTTGGAGTTGATTTGAGCTTTTCCTCTTTTCTTTGAGTGTTGAAAATCACTTGAGATGCTCTTGAATAGCTCTTGGATTTTCTTCTGAAGCTTCCTTGGATTGTTGAGCTTGAACACAGAAGGAGCTTCCTTTGATTTCACACTCTTTCTTTCACTCTATTTTGAATCACGGATTTTTTCAAATGAAGCTCTGTTTTTTCTTTTCTTTTCTTTTCTCTTGAAATGAATATCTCTCATTGTATATCTTTGATTTGAAAATGGCTTCTCTATTTATAGATTCTGCAAAAATATAGCCGTTAGAAACAAAGAAAAATAGCCGTTAATCAAAAATCTTACCGTTGACGCTGAGTTGGCATTCGAAAAAATTTCACCCAGATTTGCTGGAGTCGACTCCTGCTTTTCGCGAGTCGGCTCGAGGTCGTGATACCAAAAATAGAAATACTCAGAAAGTTATAGGGTCGACTCATCAAAAGTAAAGTGTCGACTCCTGACAGTCGGGGGTCGACTCATGAAAAGTTGGGGTCGACTCGCGAAGTGCTCAGAAAAACACACCTCTGGTGTCTGAGCGGAGTCGACTCGCACAGTCATGGAGTCGGCTCGACAGAATCGGGGGTCGACTCGAAAAATTGCATGGGTCGACTCGAGACAGATAGTCATTTCTGTACTCTGAGTGGAGTCGACTCTGAAACTCAAGAGTCGGCTCCGGAACGTATCAAAAATCAGAAAGTTTTCTGATTGACTTTAAATTCGTTCCAGATTCATTTTAAATCATTTTTGACTTGAATATAATAAAATTGACATTAGGAATCAATTCAAGAAATGTTCCAAAAACTCATTGATTAAAATATGAAGTATTGAATTTCTTTTTGAAAGCTTAAACATTGAACATGAAGTTACTTTCAATTTGATTAAAGTTATACTTTAACATTCTCATTCATTGTTCTAAATAAATTCATTGCTCATGTAAATAAACTCATTACATCTTTTAATGTACACATGGCTTTTGGTAATCATCAAAATCAAGGGCAACAAATTCTCAACAATCTTCCAACACTCTCGCATACAAAGCCATATGGTAGGGATATTACTGGCTGACAATGAAGGAGGATGCATCCAAACTTGTTAAGAGGTGTGACAGCTGCCAGCGCCATGCTAACATTCAACATCAACCGGCATCCCAGCTGACCCATCTGGCCGCACCCTGGCCCTTCGCCCAGTGGGGCATGGACATCCTGGGACCATTCCCTCCAGCCTTCGAACAACGCAAGTTCTTAGTCGTAGCAGTTGACCATTTCACCAAGTGGATCGAGGCGGAGGCTCTCGCTAAGATCACCGAGGGCAAAGTAAGGTCTTTCTTCTGGAAGTCTGTCGTGTGCCGGTTCGGACTGCCGCACACCCTCGTTACTGATAACGGCCGACAGTTTGACAACACGGCCTTCCAGGAATTCTGCATCGGCCTGGGCATCCATCATGATTCACCTCTATGGGGCACCCCAGACCAACGGCACAGCCGAGGTGACCAACCGCATTATCCTCCAAGGGCTCAGGGCCCGGCTAGATGGTTGCAAAGGGCGTTGGGTGGAGGAACTCCCCAGTGTATTGTGGGCATACCACACGATGCCACGAGCCCCCACCGGGGAAACTCCTTTCAGCCTAGTCTTTGGGACCGAGGTAGTCATTCCGATGGAGATAGGAGTCCCCAGTCCCCGGACAGAGTTATACCATGAAGAGAGCAACCCAAATCAGCTGCGGGCCGATCTAGATTTAGTGGAAGGATTGCGAGACCAGGCGCAACTTCGCATGGCGGCTTTCCGTCAGCGAGCGGCCAAATACTACAATGCTCGAGTACGGTCCAAGATGTTCCGCCCTGAAGATCTCGTTCTGCGATAAGCTGAAGTATCAAATCCAACGGAGGGGGGCAAGCTGGCACCGAAATGGGAAGGACCATACTGTGTCAAGGAGGTACTTCATCATGGGGCATACAAAGTTGAAGAGCTAGATGGGAAACCGCTTCCTCGCACTTGGAATGCCGACAATTTACGCCAGTATTATCAGTAATGTGCTAACTTCATTAATTTGAACCTACTTCATAGATTGTTGTTCAAAATGTTTGCATTGTTTTTAGAGTGATCACGCTTTGCATCAAAGACCGGCTCCGCATCGGCACCAAAGACCGGCTCCGCGTTGGCACCAAAGACCGGCCCCACATCGGCACCAAAGACCGGCTCCGCGTCGGCAATTAAGCCCAGTCTCGCATCGGCAATTAAGCCCGGCTCCACGTCGGTACCAAAGACCGGCTCCGCATCGGCACGAAAGACCGGCTCCGCATCGGCACCAAAGCCTGGCCTCGCGTCGGCACTTAAGGACAGCATGTTGGCGCACACAGTCCCATTCTGCACGACATATCTAACGAGGCAGCAGGCATTCCATGGCTTCGCGCCGGCACGAGCGGGGTCTTATACTACCTACAGTTCAACTTCATCTCTGCAACCGAAATTGATCCCGCATCAGTTTCCTAACAGATAGAAATCGTGCTCTTCAGCCATTGGTTGTTGATTCGCGACAACTCACACAAGCAAAGCTAATTATGACCAAAGACAAGTGTTGAGAATTGAAATATTCATTGATGGCTAAAAGTTTACAAAATTGCCGATCTGAGTCGGGCTTGGAGAAATACAATAAAAAAAACTAAGGGTCATTTGGGGCTGGATCATCATCTTCAGGGACTTCATCTAGCTCCAACCCTTCAATCCCCTCGAGGTCGTAGAGTTCCTGAATTTTTTCCTTGCAGTCCTGGAAGCCGGCCTCGTAAGCGAATGTCGTCGATTCGGCTAATTCCTTACTAAAGGCTTTAGACTTCCTGAAATCCTCTACAGCCTCTGCAGCTCTTTTCTCCGCCTCGAAGGTTTTCCGCTCGGCCTCCGTGACCTTTTTATCGGCCTCGGCGGCCTCCCTCTTGGCTTCGGTCACCGCCACCTCCAAGTCGGCAATCTTGGCATCGAACTGGCGGGCGACCTCTTTGGCTGCATCTATTTCAATGGAGGCGAAATGCAATCGGTTCTTCAAAATGCACATTTTGATTCCGCCACCTCCAGTCTCTCCTCGGCCATTCTTTGCTTATCTTCGGCCGCCTGGGCGTTATCCAGCTCGTTGGCCGCCCGACGCTGGGCAACTTCCAGCGTGTACTCCGCCTTCTCGGCTCTTAGCCGGATGGCTTCGACTTCGCCCTTTAAAGTGGCCCGGGTATCCTCCAAGGCAATCTCTGCCTTTTTTGCCCTAGCCTGGAGTGATAGCATCTCCTCCCGCGACTGGTCAAGGGCAGCATCACTCAGGGTCCAAAGGTCCCTCATGGCAATTAGAGAGTTCAGCGCCTGCACGGAGTGTCAATGTTAATTAAAAAAAAACAAAGGCGAAAAGGTTAATAGGGCAAAGCTCACCCAAAGGTGTGCCACGGACGCCTCGCAGAAGAAGGTGGCCCTCCCCTGATGCTGGAGATACTCCTGCACCTCTACCACAGATGCTTCGTCCAATGCCCGCTCGGCCCAGTGGCTGTGGTTCGCCAAAAGTGATTGGAAGGAAGGGTCGACACCCTTCCTTTCCACTGACACGGGGGCCACGGGGAGGACTCCGCCTCCGACTCTGCTGCCTCCGGCTCCTTGGCTGGTTGAGGCACTTCGATTGTTGCCCCTTTGGGGGCATGGTAACTGCTAGAGTCGGCCTTGTTGTTGCAAGGACCGGCTCAGTCTCCATGGCTTCGGGCGAGGGTGACGATGCTTTTGCGACCTGCTCCGGAGAAGGGTCGAGCAGAATGACAGGAGGGGGAGCTGGTACTGAAGGTGATTCTTTTCCTCCTGCTTGGCTCCGCCCAACTTCCTCGCTGGCCTCGACCCTTATCGTGTCTTTCCGGGCGGGCTCGTCGACTTGGGCTCTGGCCGCCTCGCGCACGCGTGGGGGATCCATAATTTGGTCCCTTCCAGCATCGGCCCCCCAGCGTCGACCCTTCCAACGTTGGCCCTCTTCAAAACCTTAGCGCGCAGGGGCTTCACAACTCTAGCCCCTCCAGCGTCGGCCCTCCCCGCATCGGCCCTCCTTTCAGCGGGGGGCTCATTCCCCGTTGCCTTCCTCTTCTTGGTAACCGCCTGCCTGAGCTCGCGAAGTGATGACATCATCCCTATAAAAAACAGGAGATGAGTAAAAAAAAAAGAGGGGAAGAAAGAAGGAAAAAGGTGAGTAATCAAGTGCTCACCACCAGAAGGGATTAGGCCGGCGAGACGAAGGTTTTCATCGATCAGAAGCTTATTACATCGAGGGACATCAGCAGTCAGAAGCTGCCCGAATGCCATTCGATCCCTTGGGAGGATAGAGGAATCCCTATTGGCGTCGGTGTTGGGTGTCCCCCAGCTTCCACTCACCCCTTTAATATCAGCAAAAAAGAACTTATCCTTCCACCCTTCAACGGAGGTGGGAAGGTACAACTTAAGGATCCTAGTGGGTCTAGGAGTCAAGGACCACCAACCTAACTGCTTGCGAAAGGTATAAAAACTACGGAATAAGGAGATACTGGCCTCTATGTATTGCAGGTGACAGAGAACCAGAAAGCCAACGATGGTTCGGATCGAGTTAGGGACTAGCTGGGAAGGTGTTAAAGAATATTGGTCCAGAAGGTTAAGGATGAAAGGGTGGATAGGTAATCGAAGTCATGCCTTAAAGAAGGCTCCGTACAAGGCAACTCTTCCAGGACGGGAAGAGGTTACCCTGTCATCAGGAGCGGGATAGGACAGACGTAGGTTTGGCGGAAAACTATACTTGGCTCTTAGGTTTACTATGTCTTGAGCAGACATAGTGGAAGCAGTCCCCTCGGGGGACTCCTTGACAGCGCTGGAAGGACCAGCAGCTGTCGGACGGCTCCGGGTGGAGGTCCGTTCGACGGTCAGATGACTCCCGGCTGCAGGGCATCTAACCGGCCGCCGCTCTGGCGAGGAGTGGTCGGAAGATGGAGTGGACCATTGGCTTGGTAAGGAAGCGGAAGGTTGAGAAGGAGTGGGGGACCGACCCCCGGAATCGGAAATAGAACAAGAGGGTGAGAATGCCATGGAAACTAACCTGGAAAACTTGAGCTAAGATCGAAGGAGCACGAAGAGAGAATAGACACGGGAGGCGAACGGACGCTTGCAGACTCAGGGGAGGAAGCTGTAACGTAAGAGAAGAGGTAATGGGAAGATAAGGACAATTTTTTCTTTTTATAGCCCCATTTCAAATCATCCCGCGACCGTCCGGTCTGGCCATGTGTCTACCTTCAAATGGAAGCCGCTTCGGTGGCCTACCAGCGCGAAAAACACGAAAAGCTTTACCAATAGAAAGATGGAGGTGGCCTTACCGCAATGATGACGCTCGCCTTTTTACAACTCATTACTCGAGAAAAATCTTTCCCAATCCCAATAGCTTGAACGGACAAAATGATAGCGCGAAAGTCAGCCGCCCAGTGGATATTAACACCCCTTTCGCTGGTGATTGTGCGCTCACTCATCTCAGGGGTGGGGGGGCATCTGATACGGCTGAACATCTCCTCTGGGTGGTGTTATAACCTTTGCGTGATTTCAGGAAATAATGATGTGACAGCTAATCCCAGAGATGGAATCTTGGCTCCGGCCTCCAACGACGGCTCCGACCTTTGGCTCCGGCCTCCAGCGACGGCTCCGGCCTTTGGCTCCGGCCTCCAGTGATGGCTCCGGCCTTCAGCGACGGCTCTGGCCTTTGGCTTCGGCCTTTGGCTCCGGCCTCCAGGGCGGCTCCGGCCTTTGGCTCCGGCCCTAACTTGGTGCCTTTCCTGCATACACTATAACCCACCTCAGGTAACAGATCCCGAAGATCTGTTACCGTATACCTCGATCACCAAAATTACGGGCAGTGCGAGCACGCCCGGCAGTTACCGCCACAAGCGGCCCCCATCCAGCAACGACTTAACCATTTGCCGTTCGAAGGAGCTTATCCTAACGAGGAAGATTCAACGGTTCGAAAGAGGACGAAAAGAAGGAACCTCCGAGACAGGTATAAAAGGACCCTGAGCTTAACAGAAAAGGGAGGCTCGATCTCTCTCTCTCTACACTACCGAGCGACAAGTTTATTAACTTGAGCGTCGGAGGGTCCTCGCCGGGAATACCGGCCCGGGGACTTCTTGCAGATTTCCGAAGAAGGAAGACGACCTCTCCACCCCATTTGGAGGCCCACAATAGATCTCAGCATGTCCGGCGCTCATCACCGATGATTTGTTCGTATCAGATAGATCATGGCTAATTTATTTGTTCCAATATAATCTAGAAGCCAAAAATTAGAGGAGGAAGGAAACAGTAGTTACCTGCTAATTTCACTTCTTCTTCTTCTTCTTCTTCTTCTTCTTCTTTCTAGTAGTCCTTAGAATAGCTGTTGTAGATACTTATTGCAGTAGACAAGAGGGATAAAAATAATTAGATGGTGACTTCATTTGAGTTAGACGTCGTCTTACAATTTTAGATTAACGTAGACTTCATAGCTTGCATAAGATGGCCAATATTTTCTTTTTTTAAAAAAATGTAGAAATAGTAGCAGCTATTTAAATGCCACAATCTTATCTTCTAAGGTTTGTAACGAGCTTGTTTATAATACCATTAGAGTAGCTCATTACGCTTGGGATGACTCAGTAGAACTCCGGATAGCAATCGGATGATAATGAACATGATGATCATTAGAAATAAGTGGGACTGTAAGCCCAGCAAAAGAAGCATAAGCATTTCAAGTGATCTCCTCTAAGGACAAAGAAAGAGCATAAGAGATGACAAAAGTTGCTTAACAAAGATCCTTCAATACTCAAATCAGTAAAAAGAAGTGATGGTAATGGTCAAAAGACGAAAAATATAGCCTTCCTTTTGACCAAAATAAAAGTGTTGAGAGAAGTGGAAGAAGATAAGATGTTCACTTGGCCTTAGTTGGAGCTTTAGCATGAAGGATGATGGAAGGCCTCCCTGGCTTCAACTGAACTTACCTTTTTATAGTCAATATTCGATATCTAATTATAAGGTTAGGTAGCCTATTCAAATTGTATACCACCCACTTCATTGCCATGGGTTACACTCTTTACAGGAGTAGTTGGCTTCACTAGTTAGTTATAGGACATGCACATTCTTTTTGATTAGCCATGCATCACTCATTGGTCTATTGGCCATGTGTTTCTACATTGAAGGGCAAGACATCATTGTAGATGGTGTCAATATGGAGTGTGCCACTATATGATACTTTGTTAGAACTTACTAGAGTCTAGCTGGAGGCTAATGGGTTATGCCTCATCATATGCCCTTTAGTTCCCAAGGCCATCGTGGCCTCCTCAAATGAAGGAGTAAACTGGGTGCTTCAGCATCAGTTTGTAGGCTTTTCCCACCTGAGATAGGCTCACGAGCCTTTTATTCCTTCGGTGGCATTGAGTTATTAGGAGGGTTTCAATTGATGGTAAACTTTTTATCTTGCTAGTTAGTTCCATCCTATGGTAGGATGCATGTTTGTAGGCTGCAAGCCCCATAGACGAGTAAACTCTACCTAGATTAACCTGTTGAGCTAGAGATTTATGTCTAAGCTTATAAGAGGTGTGGAAGGCCACTGGATTATCCCATTTCAAAATTCCCATGCTAGGAAGAGTTGATGTCTGGATCCTTCAATCATTGTGTGTGGTTATGGTACTATTGTAAAGACTATTAATCCTTAATTTCCAGGTGTCACGCTTATCTGATCATTTAATGTGTTGTGCATGCATTGTTTCATGGAGCATTCAAACGGGCTTGATCTCTATGTACCCTTGCTCTGCCTTGCGGGATCACATGTGAATAGTGGGAGCTCATCCATCTGTTCGGTTCATCAATTGGTGGCCATTCGGGCTTTTTACCTCTTGATTTAGTGCTTAGCCTTTTGCTCTTGATCTCCTTCTTTTTGGTATTTTCTTTGGCTTAGGTGCATCTCTTCTCCCTTTGACATGCTTGTAGTGGAGTCTTCTTATTATTTTTTTAGAGTTTTAGATGAGCTTTGCTTGATTATCAAGGATCATCTTAGGAAGCTGAGGGATTAGTATAGAACTAGTTCCACCAAAGGTGATTCTCATGGTACCTTTAGAGTCAGATTCAGCTTGCAATAATACACCTCCAAGGTGCCTAGGCATTTGTGTGGATATGAATAAGTAGTATCAGAGCTAGTGGTTCATAAATTTAGCTACTTTTGAATTTATAAAAGATGCTCTAATTTGCAGCTGTCCAATTGGGAACTCTTATAAAGAACAATAGCATGAGTTGGGTTTCCAAGTCACAATGGTTGTGGTATGCTGAGTTTGTGTAGCAAGTAAACTTGATATGATAAGGCACGCTGGATTTGAGAATGGCCTCAGGCATGATTCTTGAAAGAGTGAACTCTTTAATGGATATGGAAAATTATGATTCTTAGAGAGTAGATAACTCTTATGCCTCACTAATGTCTCTTAAAGAATGGGCACTTGAAGTGGACTCTTGGGCTAGAGTGGAGACTCATGATGTGGCTCATGAAGAGTGAACTATTGGACTAGAGTGAAATCATTTAGTGTCTCTTAGGCTAAAGCAGAAATACATGATGTGGATCTTGGAGAATGGACGCTTGGATTGGACCGAAAACACACGGTGTAGTTCTTATAAAATATAATCTTGGATTAGGGTGGAAAAATGTGATGGCCCATGGAAAGTAGACTTTTGGACTAGAGCAAAACAATGAAGTAGAGAGTGGATTCTTTTGCGTTGGAGTAGAAATACACGGTGTGGCTCTTGGAGAGTGGACTCTTGAACTAGAGTAGAAACACAATGTGGCTCTTGGAGAGCAGACTTTTGGATTAAGGTAGAAATAGTTGCTATACTCAGAAGAGTAATTGGATACTGATCTTAGTCAAAAAGTGATAGAACTATATTTTGAGGAGAGTTGAAATTGTGCACATCTAAAAGGAGAGATTATTGAGGATTATATATGAGATTTAGTCCCATATAGAATAATTAGTATGAGATAGATAGATTGATATAGATGATTGGTTCTATAATTTTAGGTTTCGGCTTTTATATCATAACTATGACTTGATTTGATCTACTCTTTTTGTTTCTCCTACAAATGATATCAGAGCCAAATACTAATATCCTTCTCGTACTCCCATTATTTTACCACTGTGACCACTTAGGTATTCCCTTGCCGTAAACCAACAATCCTTCTCAACTAGGAAGAGTGTGAATCCATACTTAAGTACACCAACAGGATCGCCAGGTGGTTCATGACTTTCCTCATTACAACATGCTCTTTCAATGCTCCTGGCCCTCCACTATCTAATAGGGCCCACCTTAGATAGAGTACAATGGATCTGCATTGGTAGTGATCAGGGTTTGAGATATTGTTTCTACATATGTTTGGGTTGGTTTAAATTTTTGTTTCTAAATATCTAATTTCCTAATTTTTGGGGCCTGGTTGTGGTCAAGTTCGATCACTTTTTTTAGTAGTGAGCTAATTAGTTTGTGTCGAGGAAAGGTTAATGGATTCAAGTGATAGAGAAGTGATGGAAAGATTATGATTTGAATTTATCTTTTCTTCTTTTCATACCCTTATCAATCGCATTTGGCAGTTTATCCAAATGCTATTAGGTGGAAAACTTACCTGAACTTATAACTCTACATTACACCCATATCATCCTATGTGGGGCTATGATAAGTTGGTTGATTCTATCGATAGGAGGTTCAGATGGATTATTAGTCATTTTTCCCTTAATTCATTTCATGTGCTAGTTTTTTAGCTTTTGTTTTTGCACTTTTTTATTTTCTTAATTACCTTTTGTTTTAACAATTTTCTTTGATTTTCTTTTGTTAATAACATCAATTGGCTTCTAATGTTCAAAGAATTGATGATTGTTTTGCTAATTTGGATTATCAGTTCCTATAATTGCTCATTGTTGAGCAATTGATAGGTTATTGCTGTAATTGCTATGTGCTTTGTTGTATAAATGAAGCCCTCTTTCTTAAGCTTCTTATATTTTTTTCTTTTGGAAAATTATTTCCCTTCTTTCTCTCATTTGTCTTTTTTTTTTTAATCAATAAAAAGTTTTAGTAATGTTAGGCAATGGATTGGGCTTGGTTGGATGTAATGCATATTTCATGCTTTGTAGTTTATTTTTGGCTAGGCAAAGACAAGCAAAGTGTTTGGATTGTTTATTATGTTAAGTTATGATGCATCTCTTGCAATAAAGTTAGGTCCTAAACTATGCTGCAAGTATGCTCTCTTCATGGCAATGTGAGCATACATTATTGATTTGAATTACTAGAAGTCACCATGTAGTCGTAGCATGCTTGTTTTAAGTACATATAATGAACATAAAGTAGCATGCATGCTTATTATTTGAGATGCATTGACCTACTCATCATCGGTTCCTGGTGCACACATAATTGTGTCTAAACGGCTGACTGAAGGCCAATTATACCTGCCACAAAACCATGGCAGATCAGCATATATACTTCTCACTGAATAATGTAGGATAGAAAGTACAGACGCAGTGTGATACAATTTAATGGCATGGGAAGCAACATTACCACATCCAACTCTGGCACCTGCATTCCCTGTTGTTTTGCTCAGTTCATGACCACCTGTAGATTTAATGGCATCAAAAGGCTTACAAAGTCAACAACTGTGATGAAGATAAGCACATTGTCTGCAATAGATAAGCAGTGAATGAACAAATTAATTTGCAGTTCCTAGTGTCAAATTGTAAAGGGCATTTAAAATAAATGTCAGCATATCTACTACCTAGTTAAAATCCTGATGGTGATTTAATAATATGTATTTTGTGCAATCTGCCAAGATGAAATCTGTCCTCTCAATCAATATTTTACAGAAATGAAATATTTAACATAAAACACATTCTGTTCAAGTTCTCAACAGATGTCAACAAGTGATATAGCATGCCTGATCTATAAAGAAAACTCACAAAGAGTGGTTTCAATCAGATATTTTGAGACAAAAGTCCCAAAGATAGCAACATATTATTTTTATTCCGTATGAAATAAATTCTCTTGCTAGTAAATCATAAAACCACATGAATTTCCAAAATATTTTCTCTACATTTTCTCTTATGAAAGTTAACCAAACAACTCAACCAAAGAGAAGAGGGTAATGCTTAGGCATTTCTCACCACTTTTCTTGCATTATCATTCTGAAGGAGAAAAAAGCATGTCTGCCAAAGCTATTAGAATATCGCATTGGCATCAAGGAAACTCAAGTCAGAGATGTCCAATGTGCATACCTCAATCAACGAGCTTCATCAATATTACAGATCAAGGATATATTGCAGTACAATTTACCTTTACTAATCTTTGGATCAAAGTAACCAAAGAGAAAAGGGTCAATGCTCACACATTTCTCACCATTTTAGATGTTCTATCATTCTTGAACGAGCAAGGCCCACATCTGCTAAAGCTACTAGAATATTGGCATTGTGAAAAGTAGCATAAAAGATATCCATCATACATACTAAATACTTCAATCAATGAGTTTTATCAAATTTATAGATCAAGGAATGATATATCAAAAATTCAAAACATAAGAATAATTTACAACAAGATCTTAGTCCCCTGTCAACCCTCTGAATTGTTATTGACCTTCTGAGGAAGGTATTTTGGTGCTTAGATCCAGGAATGGGGAAGCAGGTTTCTTAGAAAAGATTCCAATGTAGGTTTGCCACTCAAAGAGGCAATTTCATGTTACTAAGCTTTTGGCAAGTAAAAGGCATATCAGTGCATACAAAAACCAATAGTACCAACAAGGGAGTTTGGCAACAGTAGTATT
This sequence comes from Calamus simplicifolius, assembly GCA_900491605.1. Lineage (NCBI taxonomy): Eukaryota > Viridiplantae > Streptophyta > Magnoliopsida > Arecales > Arecaceae > Calamus > Calamus simplicifolius. Next base: position 59,531 of record UESW01004143.1, read on the forward strand.
ATCCTTTAAAGAGTGGACATACATAAATTGTGACCATCCATCAGATAGGGCAAGGGAATTGGAAGACAACTATGGCCACTATCTTCATTCTGATGATAAATTAAATAACACTGTCAGAGGTATATTGGCATTATTAGAACCTTGGACACAAGAAAACAAATACTTTAATAAAAGAGTATATGTGAGTGTGTGTGTATCTGTGTACGTAAGTATGCATGTATATCGCTGAAAATTTTTTTTTCTTTTATTGCACGAGGCACAAGCTTGAAACTTCAACACATGAAGGTGAAGTAAGAGGCAATGTTGGCTTGATCGCATAGGGTGCCTATGGTTGACCTGAAGAGGCATATTTTATCCTCATACGCACGCTCAAAACCTTGACTCACTGAGGCAAGACATGGGCAAGTTTGGGGCCTATCAGAACAGTCAATGGAGATAGGCCAAGGATGCTGGTCCATACAGAGGAGTCAACATAAGAATGACAGGGCTCAAGTGGTCAAACATGTAAGACAATACCTGTTTGACCATCAACTTTTAATATAGGGAATGGATATCAACTCAGAAAGAGAGAGAGAGAGAGAGAGAGAGAGAGAGAGAGAGGGGGGCTGCATGCCTTATGATTTAAACCAGTTTTAGTCTGACATGATGCGTAAAAGTACATGTGTTATATCACAACTGAACTGATGCATAATTCTTGAAAATGTTCATCTGAATTTAGGATGACATTAAAAATAAAAAAGGACACATTAGAAATCTCACGCAGAGGTGATTTACTTTCCTTTGTTCTCTTACATGATGTATATTGATGATAGTGTCCGTTGACATGAGCTGAAATATGATTTATCACTTGCATAATGTCACAATTACCAGCTCCATTGCCATCTCATCTACAGTGAGGTAAAAGGACCAAATATAGATAGAAATGGTGTTACAAAAACGAACTGCCAGAGGCATCAACCTATATCTAATGATGACTTGTCCCTTTGAAAAACAATGAAACGAAGATTGAATTCATAACCACTTGATAACCCATCTCTTGTCTCAATTCAGAAGCACTCACCCAGTACCATTACTCTGCTCATCTAATTCAGTCTTTTTTTAATAAGAGATCAGATGATTAACTTTATTCCCACATGAATGGGGGAAAATCCTAAGGTTTTAAGTCCCGTCATGACCCTGTGGGAAAACAGGACTGGAACGAAACCCAAATATGTAAGAAAAGAAGAAGAAAGAGGAAAGAAAGAAAGGAAGGAAGGTAAGTAGAAAAAGAAAGGAAAGAAGAAAAAAAAGGAAAGGGATAGGGGCATATCTGAGTATTAGAGTAGCTATCAAGGAGGAACTGATCATTGAACGCAGGGATAGGGGCATATCTGAGTTAGTCAAAACCCAAGCCTAAATTATGATCAAGACTCTGATGTTTATGAGCAATATAGACATTCTATAAGGAATTTGATGCGGACACAATTTCTGCTACATAAATTTTGATCTATATATTTTTAGTTTTATGCATTTATACATCTTCTATTGCATTGATTAATTGATTTTACAGTAATATTATCTTAAAAAAATAAAAATAGCATAGAAAGAGAAATTTAATCGTAATGATTATTAAAATAATTCCTTAAAACCCCTGAGAAATAAGACAACCATAAAAGTAGAAAAAGTTAGTTTCAAGGCATAGTGCTATGGAACCAAGACACCTACGCATACTATGTTGGTATAGTAACAAATTGGTACCGTACGAATCTGATCTCTGACTCGATGTAGGTCCCAATACTAGGTCTTTGGCTAAGATCTTTCCATTTGATTGAGATTCAGTTTAAAAGAAGCTTCTTAATGTTAGAAAACTGATATAAGTGTGATCTTCAATCTTTAATTCCAATTGGTAATATCGGTATCTTGATCATCTTAAAATCATGATAAATATGAATGACCATTGTTAAAAAAGAAAACTAGTTCACAAAACTCTGAACAACATTGTCTACCGTTAACTTTTGTAAAGACAACTGGTAGTCGTTTAATTAGTTTTAGATGGAAATTCACTGAAGCTGCAAAAAAAAAAAAAAAAAGGATAACTTGGGATCATAACAACAATGCTAAAGTGAGCTAACCAGGCTCATAAAGTGTTATGTGATGTTTGGAATTGAATTAGCTGAACACTGGCATATTCTTTTCATTATTATTACAACTACTCGGTTCCTAAGAGCTTGAGTTGAAAAATACAAATTTTAAAAATAAATTACCTTATGAATTGTGAGAACCCTGTCACAACCAAAAAGTCAAGTTGTAATGATGCAAATCCTGAATTGTAAAGTCATTTCATATTGCATAGAAAGGATTTCACATCACAATAATTGTCCTTAGAAAATATAGAAAACATACTTCTAGTAAGATCCTCAAATTACAAGTGCATAAACAATGTCCTCCGTAGAAGAATTTAAGTTCCATTTTAAATGAAGTTGTAACATGCATGCAAGCATGCATGCATGCATGGATCTATGTATTCAGTGATATTTACGTTTAAATGGTAATCATACCTCTGCCTAGGTCATCAGGATCAGCATGAACAACAACTGCCCTTCCCAATATTGAATTTGGACCACTTAGTGGAATCTTGAGAACACGGCAGAAAGAAATGACAAATCACCATTAAATTCAATATTACAAGCACAGTAATAATCTACTTTGATTGGTTGAAAGAGCAAAACCTGCAGATCCTTCAAGAATACTTCGGCAACTCCTAAAACAAGGATACTGCAGAACATTAGCAAAGAAAAAATACATCAATATTCTAGAAAGTGCCTAAAGAAAATGGAAGATACTAACCATCCTGGTTGGCAACTATGTTTCCAAGGTCACCCGCATGTCGTTCCTCATCATTTGGAGACCCATGACATTTACTTAGTGGATTAAAATGAGGTCCTGCAAGATAAAATAGGAAACCCATTTGGCTATGTAGCATGTATTGGACATCTGAAAATATGATTATATTCCTACCCCCTTCAAAAAAAAGAAAAGAAAAAACATAATATCCAAATAGATATCTATTATTTATCTTGAATTCAGGCCAAATGAAGTTTTTTTAATTCCAACTGCAGCATCTATCGTTTCATCAAAACTACTTCCTACATTGTGTAACTATTACATTGCTTCTTCTCCTCTACAGCCAAACCCACACTCACATTTACTTCTGAATCAGGCAACTAAAATGTACGAACCATAACAAAAAAAACTAAAAGCCTTGTTCCTGTGAAACCTTGAGCAAGGTCCAAATGCAGGAATATCATAAAAGGAATATGAAAAACAAAACCAACTATTTTCTCATAACAAAATCTGCATTCATTCTTGTAACTCATAATTGTTCTCTATTAGTGAAGAGATCCCTACAAAATAGACCCTTAAAATTTACATTTCATATATTTATCCCTACAAAAATGCTATTTGAATATACCCTTTCAAAGAATTAACATTTGCATCAATACAATTCCAGACAACTTTAACGCAACGATAGCATTTTTTTTTTTTTTTGGAATTTTGATGGAAATACCCTTTGCAGCAATATCCTTCCAAAATTTAGGATATTTTTAATAGAAGTCCCTGAAAATCCCTTATTCTCGGATCTTCCCCACATGTCAATGTCATCATCTCAAAAAAATGGAACAAATTCCATCGCCAACTTTAGGCTTCGAGCTCATCATCAACATTGGATCCTTTTCCATCTCTTTCAATTAAATTATCATTGCCATGGAAGAAGGGGGAGTGCAAGGTTGGGCTACAATGGTCGTGGGGGAGGAGAAAGTCACAACTACCATCGAAGGAGGAAGAGTGTTCAAGACATATGAAGGATGGGGATATGGCAAGGATCACAATGACACTGAAGGGAGGGTCGCAGCGACCATTAGGGCTCCATGGATGAGGTGGTTTGGGGCTTACCATCATGCTCCTATTCAACTAGAGCTAGATTCACTCAAACTCCAAGAGGGCTCCATCCTAACCTAAAATCTTACAAAACTCTAAAGAGGGTATTATGCTACTCTAGCCTGTTCCATAACTTCCCTGAGATCTCCAATCCCTAGTTCTAAGATCTTCTATTGTACAAATTTGTGACAGGTGTTGCAGATCTAGCCACCCTAGTCCCTTACCATTCCCTATATAAGGAAGAGGGATATCATTTTGGGTAAGGCAAGAAAAAAGTGGTGAGAGCTCCTAGAGAGAGAGAGAGAGAACTAAAAGCCTCCCAAAAAACTTGCAATCCTCTCATTATTTAATAGAAGGCTAGATTCCTATAACCTTGGCCCATTCTTTTCCTTGACTTGTTGCCTAAGTGTGAAAAGGCTTGGCCATGCAAAGGTGGTCAGGCTTGTGTGAAAAGGTTTACTCTGCTACGCCAAGACCAATCTATTTTACATGAAGACATTATTTTTCCACCTTTGATATCATTCGATTATCTAATATACCTACCTTTAAAGTACAAAAGATGATTAATTGACATTCCGTGTGCTTTGCAATAGTAGAACTACAAAAATTCTGAAACTACCTTGGAGTGCTATTTTAAAAGCTAGACACCAGGAGCCCTTCAAATTAGAATGGAATACAAGCCATTGGATGAGGTAACGATCACAGACAGCCATGCATTGCAAAAGGAATGGGGCACCACAATGCCTAGATTGCTGTCCAACCTTGCAACATCAATCCTCCTTCCATATTTGCATTGAAGTCATCCAAAATTGATTGTTACCTCTTATCCACCACAACTCTTCAATGTGGACAGCATCATTAGGCCACACTTATATAAAAGCCCACCAAATACATTCCTTTGCACCACCAAATAGCTTCTAATAAGTAAAGAGCCCCTAGACTATTACAAATAGGTCCGAAATACCAAAAAATGACAAATCAGTCCATAAACTAAAATTATAACTGAATAATATTCCTTAGGTGACTCAAATCAGATCCTAATGCATTCCAACACATCGACCTTACATCATATAATACCCAAGGTTCATCCAAAGGTTCCATTGCCACAACTAGCAATGCATGCAAATCTTTAATCATCATAACCCATTGGTGTTCCACCTAAGGTTGAGGGGATCATACCTTTGAAGCATACAATTGCATCATGCCAGAATGAAAATCCTCCTGAACATTAAACAACATGAAGCTAAAGATGCATGAGAGAGAGAAAAAGTTTATTCGTTACTTGAAGTTTTTTACTAAAGATGCATTCCAGCATCTCGACTTCAGATCATACAATCCCCAAGGTTCATCCAATGGCTCTATTGCCACCACTAGCAATGCATGCTAATCTTTAATCACCATGAGCCCCATTGGTGTTCCACCTAAGGTTGAGGGGATCACACCTTTGAAGCATACAATTGCATCATGCCAGAATGAAAATCCTCCTGAACGTTGAACAAAATGAAGCTAAAGATGCATGAGAGAAATTAAATTTTTATTGGTTTCTAAAAGTTTTTTAGAGTACAAAAATATGAAGAAAATCTTCCTAAACAACTGGACTAGGATAGCTAGGATAGTTGTATTGCAGGTGGAATTCAAACTCATGCATAAATAGAACAAAAACTTTCTAAAATTTGAAACCAATGATCTGTCAACTTATCCAAGACAAACAATAATAAAACAGAGGTATTTGATACTAATCTTGCTCAAATTAGATATGAAACCTAACCAAAATAACTTAAGGAACCAGGGTCAATAATTCTGGATGTTTCAGTCCTTGTTGGAACATATAATTATGCATTACAGAGGAGTTCCATGGATGTTGTTTTACCCTATATCTATGAGTGTTTGAAGTATAATCTTTGAGAATAACAAATCAGAAGTGGTTCTCATCTGCAATTTTTTTTCCCTCTTTTCTATCTATTTACTCTCACAAATCTAATCAATTTATGTTGTATTAGAATTGCAGGTGACCATCAGATGCCAACACTACAGTGGCCTGAGAGCAATATCCCCCTAGAAACTAAAAAGAATAACGAAAATATCCACAGGGAAGCTGATTTGTCATCATACACATATATGACAGTCTCATGTACAACCACCAAACCCAGTTTATTCAGCCAATGCTGACAGAGCCCCCATAGAAATTAATTTGTTTCAGCCAAAATTTTAAATATTCAAGTTTCGATCAGGCCATTTCCATCAAAGCTACAATATTGCAGCTGAAATTTCAAGGTATGTGTAAAACATTAGGCAGATTGACGGTTATTGTTGAGAAAGGGGTCTGGATAAACACAGGAAAGGAGCAAAGCATGAAAGGCTTGAATGTGAGGAAGAAATTTAAAGACACTTGTGATAATAAAGGAAACAAGCTTTCAAAATTAAAAATTGCAAACTTGATTCCAAACAAAGAAGGTTCTTGTTGTTCTTTTGTTACAATCAAGTAACACAGTCATCCAAGATAAAACTTCTTTTTTCAACTTAAGGATTACCATACCGTTATAATCAATAATTATAAACACACCATATTATTACAAATTTTTACTGATAAAGTTATCTAAGGATATGTAAATATGTGCAGGGATTTGAATAGAAATAGGAAGGGGTGTAGTGCTGGTTACCAGTGGAGTTGCAGCCATTGGTGGTGTCGCCAAAGGAATGGATATGGAAGCCATGGAGACCAGGGGAGAGTCCTGCGACAGTTCCTCTCACGTGGGTATACCCTATGCCAACGCCGCCCCTCAACAACGTTTAATTTCGAAGGAGAGAGAGAGAGAGAGAGAGTTCTGTTAGAATTGTTCTCCCTAAATTACCTGTGGAGAGGTCTTGGATGAAGTGGAGAGAGCCCCTGACGGTGCTGCTGGCGTTGGATCCTCCGCCGATGAGAGCCACGCCCTTCACACTGCCGCCCGTTGCCATTGGTTTCTATTTTTTTCCTTACCCTCACTCTACGGTACGTCAAGATTCATGTATATAGACGCACGAGAGGATCTTGGGTTATGCCCCGTGCGCCACGTGTTCGATGTAATGCCTCTCAGCCTATCACATGGAATAATGGTAGAGAAAAAGTTATGGAAAAGTTTTTTTTTCTTTTTTTTTTTTTTTTTGCATCGGACTTCAATGCATAAAATGCTCATCTTAACATGATCATTGGCCATGTATCTACATATCATGGCCCATTGGGCTACATTGTGCTTCGCATGCATACTTACACGAGCGCACGATCAATGCATGTTTTATGCACAAAACTCCAATGCATAATTTTTTAAAAAAAGTTATAGTCTTTAAATAATTAAAAGGTGCCAGCCATCGGCTTGGATACGTGGCCTTCCATCAAAGTTCTAGCAAGCACCATTGGATAGATGTTCATAGAATACTTCGATATTTAAAAGGAATCATGAACCATAATATAATATATAGGGCACAATGTCAAAAATTCAGATAAGATAAAATTTACTAATGATTGTATTTTTATACTTAATAGTGGTATTGTTTCTTAAAATCATCCAAACAAATTTTCACTGCTTAGTTCATGGAATCTGAGTTTAGATATATCCCTTTATCTTTTGCTAATCTAATTAACTCTTAGCGGACTGCGATTATATATCTCAAAAACTCTAGTAAAAATTAATTAGTAGCAAGTGAACTTAAGTTATAAACATATAACTCTTTCTCTTTCATCTCATGTGAAGCTATTTTGAAATATTACAATCTTTTCCTGTTATAATACAACGCTCTTATCTCATACCATAAGTTAATCAGAAAATCTGAATCATTAACATTACAAGGGTAGCTCTACACTATATCAGAACTCTATCATCATTTTATAGATAATCCTTTCCTCATATATACTTGGATTGGCTTTAATACTATTTGTAATGCTTCAAAACTACCTGCTAATCCAATTAACCCATCATCTTTTTTTATGCTCATCAACTTTCGCACACTCAAATTGACTCTGATATCATTTATAACACCTCAAATACATCTGTTGGTCTAATCAACCCGTTAGCAAATTGAAAACATGTGACTCAAAAACTTGTAGCAGGCGACTTAAATTATAAGTACATTATAATTTTTTCTTTCTAATATAATGTAAAACTTATTTTAAAATATTATAATCTTTCTTTCTTATAATGTGATATTATCATTGCATGCCATAAGTTAGCCAAAATCTACCTCCGAGCTGAATTATTAGTGATATAAAAATGGCTTCACATTATGGTAAAATTGTACTACCATCCTTACAATATTTTCTAATTAAAATTTCAGCTCAGCCTTGTAGAAACTTTTGTGAACCAGATACCATTTAAAAGTGCATAAGAGCAAATGGAAGCAACCACGGGTATCAAATGGTTCTCCATTGCAGCTTTGAGGTTCGTGCGTGAGGGTGTTCCAGCGTCAGCCTGTTGGTTACCTTTAAGATTCGTGCTCCACCCCTCTCTTTCATGATCTCCGATGATCGTCCTCATCTCCGGCTGCGGCTTTTCCTATGGATCCTTCTTGTGTTGTCCCCTAGCCCCCTATGGCATCTGATGGGGATGCGGGTTTTCGGATGCTGGGCAGAAGCTGGGTGCTGCTGGGTTCCGTTGGGTTTCGTCGTCTCCGTCGCCGGCTGAGGTGGCAAGGCTGGAGACCTCGTTTCCGGAGGTGGTTAGTGTTCCAGTGGACGAGTTGAAGATAGAGATTGGGATGGCAGGTGAGTGCTATCCTTGCTAGGTCGTTCCAGAAATGGGTTCCGGCTGCGGCGTTTGTGAGGGAGTTCCGGCGTGCCGGAATCCAGAGGAAAATTGTACCTATTAGCTTGGCATTTCGATGCCACATCTTCCGTTTTGATGACCCGAATGCTGCTGAATTGGTGATGAATCGACCATGGATCATCAATGGACAGATCATTGGAATGGAACGGTGGAGGCCAGAGTTCGTACCGGCCGCGGATGCCATCCCCTTTGCTCTGCTCTGGATGCGTTTGCCGAACCTTCCGTTGGAATTCTGGAAGGAGGAATTCCTCATGGCGATCACGGAGTCGGCAGGCCAATTCCACTGTGTCGATGCTTCTACTTTGGCCAAGAGCAGAGGAGGTTTTGCTAGAATTTGTCTGCGGGTGGATCTTCGGCGCCCTCTCCGGCCGAGGACCCGTGTGCAGGGCATTAACCTCCCCTTTTGGCAGCAATTTGCCTATGAATTTCTGGAAGGGCTATGCTCTAGATGTGGTTTGCTTCACTTGGAGGGTCCTTGCTCCGTGTCGGCTGGGTCGTGTGAGGAGGCTGAGATAATGACCCCTGTTTTTGGCCCGTGGTTGGCGGCTGTTCGTCAGCGACGGGAGGTCCCTGGGGCTAAGCGGGAGGTGAGGAAGATGCCCCAGTCGAAGGCTGCTCCTGGAGCGTCTGGTTGTGGTTCTGCTTCCCAGCTGAGACAGGTGAATCGCTAGTTGACTGCCGACGAGTCTGAGGGGTGGAGCTCTCGGTGAAGGTGGCTCGCCGAAGGGTGCCTCCATCGTCAAAAATGGTGATTTTGCCAGATCTAGCAATTGATGGATCTAGTGTCGAAGTGCAGAAGGGGAATTCTTTGATCCCTGTTGCCTCTTCACAGCTGGTGGTCGTGCCGGTTCAGTCTGCCCGTGCCGGTTTTGATGGTTCTAAGAAGGGCAAGATGCAGGCTATGGTGAAGAGTTCAGCTGAATTTGGGTCACCTCAGACTCAATTAATTGCAAACCCCTTTGCCTCTCATGGTACAGGTTTAGTTAATGGCAGTCATTAGGATAGTAGGGACACTTTTCCTAGTCCCCTAAAAAGGGCCAGACCTGTTGATTGCCCGGCTCCGAGATCTATCTCTAAAATAGTAAAAAGGAAGGGTAAAGGTAAAGCTCCCTTGTCTAAAAGTATCGGGGCGACTGACCTTTCTCCAGACAAGCTGCATCTGCCATCTTGTTTTCAGGAAGGTGTTCAGGGGGTGAGTAAGCCCAGCTCTATAGGGATGTCGGTTTGACCGTGGAGGATTCAGTTGAAGATACTATGGGCCTTCACTCATGTTCATTGTCATCGGCTCAGTCTCTTCGGCCTATTGTTCTAGGCATTGTCCCGGATGGATTGAAGACCGTTTCTTCTATGATATCTGAGGGGGGCTCCCTGGCTAGTGGGTGCCTTTCTGATACGACTATGGTGGAGGACCATGGCAGGGTCCCAGTTTCCTCCAGTGTCTAAATGAAGATCTTAGTATGGAATGTTCGAGGAGCTCGAAATCCTTCCTTTCGATCCTCGTTTAGTAGATTGATGCATCTATATAATTTTGACATGTGTTTTGTTGGAAACCAGGTTATCCGGTGATACTCTGGCCCAGTTTTAGAGACATATTTTCCGGTCTTGGTCCTCATATGTGGTGGAGGCTGAAGGTATGTCTGGGGGTATTGTGGCCATTTAGCGTGACTCTGCTGTTTCGATCGAGGCTTTTCATTAATGTAACCAGCAAATTGGTCTTCTTGTCTCGGAAGGGTCCTCTGACCCCTGGCTTCTGTCGGTGGTTTATGCTAGTATGAATTATCGGGAGAGACAGATCCTTTGAGCTGAGCTGCTTTCCCTCCTTGGTCAAGGTCTCCCTACCATTATTGCGGGAGATTTTAACTGTATCACTGAGGCTAATGAAAAGTGTGGGGCAGACGGGTTACAGCCTCAGCTGATATTAATGAATTCAAAACTTTTATAGGGTCCTCTGGGCTGTTGGATTTGGGGTATACTGGGACCCAATTCACTTGGTGTAATAATCGGCAGGGGTCTGCTCGTGTTTGGGAGAGACTTGACAGAGCTTTGGCTACGGCCCAGTGGATTCATAAGTATCCTGCGGTTTCTGTTTCTCATCTACCTAGGATTGCTTCTGATCACTGCCCCATTTTGATTTCTATGGAGGCTGATCAGTATCGGCGTAGACAGTTTAGATTCGAGCATTTTTGGACGGTCCATTCTGCGGCTCGGTCTATTATTGCCCAAATTTGGCATCTTCCTATCAGGGGCAATGCTATTTATCGGCTTTCTCATCGCATGATGTTGGCTAGACGCCGACTTTCCAGATGGAACATGATGGAAGTGGGAAATTTGGATAGACAGATTGATCTGGTTGAAGCCGATATTACTGCTTTGCAGAAGGAGGAGGACCAGGAGGGGTTTCTGTTGGATTCGGACCTTTTCTCACTACGGGACATGCTTGATCGTCACCACTCTCTTCTTCGTCAGCAGGAGATGTATTGGAGACAGAGGTCTAGGCTTCAATGGATTTGCGAGGGGGATCGTAATACTAGATTCTTCCATCATGCTACATTGAAGAGGCGGGCCGCTAATAGGATTCGGAGGTTAGTTGATGCGGAGGGGCACGATCAGGAGGACCATCACTCTATTTGGGATATGCTTCTCCATTTCTTTCAGTCCAGATGGACTGACTCCACTGGTGTTGGAGATTCAGTAGTCAGGGTTCCTGATTCTAGGAGGGTTTCTTCTGTGGATAATGATAAGCTCTGTAGACCGATCACTACGGAGGAGATCCGAGTGGCTCTGTGGGAGATTGGACCAGATAAGGCCCCTGGGCCAGACGGTTTTCCACCTCTGTTTTATCGCCACTAATGGGATATTGTTGGGTAGGAGGTAATTCAGGCAATTCAGATTGTCTTCCAATCGAAGCATATTCCTCTGGAATGGAACCGGACTCTTGTTACTCTGGTGCCCAAGCATTCCGACCCTTCTCTTCTGCAGCATTTTAGACCAATCAGTCTTTCCACTACTTTGTATAAAGTATGTGCTCGCCCCTTAGTTGGTCGTCTTCGGCTTATGATTCCCCATCTTATTTCTATAGAGCAGGGGGCTTTTGTTCAAGGGCGTTCTATTTCAGATAACGTCCTCATTGCTCAGAGTTCATGCATGATCTTCAAAGAGCCCCAGTGAGAAGGTGTCTCATGGCGGTGAAGCTTGATATGGAGAGAGCTTATGATAGATTGAGTTGGGCCTTTTTGCAGCGCTCTCTTCAGGAGTTTGGGTTTGATGATCTATTTATTGAGTGGATTATGGCTTGTATACAGAGGCCTTCCCTTTCTCTGCTCATACGGGTGGCAATCGTGTCGTGTTGTGTCATGTCCGGGTCGTGTCATGTTTTGGTCGGATTGAAAACACATCAACCCAAACACGACCTGTGAGTTAAACGGGTTAGGTAATTTGGACACGAACACGATCTGACTCAAAACACGATTAACCACACGACCTGTGACCCGAGAGGGCGGAAGAAATAAAACCCGCTTGACATTTTATAATGGGAAATGAGCCGACGAAAGGAGGGTAGAGTAGAAGAGAGCGGTGGTGCGAGTAAAAAATTATCGTCATTTAAACTCTCTAAAATGTCATTAAATAGTCATTATTAATTGCTTAAGAGGGAAGAAGTTTCTCGGAAAAAAGAGTAACGGTAGTTGCTTTTATTTTTCACTTTCTTTTGTTAGAGGGGATTGTGATATTTGGACTCAACCGTCACATAAGTTGCTCCCAAGACGTAGATTAGGTCAAATTGGTTGCATTGCTTGTTGATCAATCTAATCAGATTAAAATATATAATTCATATAATCTAAATTTTAACTATTTAACCAGCTTCGTTTGGTGGAACCGTCGCTTCGTTTGTTTGATCTAGAGGCCTCGGGAGGCCTCGGGTAGTGGTGACGGACGGATCATGGTGGCGTACGTGTGGGCGAAGCGGGTGACGGGTTCGGGTCAAAACAGGTCAGACGGGTTCGTGTCAACCCGATTAAATACACGGGTCAATTTGGGTCAATTCGAGTTAAGCGGTTGAACCCGAACACGACCCATTTAAATTTCATGTTGGCGGGTCGTGTCATACACGGGTTTGTACCAAAAAATAGTCAACCCAAACCCATTTAATTCGTGTCGTGTTCGTATCGAGGTGTCAAAAATTGCCACCCCTATCTGCTCATCAATGGGAGGCCTACTGAGTTTTTCCACTCTTCTGTGGGCCTGAGATAGGGATGCCCTTTATCCCCTTTGCTGTTTATTATCGATGTGGACGATCTTTCTCGTGCTTTTCATCTGGCTCAGCAGGAGCGTCGGATTGTCCCATTCATGGCCGGGAGAGAGGGCCCTCCGATCTCTCATCTTCTTTTCGCGGATGATTGTATTCTTCTGGGTCAGGCTACCATTGATAATACGGCTTCTTTTCATTCTATACTGCAGCGTTATTGTCAAGCTTTGGGTTAGAGGGTTAATTTTCTTAAGTTATCTATTTGTTTAAGTCCGAAGACCCCCAGATCTACTCGGGAAGCCATTATAGAGCTGTCGGGTATCACTTCTCTGACGGACCGGTTTATGTTTTTGGGGATCCCCATTACTGGTAGATGGGCCCGTTGTTTTGACTACTTGGCGTTTGAGAGACGGGTCTGCCAGCGTATTAAGGGGTGGCAGGTCACCAGTTTATCTATGATGGCCAGGGTCACCATCATTCATTCTGTCCTTTCTTCTCTTCCTGTGTATCTTCTATCGAATGCTGCCATGTCGTTCACTTGTCTGAGGAGGATTGAGAGATGCTTCAGAGATTTTCTATGGGCTTCTGTGCAGGAGGGCCATGGTACTTACCTCTTATCCTGGGATACGGTTTGTATGCCTATCCATGAAGGTGGTCTGGGGATTTAGTATTTGATTATTAGAAGGGAAGCTCTTCTTGCTAGACACGCTTCGCGCTTCCTTCTGGAGCCTCAGAGCCTATGGAGTTCGATGATGCGGGCGAGATAGGTGATTGGGTTACTGGCTCGCTCATTGTGCTGCCCTGGGGATCTTCCTCCTTTGGAAGGAGATTTGTAACATAGTCAGGCTATTTTGGATAATACCTCTTGGATGATTGGTGATGGTTCTTCGATTGATGTCATCCAGGATACTTGGATCTCTGAGCTCTCTCTTCGCGATGGCCCTCCTTTATTAATATGGATGTTCCTTCCACTCTTAGGGTTAAGGATCTGATTTCCTTAAACCCCCCCTCATGGCACACTCCCTCGGTGACCCGCTTTTTTGGGGTGGAGCTTTGTGCCTGGATGCTCTATTGATTTCAGACTTTGGCAGAGATCTTATCTTTCCAGGGCCCCCACTAGGGATCTTATGGACATGTTCAGGCCGCAGGCTCAGCGTTCGAAGGATGCAGCCTGGATTTGGAAGCTTCCTGTTCTCCCCAGGGTCTTTCCAGGGCCCCCACTAGGGATCTTATGGACATGTTCAGGCCGCAGGCTCAGCGTTCGAAGGATGCAGCCTGGATTTGGAAGCTTCCTGTTCTCCCCAGGGTCCAGCTATTCATGTGGAAGCTTCTCTGGGACCGCCTTCCTACTTGCCTCCTTCTATCTCGGAGGGGTCTGTCTATCCAGCCTATTTGTCCTTTGTGCAGACAAGCGGAGGAATCCACTGACCATGCTATATTCCTCTGTTCCAGAGCGAGAAGGATATGGGTTCTCATGGGTTATTCTAGGGACTTGGATGCTATGACCTCCTTGCGCTCATCTTTCTTTTAGGACATTCGGTGTGGTCCTTTGAATAAGTGTGGTCTTTGGTCTGTCACTGCTTATCATATTTGGCTGTCAAGGAATCAATCATCTTCTCCAACGATAGGTTTCTTATCACAGGATTGTGAGGCAGATTAGAGTGTTGGCGGCGGAATGTGCCCGTGGCTTTAACGCGGTTAATTTTGACTCCTCTAGCCTCTGGGCCCTCTGGGGTTCCCATACTGTTTCGGCAGCGAGCCGGCATACGGTTTTCTTTTCTTGGAAGCCTTTGGGGTTCCCATGCTGTTTCGGCAGCGAGCCGGCATACGATTTTCTTTTCTTGGAAGCCCCCTCCAGGGTTTGTCAAAATTAACTTTGATGGGAGCGTCCGGGGTAGAGTTGCGGGTTCTGCATTCATCATTCGAGGGCCGCTGGGTGATTTATTGGCAGCGGAAGGGCTTGATACTTTGGACTCATCGGTTCCTATGTCGGGAGGGCTTGATACTTTGGACTCATCGGTTCCTATGTCGGAGCTATTTGCTGCTAGGGCGGGTCTCTCGTATGCTACCAGGATTCTTCATGCTCATAGGATTATGATTGAGGATGATTCTATGACTGTCATTTCGTGGCTGTTGAGGGATCAATGCTTTCGAATCTAAGGGATTGTTGGTCTATTTTGCGGGAGGTTGATTCCGTCCATGCGGTTCATGGATCTGGTTGTGGGAGGTTGATTCCGTCCATGCGAGTTCATGGATCTGGAGGCCAGGTGACCCTGTCCTATCATTCTGCAGCAAATTTTATTCTCTGATGTACCTAAACTGATTCATACAAGAATTGTACGATCGTCCGTCGGTACCAAAAAAAAAAAGTGCATAAGTAGAAAAATCTACTTTTTTTTTTAGTACTTAATTTGCTAGAGAAGTAGATATACTTTTGAACATTTGGCCAAATGACATAAAATATAACTTCCAACCAATTTAGATAATAATTATTAATATTAAAATATCATCATAGTCATCATTATCATCATCATTATTATTAAATTATTTATTAAATAATGTTAATTAATGATAACAAACATATACTAATAATTAATATTTGTTTCATTATTTATCAAGATAAAGCAATAGTCCAAATATTAATACTAAATAATAACATTTAATAAAACATTATTAAATGATAAATTATTATTTGGCAATAACTAGTGATATTGTACCATTATTGAAGTAATAATATGAATTATTATATTTAGCAGTATTATTTTATTTTTAAAACATTGAATTAAATTATTTAAATATGAAGCATAAATGATAATACTCAATTATTATATTGAATAATATTATTTAAACAACATTATCCCTTTTTTTAAGTAACAACATTGAATGATTTTTTATTTGTAATTAACAGCATTGCTTTATTCTTTATTCATATAATTAATATTGTTTTATATTAATGGTGAATATATTATTATTTGAATTATCATAATTAACTAGCACTATTTGGTTATATTAATATTAAATAATACTATTAGTAAATAATAATATTATTATGAGATGCAACCGTGTATTGGGTAGGCCATATCATGAAACCTTCACCAACCAAACAGGCTTTTAATAACTCTAGCTTAGAAGAGACCAAGGCAGCCATGCTTTGTTTGATTTGCTCACATCAAGTACACGAGAGCTGTGATGCCGAAGCTTGCTGCATGACTAATTGGTAGAAAAGTTCAAGCATGATCAGACTGTAGCCAAGCCTCATTGTGGCCACAGTCCCTTCCAAGCCGCCATCTCATATCACCATATAGCCATCTTTCCTATAGCATGGGCATTTTCATTTTTGCAGACATTCTGTGACACAACTATGAAAATCACTTCAGAATCCACAACTCAACACATGAGAAATACTAAAGAGTTACAACAGTAAAAGACAAGGATTACATATACCCTAAAGTTGCTTCTAAAGATGCAGGACAGGCTTATAACAAAGAATATATCCTCATCTACCCTCTCAACCAAGTATTCCTATATGATGAGTTATCACGTCGAGAAGCATCATGCGGCTTGTACTCCATTAGGTAGCTATGAGGCAACTTCAGGTGCCGCTTAATCAAGTCCCTTAATGCCATCACAGCCTGGTGGTTACCAAAAGCAATTGTGTCAGCACTGAAAGTTTGATGAATCCTCACGTGGAAAAAATTCAGGTGAGAAAACTAAACCTGGTGGTCTGATGCATTCCGGTTCCAAACACTCAAGATGTCCTCATTGAAGCGAATGCTGAGCACAGCACCACAAATGTTGTCTCCATAATCAAGTTGGTCGCCAACCAACGCCAGCACCTGTAAATAGTACCAGTTAAAAATATTACAAGGTAAAATATCTAATTCAACGCTCAGAGAGTCATGTGTCAGAGAAATTGTTGAATTGATTGATATGGTTACAGCACTAGGCTATTCTCCTAAGACAAAAATAGAGGATTAAGTGAAAATTAAGCAACATGCAACTTCTTGCAACATTCTTTAAAAAAAAAGGAAGAAGAGCAATTACTTGAAAAATGCAATATGAAGATCGCCTATTGACCAAAAAAAATTGTTCCTTATCAGATTTTTCCTTGTGTGGGAGTCCACCATATGTTTCAGATTTGTTGATAATTGTGCATGAAGTATGTTCCTTGAGGGGAAAACACAGCAGTACTCAAGCTAAAGGTCCCTTCTCATGTGTGCTCTCACAGCCATAAGCCTCGTTCTTTCTGTTAAATCCAGCACTGCAAATTTTCCAGCGTTACTCATGCATATCCTCTCCAACTTATTGTACAGCATTTACAGAGACGCAGAGGGCTGGAGAGACGTGGCAACACAATGGAGAGGTTGCAGGGTAGGGGCAAAGCCAACAAATTTACAATCCTGAGAATTTGGGGACAGTGAAAATTACCTTTGCAACAGTCTTGCTTATCAAATATGTCATAATTGCTTATTAAATATTAATATAATCAAAAACATGTACAATGAAGTACTTATTAGTGTGAGAACTACTAGTGATAAGTCTTTATTTTTTAATAGTAATTATGAATAAACTTATTAGACATATTCAAGATAATATTTTACATTTCCAAATGATACAATCTTCGCAAATAAAACAAATATTAAGATTAATTATAAGTTAGAATTATGAAAAAAATGCATTAAAATCAATGATTTTAGATTAAGTAGAACTAAGGTTAAATAATGGAATTTAATTTTAGTAAAATTAAAAATAAGGATGGAGGCAAACTAAAACTAAGGATCATGAAGCTTCTAAGAATGACTATTTTCAATATTGAGATCAACTATTAATGAAAAAGAGAAGAATGAAGAAAATGTTATCCGTAAAATTAAAACAAGTTGGATAAATGGAGAAAGACAACAAAGATATTTTGCGATCACAATATATATATATATATATATATATATATATAGGAAAACCAAAAAATCGGTCATACATTATGATACAAAATATTGGACAGCTAGAAAATAATATGTGCACAATATGAATGTACCCAAAATGAAGTTGTGAAGAAAGATGTATAGTAATACGAGAAAAGATAGAATAAGAAATAAGGTTATGGTTAAAAAAGATGAAGGTCATATTAATTAAGAACAAATCGAGAAAAAAAATGACTTAAATGATTTAGATATATATATATATATATAATATAGGTCTAGATATGCGCCAATATAAAAGAGTGATCCGATATATGTAGAAGAAAATAGGGGTGGAGATAGACCAAAAATTACATAAGTGAAAGTAATCATAATGGAACTGATATATTTATGTCTTACATAAAATATGGCTCTAATCCAAGGGGAACAGAGAAAAAGGACACACAGCCAATTCCAACTAGCTTGAGATTAAAATTTAATTGTTGTTGTTGTTATTGTTACTATTACTGTTACTATTACTATCCCTTTTAATACCATTATTACTAATTATTATTACTAAAAACAACCCTGGAGGTCTTGCTGCCAAATTATGTGATTTTAAATTGTCTAACCAGTATGGTACCTAACTGCCAATTATCTGATCTTCATTTCAGTGCATCTCTTGCCCAAAGCAACCTTCACCAAGAAGTTTGCTCTAATGTCATTTCTTGATGTTAACTGATATTAAAACTCAAACTTTCATGGATCAAAAATCAAGCTATAAACAGATCCCGAAAAGACGGGATCAGATATGTTTGTACAGGTTAATGTGTTACAAGGTAGGTGAAAAAAAAATCATCCAATCTTAGTGAACTCAAGTTGTTAAGAGTATCATACAAATTACAAACCCAAACCCAAATTGGATAAAGAGGATTGATTACTATTCCAAATAAAGAGCTAAAGTACCACACCTGCTACCTAAAGTTGGATTACATCAAACTCCTTCAACACTATTGGTTTCGAGTTCAACAACACAATGACGAGGAAACATAGAATTATGAAAAACAAAAAGAATTTTGTAATTTATCATTCTAATGAGTCTTATATTTCTAATGTTTCCTATTAAGGTACAATTAGTGACAACCACAAAGATTTTTGTTTATAGTGCATTTTAGATTAAACATTTTTTCTTATTTGTTGACTTGTGGATATTGTAATTTGAATATCGGTCAAGGCCCTCCAGGCACTTGCCCAAACAAGGCAACCCAAAAGAACGCAGGCTATTACCAAATGAGGTAAGTTTAGTGAGGCGATGCCTGGGTGAGTGCTAGGCCAAAGCAAATCATTCAAGAAAATTCTGACCTATGTCCCTTTTGTGCTCAATCTTTAAGAGCTCTGCTTACCTTGAGAAGTATGTTATCCTGCGAATTTTTCCTTTCAGAATCCTTCTTTTAGATGGTAATATAAATGTCTGATGATGACTCAAAAGTTTAGAATTTTAGTGGAAAACGTTTGCTATACTCATTGGCAGATGGCATTTCAGAGCTCATTTGTGTGCGTTGCATCTCTTGTTTTGTATGCTCAAGTGCAAATGGAACAAGTTATCTAAAACATGTTCTTAAATCATGTACTAAAAGTTTGACTAGAGAGAAATATTAAGTCATTTTATCAATTCTTTGTTTTGCACCAAAAGCTAGGACCAATGGTGTGGTGAATATGAAGTTTAATCAGGTAGCTAACATGAATTATCATGTACATTCATTGCAAACAAGCATTCATCAAACTAGCAAAGAAACCTGTTTTATAGTTTTATCATGCTGGTTTGAAGTGTTGATAAAAAAGGTGGCAAAATGACTAGTCCTACTGGGAACACATAGGTGTCCAATCGAAGTCTAGGATGCTAAATTTCTATTATTGCACATGAGATAAGTAATTGAGCCAAAGTTTAGGACATCATACCAAAGTTTTTGCTCAATGCTTAAAATGAAGTGGGGTGTGCATCATGGCCGTTAACTATTATATAAATGGCATAACGTGCAAGTTGGCCAAACAAGACCATTTGCAAAGGAAGTACAAGGTGGCCAATAGAAATCTTTTGTTCAAAACAAATGACATATGCTGATTTTTCATCCACCCATGTCAGCCCTTTCATGTAGACTTTCCATGGTTTCTCCTACCGGTAAACTAGGAATTTTCAAGTCCTCTAGAGAAATAAGAAACCAACTCACTTACATGACTTCAACTAAATCACTAAAAACAGGGAACCCATCCATTTCTAAGTTACGCCAACGTGCCTTCCAGAAAAATCGACAACTCACTTATTTGACTTAAAGAAGGATTAGGATCCAATCTTGTAAAGAAGGATTAGGATCTAATCTTATAAGAAGGATTAGGATCTAATCTTATAAAGGAGGATCAGGATCTAATCTTATCTAAAAAATGCCAGCCAACATGGACCCAAGTAAAACTCCTAAAAGGAAAAAGACAAGAAAAGGAAAGCAAAAGGCACTGTCACTGTTAAAAATACTGCAGCATGAATTAATTGAAACCCTTTATAATTTTTTTAAAAAAATTCCTAAATCCATTTCTAAGACGGACTAGTGGACTTTTGTTTGACAACTCAACCCCCAGGCTGCATATGATGATATGTGCTGTGACTTGGGTATGAACTCAAGGAAAGGTACCACACCAAGATTGGGGGAAAGTGAGGAGTCATGTCATTATGAATTCCCATGAGTTTAGAGTATTCAAAAGCTTCTCAAATTCATGGTTTACTGGTGAAGAGTTTAGTCCTTGTCATCCAAACAAAATGAAATTTAGCATCACATACTTTAGTATCTTGCATTATTAGAAGGCAACAATATTAATTTGATTACAGACATGGGACATATAGGCAGACTCCATCAATGGATGATTGAATCAAAGCTGAAAGAATACATGTATGACATCATGGAAAATATGGCTTTTTACACGTATATCTTTATACATATTTGAAATTACATATATATCTTGACAAAATTTATTATTAACATATATACTTTTATTTTTATTTTTTTTGCATGTATCTCCTTATAAATATCTAAAATTGTATGTATACCTCACAAATTTACTATTGGTATGTATACCCTTATGAAGTATTTTCTTTTGCATGCAAACAGCATACTCTCATAAGTTACTTCTTTTTTCATGCATGCTCTTAATAAGGGAAGATATGTAAAGAAATAATAATAATAATTTATAAGAGTACAGACACAAATAGTAAATTTATGAGAGCACATATGCAAAAAAATAACTATAAGGACATAAACAAATACTAAATTTGCTAGGGTATGCATATAGTTTCATATATTTATAATGGTATACACGCAAAAAGAAATAAGTAAAAGGATATACATGCAAATTGTAAATTCACACGGGTATATGTGTAATTTCAGATATTAAAAGCATACACATGTAAAAAACCCTAGAAAATAAAATTAAAGTGTTGAAGCGAATCCATAATGGCATAAATGACCTGATTGAAGGAATGGCTTTTATATGTTTGGCATAAGATTGATTTTGGTTGCGTTACTTTTGAAACTTGCTAATGTTTCTTCATATCTAAAATTTAAACGGTCATCAATGAAGTTCAGGATGAGTTACTACCTTCCTAAAATCTTTGTTGAAAATTATAAAGTTTGGGTTTTAAAAATTTAATAAAAGTTCATTATCAACATGATAAGATATTTGTGATCTTTTATTGCCTGGACTTGCTAGTGGATTGATGAAATCATGGTGCTGGTTTTTGAGAACTGTTAACCTATTCAGGCCATTATAGGTTTTTTGGATTTTGATTTTTTTAGAATTTTGATATATGTTTTAGAACATGTTATAGAATTCATTAGTAGTACATGTAGTAGAATGATTAATATGGCATTTATTGTGACACTTCGCCCCTAGTTCTTAGGTACATGTCCTACAGAGCTAGTCAACCTAATGTTATTGCTCATTTAGCAATTCTAAAGTTAAATGCCACTTTGCAAAAATATTTAAGACTGGATTAAATAATGGTTTTACATGCAGTTGTCAGAATATATCTCAGAAAAAGAATCAAATTTTACATTTATTCTCAATTTTGGAACTTATTCTGAATACCCACCTATTGTGGGTTCAACCTTCTAAACAGAGCTACATGATTATCATATCTTCATCTATCATTCTAATATATGTTTAATCTTAAGTGCATAACCATACAACATCACTCTTTATATTTCCGACTTAGCTTAACTCATAAACAATTTTAATTCATAAACAATACTTCAACAACTAAAGGATTTAACATCTTTCCATAATAAGAAGCATACATTTTGTTGGATTTTTAACAAGCTGGAATAGGCTTTGGTCTAACAAGTTGAAATTTTTAAAGGCTCTGGACAGGGTATAAACCTCAAGGGATGATGGAAACCAAGTCTAGTTGAACCATGTTCAGCCCAAGCTCAACTCATTGGAAACTCTTGAGGTAATCAAGGTTGTCTCATCTTCAAGAAGGATGACTTTGAAAAGTTGATTTTAACAGAAAAGTTGATTTTAACATAAGACGACAATTTTGATGGTACTCGTCAAAGAATCACAAATAAAGTTGACCATAATAGACCCAAACAGTCTATGCAATTCAGAATGCACCACTCATTAGTAATGTACGTAATATCATCCTAGTTTACCATTACCAATCAAAAGACATAGATCTTGATATTTGGAATGGTCATTTATGAAGCACGATCCTTCAGAAATTACAAGCAGATAAAAAAAAAGAGTTGATAAATGAGGTTATGTTTCCGGAAGATTTATTTGACAAAAAAATTGCAATGTAATGTTTTTCTAGGGAGTAAAGACTTTGGAACAAACTTAAAAGGTATGGTTTTCATTTTTTTTTTAAAACAAAACCCTTCATTCTAGAAGTCAGAAGAAACTAAGAACTGAAGAAAGGAGTCATCTATCAATTTGCTAAAGAGCTTCTTCAAATTTCTGATCTAATAGTACATGTGTTCACAAATAGCATAAAATATTTTATAGTTACAAAGGTTAGAACAATTTAAACATGTGGGTTAGATAATATAATATGGGGCTTCAGGAAACCTCAACTTGTCAATGAAACATAGACATAAGAACATAATAATAAGAGATGATGTAGGAAAGCAACTACGCATGCCTCTAAGTGCAAAGATTTGCTTACAATCCTTACAGTATGGGATAACAAGTGGAGGAGAATTCCTCCCACCATAAAAGGTGATTCTTACCGGATTTCTTCAAACTTTTCAGCTAGTTTCTCCATCATCTTAGCAGTTAGACTAAATCCTTCTTAGTGTTATATCCTATCTGAGGTGAAATTATCTTTTTGAATGGCTTTCTAGTCCACGTGATACAGGTAACCGCAACACAAGAAGCTTTCTGACTTCAGGACCACAGATTTGTAATTTAGTCTATAAGGGCTGAAGGTTTCATAGATCAAAAAAGAGAGGTCACAATGATATCAGCTACAACAAAAGAGAGAGAGAGAGAGAGAGACAAGCTCCCTTGCAAAATTTCCTGCTTACTTGAAGAAAGGTATAAATATAGTTTGGATTTTGTGGACATTATGACTAAGGCTTATGGTAGATAAGGTTTGGAATTGCTATTACGGATGAGAAAATAATTCATGGGCTAACTGGCAAGTTTCTGCCTACAGTAAGCAGACCTGGTAACAGCAAAGAGACGTAAAACAATATTAGGAAAACTCATAGGCTGTTTTTGAGAGGAAAATGAAGGATTGGAGGAGGATCTTTTTCCAAAAAACAAGTTAGAAAAATGTTCGCATTGTTAAGCAGATCCAGAAACAGGATCTGTTGTGACAATTTAGCTTTCGAAAAAAAAAAAAAGTAGAAGAAAGAGAAAAACATGAAAAGAAGAGTCAAGAAAGAAATCAAAGAATGGCCTAATCTGGCTACTTTTCTTTTCCATTTCTACCAAACAAAGCCATCATATAACCCTTCGGAGGGGACCTTACCAAATCAAGAGTTTGAGTCCTGTTGGGACTTTTGTTACATTGTCTCCTTTTAGGAAACTGAAAATCTGCAATTATATTGTCTCCTTTTAGGAAACAGACAAACAAAATCACCATATCCATGCCTTGATATTTAATGGAGTTAAGTGTTGGCCCTAGCATTAGTTTTAGACAAGTTTTAAAATCTCAGTACCAGAATGGTACAATCGTACTGAATGCAGGCATTTTAAATCTGAGATGTACTATTATCAGACAGTTTGGCAGAATATGAAGGAGAATATTGGTACATATATATAAATGTTACATATTAGTATGACGCTGTACTTTAATCCATGGTTTAACATTTCGGCCAAGTAACCATGACCTGCCTGAGGTTGCATTTGGAATGATAACAAAGTAGGAATAAGGCCTGAAGTAACCCTAATTTATGTCAAACAGTCCTAAATAATGGGAATAAGGAAGGAATAACCATTCCAGTCACACTTGTTTATTCCAAGAATAGCCATACCGTGGGTATGTTGGGATAACTTCATGCTTTGAATAAGGACCTCTTTTATTTCAGTCACATATCTAGAATAGCCATACCAAAGGTAATGTCATGATAATTTTATGCCTTTAATAGGGACCTCCTTTTCTTATAACCCAAAACACCCTCAGCCTAGAAATTTTAGCAAATCATATGAAAATTAATTTGTGGAATAATTTCTCTTCCAATAATCTTATTTCAAACCAAATGCAGCCCAGAAGAATATGTGCAGAGCCACAGCTAATGTAGGATATCAAGAAAGATTTTAGGGGCTCAGCTTTTGGGTTTGGAACTACAAACAGATGAGAAAGCAAAGCAAAGAGCATGTGAAATTAACAAAACGAATAATCATGTTAGCAAGGCAGCACAATACCCTTTCTGCGCAATGTGATACTGAAGTTATATAGACTGAAGATTGAAAATGTATCAAATTTCTGATACAAGTTTTCAGGCTAGCCAACAATAAAGGAAAATATCTGGTATTGTTTGTTATCCATCTGAGACATCTTGAAGACACAACCTGATTTTTTGGTGCTCTTGGGAAAAGGTAAGCTCCAAAATGTCTGAGACTGTGGTTCAGAAAGACCAATGAAAGGTCGACTGCATGATTTGAGGTTTTAATGGTCCAAAACAGGGATATATAGGAGGTCAGTCAGGAAGGATTTGCTGATAATCAAGACAGCAGTCTGCTGGAAGGAAGCCTGAAGCAAACAGGCCTTGTGAATCTCTGAAGTGTTGTAAGGTTCAGATCCGGAGACAGATCAATAGATCAGCCCAAATCTGGTATGACGGTTGTTTGGTGAACATACAGCAGAACAAGGAAAAGGGAATGCAGAAAAGAATGATAAAGGAATTTAAAGGAGGAAGAAGAAGCAGTCAAAGAAGGGCTTCAGTCTCACATTAAAGCAAAGAAGATTATATAACAGACATTCTCATGGAAAGAGAAAACTAGAAAAGCTTGATTAGCTCATTCATAACCAAACCATGGCAAATACAAGGTCTTCTAAAGGGCTTGCAACCCCTAAGAATCCATTTAAAGGCTATAAAAATCAAATAGCTAAACAACTTATAATCCAATGGTTCAGATTAAAAGAACTCATCATTAACTATAGGCTGAAATTAATAAACTCTGGACAATAATCTAGCAGTGCAAACTTATTCACCCACACACTAACAAAAGGAGAACAAAAACCTAAAAAGCAGTAAATTCTGCATCAGTTTGATGCTAAAAAATAAAAAATAAAAATTGCAGCACAACTGAAAATCACTATCACTCTTAACCATATCAAATGCTATCAAACTCATGAACAAAAAGCAGGACAACATCTCCATGCGCATGTACTCAATATCCACCACCCAGATATCTCGTAGTGGCTTTCTTTTTAATGACATATCATAACACCCAATCTTGCAACTTCCAGTAGAGACCACACAATGGTGCTCCCTAGTTCATCAATCATCATCACACAACCATGTTAATTCATAGAGATGCTTTTTTTTTTTTAGTTCAGTTTTTGGTTAAGCCTTTTCCTTTAGTTCCATTTAAATAAAATCCTCAATGCTTTCTCAACAATGATCAATTTAACCAACTCTCATAGAAAAATTTTTGGCTCCCAAAATAGCAGTGCACATTAAAGCTAGGTTACCTAATCCTTGAAGCCACTACAGTTGTTTTTCTTTATAAGGAGAGACTTGGCATCGTCCATAGTATCACATGGCGCAGGTTGTAATTCAGATGGGATGCTCCTTTTTTTTTCTCTTATACTTGCCGGGTCTATAACAGTTACTTTGTTCTCCTAATGCACTTCAGTATTATGACTAACTCATTCCACCTTAAGAATTTGGAAATTTTAGATAGTACATTATAAAATTATGACTCTACTGTTAGCTGTTCTTCCAAGAAAACTCTACAAAAAATAAGCAGAGAGGTATTGACCAATATAAGGGCTAAATAACAAGTGACCTCTTTAACTCACCAAGTCTTCCCAGAATCGGCCTGAAACAGCCTTTTTGAACCGTATTATCCACTTCCCACCATTGCAATTGGCAGCATCCTGCTCAAAACATACATCCTTTAATTAGCAATAATGTAGTGGCTGAAGATACATAAGTGGAATGTTTTTATTTCTTCTTTGTTTTCTTTTGAATGAAAAAGACCAAATCCGGATTCCATAAGCATGTTAGAAAGTACTACCTCCCACAAAGGACGAATACCCTCTTTAAAAGATGCAGATCTGTTGGACTTGGTAGAGATGAAGGCCGAGCCAGATGACAATAGCAAACCCAAAAACCTTCAACCTATAAATATATCACATTCATATGACAACATGCCAAAGTTTGAGCATTGGTAATATGATGACAAAAACAAGAAACAATATCTAATTCAAAAAAAAAAAAAGCATCCCATAATCAGAAAGCAGCATACCGTACTGAATTCGACAATCTTCTTGATGTTGTCCTCATATGATGTCTGCGTCCGTACTCCAGGTGTTCGACGAGTATACCAAAACACAAACTTGTGCTGAAAGAGCAAAGCAATAACACAACCATAAAAAAAAAAAAAAACAGCGTGGGAACAATAGCAATGATAATTTGCATATGAAAACCCACTGAACTCTACAATAGGAAATCAACCTACATGTATGTATGTGTGCATGCACATACATGGATAAGGTTCAAGACACAAACTTTTTTTCAATAGAATGAAAGAGTTTCGATATCTATGATCCAAGTCATTAGATGTAATCTACTATTTATAAACCGCTCTCACACATATATATATATATATATGATTTAGAGACTCCTAATCTATGCATCAAGTGGCCAAAAAAAGATATTCTTTTTTGTTATTTAATTTGTTCAATTTTTGACACTTAATACATGGGCAGGCTTGAGATTTGTAATTACATGATTTTATGTTTGTAAATAATTTAGAGATAATAGACAACATCCAATGGGATCATCAACGCAGGACTCCTGTCATTCAATTCAGAAAAGGTAGAGTTACATCAGGTGTGGCTTAAACATAACCCACATACATACCATACAATTATACATATATAACAATATACCAATACAATTCTGCTACAATAAACTTAACATATGAAATTGCATTAATAAGTTGGAACCAAATTTTTTGCATAATTGTAATAACGAATTTTAGGCAAAAAATTCAGGCTAGATTATGTGTCGCCAGATTCACTAGATCATCCCAATGCATTGGTATATATCTCCTATCCAAGATTCATCCATCAAGAGACATCAACTAGCCATTACAGTTATTTCTTTGAAAGGAAAAACAAAGAGAACATGATATTAATTTTGATGGTTTATGTCCCGTTAGAGAAAAACTTGATATAGAAATTTATGGTAACTTAACGCTGTCAAAGACAGGAAAGGACATCCAGAAGGAAAAGCTCCATCCTCTCCCTAAAATTTGAGTTCTCTTAGTTTCACCGAGTGACAACGATCCCCAATTTAAGATCATTCATATTTCACATATATTTTGACATGAGAGAGAATCATCTCACACTTCTATCATCCTTTTATACATAAACCATGTTATGTCTATGAGCAGAAGGCTAATTTATTCAGGCGGGGTGAAAACGAATGCAAGATATCTAATGACAACTCCCCTTAAAACAAAAGGAAAAAAAAAAGGTGAATCGAAGCCCAGTCTAGGGCAAAAGGAATAGCAAGATCAAAGAAGACACCTTTAAGGGATGGAGGCCGGCTTTAAGCTCGCGAGATTGGCGCTCCCGTTCTTCTTCCTCGCCCTTGGCGACGTCGGCGGGGCCGGCGGCGGCCGGAGGAGGAGTGACGGAACTCTTGCTCCCGACGTCTTTGTTGTCTACAGAGTCCATCGGCGCTTCTTTTCGCTAATCTTCTCTGAGACCAGCGCTCGGCAGACGGTGAGGAGGTAGACCGCAGCAGGGTTCGGTCGGCGTCGAGGGCCCATTTAGAGACGGGTGTCGAGCAGCTGCCATGCACCTGAGTTCTCAATCTCTCTATTGTATTTAAAATAAATAAATAAAAATATTTGTTATATAATTAAAAAATAACAATAGAATAAAAGGTTAAGAAAAGAAAGTATTTTTTTTATTTTATCTTTTTCTTATTTCATCCATATCTTATTTCATCAATCCTTATCAAATATAATTTCATGCTATAAACCATTTATTTATAGGTAAATGGTAAAAGATGTTACAAGTAATACCAATAGACATAACCTTCCTTGGAATACCAATGGACACTATCTTTATAACTTGAAATAACCTCCCTTAGAATACCAATGGATATCCATTTTATTAGCAATATTATAACACTCCCCTTAGAATACCAATAGATATCCATTTTATTAGCAATATTATAACACTCCCCTTAGATATCCATTTATTTGACCATGAAAGGTATATCATTCATGTCTTTTATTGAATGGGGCAAAACCATAGCTAAGGAAAAAAGAATATAGTATTTTGCTCCCTTTTTACTCATCTTTTGATATACTTCCCTTAAAATCCAATTTTTCGAACTAACTTCTCAAATCTCTTTGTAGATAGTGCTTTCGTAAATAAATCAGAGATTATCTTTGGATTGAACTTATTGAACATTAATAGCACCACTCTTCTGAAGGTCATGAGTAAAAAAGAACTTTCGGGATATATGTTTTGTTCTGTCACCTTTAATATACCCTCCTTTCAGTTGAGCTATGCAGGCTGTATTACCTTTAATATACCATCCTTTCAGTTGAGCTATGCAGGCTGTATTATCTTTATACAAAATAGTTAGTACCTCCTTTGAGAGAATAATCCACTTGTCTTTTGAATGTATTGGATTACCAATCTAAGCCATACACATTCCCAGCTTGCTTCATGAATTGCCAAAATGTTGGCATGATGTAGCCACAATTATTTGCTTTGTAGAACGCCATGAAATAGCAGTGCCACCACATGTAAAGACATAACCCATTTATGATCGACCATTATGAGCATTAGATAAATATCCTGCATCTGCAAAACCTACCAACTGGATTTGAATAAATTTGAATAATACAAACCCATATCCATTGTACCTCTAAGGTATTGGAATATGTGCTTAACACCTGTCCAATGCCTTCTTGTAGGCGAAGAACTATATCTTTCTAACAAGTTTACTTTAAAAGATATATTGCAAGATACATTAATGCACCTATTGCGCTAAGATAAGGTATTTCAGGACCAAGTTGTAACATCGTAAAAACCTTATAATTTATTGTAATATTAATGATATTTTTCATTTGAAATGAAAGTCGGAGGGTTTCAATGAAGTATGGGCATGTTGGCCATTTGATAAATGTAAAAAGGAGAAATTATGGAGTAAATGAGTATATTTTTAAGTGCTAATGACTTTGATTTAAGAAATTGAGAGATTTGAGTTTTAATAGGCTTAAATCACAAGAAAAATCAAGTTTAGTTTGAGTTTTATCCTTAAGTGATGTTTTTAGTAATTAGAGTCTACTCTTATTGGAGTGGAGTGTTTTAAACTTCAGATATGCTTTAGAGTTGGCTTTTGCAGAAGGAGGAGTCAGCTCTATTGAAAAATAGAAGGTTAATATTTCTGCCTCGTATTAGAGCTGACTCTAATCTCTACAGAGCTAACTCTAATTTTTGCGGCAGCCGACCCTAAATCTATTAAAGTCGACTCTAAGACGGCAGATTTCTTGGGTTAAATCTTAAATTTTTATATTTATTCCGTTTTAAGTCCGATTTGAGTGTCGTTTGAACCGTTGGATTTCTAAAATCGAGCTCTTCAAGTTGGTAAGGTTTTTTCTTAGAATTTTATATAAAAGTATTAATTTAAATAAATAATAATAATCTGAGCTATAAACCGATTAAAAAAATGCTATATCATGGGTAACATGGGAAAAGGCTCCGATATCAATTGCTAATTGTGCTAAAGGCAATTTGGGAAAGAAAATCTAAGGGCAAAATATCATGGTTATAAGTGAGCCATGTATTTTTCAAAAAGCGTGCATTAAGAGTGTTTGAGGGCAAAAAGGGAATCTTGCATGCCTTAGCCTCTAAGTTATTCATGACTTGGTCCCAAAGTCACTATAGAAAAAGGAAAATGTGGGTTCAGCCAGAGAAAGAAAGAAAGAAAAGAGAGGAAGAGAAAGACGAAAAAAAAAAGAGGAAGGGAAAGGAAAGCTTGGGGTTTGTGTTTGGCTCCAGGTAAGCTATAGTTTCTCTAGATCTTGCATGACTTTAGATTTTCTTAGATTCTTGTATTTTGAAGTAATAGTGGAAGTAATCTTTAGTAGAGAAAGGATGAAAGAAAATAATGAGATATTAGAGGCTAGATCATGTATGCATGCATGGTTTTATGGGAAAACCTCATATGGAGGTAACCCTAATAGCTATCGTATCTGTATGTTGACGTAGGTTAAGAGGATTATTTCAAGGAGCCGGAATATCGAAGTTGAGTACCAGTTGAGGAGTAACCTGCTAAGGTGAGTGGATTTCTCATCTAGAAGTTAATTTGAACTAGTATAATGAGATTAATACCTAGTTGTCGTATGTTATGTTTAGTAGAGTATTATGTATGTTTTAAATCTGAGAAATGAGAACCTAATATATAATATTTTGATACATGAGTCTTGAGCATGAGTTTTAAGCATAAAGAAATAAGCATGAGTTTTAAGCATAAAGGCATAACATGAGTTTCGATGAGGGGATGGTTGATGCATACATGGCATATTTGCATGATAAAGCTTTACAAATGGCATATTTTGATATATGTATCATACTAAGCATCAGGCAGCTATGGAGCTGATCACCCTTTAGACTATGCTGTAGCATGAGCATTGCACACTACTATTGAGTCGGCACCTCCTTGCGATTCGATCGTACGATGAATCCTGGAATCAGGGATGAGTGCACGCTTGACCAGACCAGAGGGGCAGGTTATAAGCAGCCAGTGGGGGCATGAATCATAGCTCAGTGGAGCTGGTTACTATATATATAGCCCATGGGGGCAGAGAGGAAACTTGAGGTTCCAGGTTAAGGAACAAGCACTTTACCGGGTGAACTGCATGGGTAAAGGGTGCTATTTGTGCAGGAATCCTGTTGCTAGTCACGCACCCAATAAGAGTACACCTACATGAGGGCGACTGTAAGGTGGTACCTCAGAGGCATTATACACACAGCCCAGTAGCATAAGATTTAAAAGTATATATTGTGATTTAAAAAGAACCAGTAAGCCAAGTAATTATCCCAAGAGATGAAGTTTACATAAGATGCCAGTGGGCAGGCAGATCCCAGTGAAAATCTGAGAATTTAATAAAGAAAGTCTGGGCTGTAGGTAAAGAATGCATATCTTCATATTGCAATGCATGAGTTTTTTTATCTTGATGAGTTATCTTTTAGTGGAAAGTTATTGTAGAGTATTTCAGTACTGGTATATTATTTGAAGAATAAGCTACATTTTACTTTATCTGATATCATGTTAAAAATATACTTTGAGTTATACAAGCTATATAGTGTTAGCATACAGTTAAAAATGTGAGGTTATGGTTCTTTATTTCTCCATAGTTAGATGGTTATCCAATCACTGGGACTTAGGTCTCATCCCTCTATAATTGATATTTACTTTCAGATCAGTGAGTATTTCTGCCAAGATCAAAGGATAAGTGGGACCAGACCCTTAGCTGGTGAAGCTTGCTTGGATGCAAGGGTGTATAGATGATAGTCATGTATATTGAGATAGTATGGGGTGATATTTGTATATTTGCATATGTGTATGTGTACAGTGAGATATGGTGATGTATCAGACTTATTTGGATATAAATACGAGACTATGTTTTGGAGAAAATTATGAGCATGATGTATGTACTTATGATTTTGATGTCGATTGTGAATATGATCTTGTAAACTGCCTAAGGATTGTCATGAAAAATATTATCTGAGCAGGTTGATGCTTAGTATTGATTTGAGTGATGTGCATATATAATTGAGCTGATAATAAAAGTTTTTAACAGGATATATTTTCGGATGTCTACCACTTATGATAATTTTTTGGGATTCTCTAGCTCTTTATAAAGCGCTACATAAAGACTAGTAAAACTTTATCCGATTACTACAGGTGTGCAAGTGTGCTGTTGGTAGCCCCAGAGAGAAGGGGGAGCTGACACAAGTAGTTCTTTGTCATCTTCCTTAGGTCGGAAAAGATCTTTATCGATTTCAAGTGACCTTACGATCATCGGAGTACTCAATGGGTGTGCTTTATCCATATAAAACATTTTAAGTATCTTTGATGTATAAGCAGATTGGTGCACAAAAATTCCATTCTTAAGATGCTCGAGCTGCAGGCCAAAGTAAAATTTTGTTCTTCCAAGATCTTTCATTTCAAATTCATGTTTTAAGCAATCTGTTACCCTTTGAAGCTCTTCAGGAGTTCCAATCATGTTCAAATCATCAACACATACTGCAATGATCATAAATTATGATCCGGATATCTTTATAAAGACATAAGGATATATGAGATCATTATTATAGCCTTGTTTCAACATGTGTTCAGTCAAATGATTGTACCATATACGCCCTACTTGTTTTAACCCATAGAGAGACTTTGTAACTTATCAAATAAAGTTATTTCGAATTAGAGTTAGACTTTTCAGGCAATTATAATCCTTCTGGGATTTTCATATAGATATCATTGTCAAGTGAGCCATATAGATAGGCTATCACTGCATCCATAAGATGCAATTCAAGTTTTTCATGCACTGCCAAACTAATCAAATACCGAAAAGTTGTTGTATCCACCACAGGAGAATACGTTTCTTCATAATCAATACCGGGTCTTTGTAAGAATCGTTGGGCAACCAGCGTGCTTTATACTTCATAATTTCATTATCCTTATTTTGCTTTTGCACAAATACCCATTTATGTCCTACAGGTTTTACACCAGCAGGTGTTTGGACAATCAGTCCAAAAACTTTACATTTTGCTAGCGATTTTAATTCAGAATTGATTACATCCTTCCATTTGGCCAATCTTGTTAATATCTACATTCTACCATAGACATTGGTTCATGATCCTTATTTTCATTTTTAATATTTGTGCAATATAATATGCAAACTTATCGTCGATGATCATCTTATATCGGTTCCATCTTTTTCAGTCATAACATAATTGATAGATATCTCTTCATTTTCTTCAACTTTTAGGTATCTTATTCTCAGACTCATCTGGAGTCTCAATTACTTCTATTATTATACTGGGGATCTTTTCTTGCGTCATAGTATCTTCAATCTGATCATCTAAATGTTTTGCTCCTTTTCTTTGCAAGGGTTTTTATCTTTGGAACCAACTGGTCTACCATGCTTTACTTGTCCCTTTATCTCATTAACAGTGATAGGTTGTCCTTCAGGGACAACAATTCTGATTGGAGCATTTGCAGCTGATATATGTGATTTTGTCACTCTTTTAAGGTCAGTAAATGCGTCTGACAGTTGATTTGCTAGTTTTTGCATGTGAATTATCTTCTGAACTTCAAGTTCATGTTGTTTTGTATAAGGATCGAGATGGGATAATAATAATTCATTCTAACTAATTTCTTTTACCAACTGCTTATTTTCTTCTCCTAATGTTGGAAAAATAGACTCATCAAAATGATAATCGGTAAAACATGCCGTAAATAAATTTCCTATAGATGGTTCAAGATATTTAATTATAGATGAAGATTCATACCCAACATATATCCCTAACCTCCTTTGAGGTCCCATCTTAGTGTGTTATGGTGGAGCAATTGGAACATAAATCATACATTCAAAAATTCTTAGATAAGAAATATTTGGTTCCTGGCCATAAACCAATTGTAACGGAAAGAATTCATGATAATTCATTGGCCTGATGCGAATAAGTGCTGCTGCATGTAAAATAGCATGTTTCCATGCAGACAACAAAAGTTTTGCTCTCATAAGTAATGGTCTTGCAATCAGTTGGATCCGTTTGATAAGCGATTTCGCAAGACCATTTTGAGTATGAACATACGCTACAGGATGTTCAATAGTAATTCTAATAGCAATACAATAATCATTGAATGCTTGAGAAGTAAATTCACTAGCATTGTCAAGCCGTATTATCCTAATAGGATTATCTGAAAAATGAGCACATAATCGATTTAATTGTGCTAGTAGTTTCGCAAACGCCAGATTACGGGTCGATAATAAGCATACATATGACCATCTAGTTGAAGCGTCAATTAAAACTATAAAATATCTAAATGATCCACTTGGTGGGTGAATAGGCCCACAAATATCATCATGTATGCGTTTCAAAAATTCAAGAGATTTAGTCTTAATTTTAGCCGGTGATGGCCTAATAATTAATTTGCCTTGAGAGTAAGCAGCACATGATAATTCATTTGGTCATAATATTTTTTGATTCTTCAATGTATGTCCACATGATTTTTCTATAATTCTTTGCATCATAATTGAACTGGAATGACCCAACCGGTTATGCCAAATTATAAAATATTTTGATTAGTAAACTTCTGGTTTACTATAGCATATGCTTCAACTGTGCTTATATTTATGTAGTATAAAACAAAGAAAAATGCAGACAAATTTTCTGATACACATTTTTTATCTGAGATTGTACTTGTAATGCACAAATACTCAATATTGTCTTCATTAGTTGTTTCAATGTGATATCCATTTCTACAAATATCTTTAAAACTAAATAAATTTCTTTGAGACCTTTTAGAATATAAGGCATCATCAATTATGAATTTTATTCCTCCAGGAAAAATGATATGGGCTCTTCTAGAGCCTTCAATCAATTTTGTACTACCATAAATTATATTGACATTTGTTACTTGCATTCTTAAGTAAGAGAAGATTTTATATCTTTAAGTATAGTGTGCGTTGTAGCACTTTGAGGCACAAATTGTTGTTGTGGACAAAAGATCCTACTTGAGATAAATCCATTTTCTTCATGGAAAGAATGAAATGTAATGAAATACAAATTAGAATATAAGGTATAAAGGCATAAAAACTAAAAGTCATAATTCATCATTGCATCAGTTTCTTTAAAATAAACATATGTATAATAAATTATTATTTTATTACATGGCATTATTTGATACGTAGGTATTCTTAAAATTATCCTTATACATTCATACTATCAATTAGATAAGCATTATTTTCTTCTGGTTGGATAAAAAAGTCAGCAACATTCAGATCATCAAATCCAGTATCAGAAGGGCCAGATTCAAAAACAAAATTTATTTTTATTTTTTTCTCATTCTTTTTTAATGATTCTTGATAAAGTTCAACGAGGTATTTTGGCGTATGACAGGTACGCGATCAATAACCCTTCATTCCACAATGATAGCATGAGTTATCCATCAAATTTTTACTTAAGTTTCCTTTGCCTTTCTCAATTTTTTTTTCATTTTTCTCATTTTTCTCCCACTTCAGATGATGAGAAGGAGTTTTAACATGACCACCATGATAAACAAAATGTCCTCGACCACGTATGTGGCCATGACTACGCCTTTGTTTATAAAATTGATATATAATTGCATTCACTTCAGAAAATGGTACAGAGCTAGTTGAACAGGCTTTATGATTTTTCATAAAAAATTTATTATTTTGTTCAGCCACAAGAAGGTAGGAAATTAGTTCAGAATATTTCTTAAAACCCTTTTCACAATATTGCTGCTGCAGAAGCAAATTGGAAGAAGCATGAAAAGTGAAAAAGGTTTTTTCTAGCATATCCTCATTCGTGACTTTTTCTCCACATAATTTCAATTAGAAAGTAATTCTGAACATAGCTGAATTATATTCACTTAATTTCAATTGGAAAGTAATTCTGAATATAGATGTATTGTATTCACTTACTGTCTTATAATCTTGTAGACGTAAGTGCATCCAGTAATAACGAGCCTTGGGAAGAATGACTATTTTTTTATGGTCTATTCCAAAGACAAGGGAATCTTTTACTGCTTTATCTTGGTTGGATGCCTCATTACCATCTTTAATTGTATCATCAAAAGCATTAGCCTCTTGATGAATTTTAGCATCAAGTATCCATGATAGATAATTTTTACCTTTTTGCCCGTGATATTTGGTGCCACAAATTAAGTTTTGCTAAATTTGCCATAACAATACTCAATAAAAGTTTCTTTAACAAATGTAAAATGATGAGGTAGAGATTCGTACTGATAACGTATTATATAATTAAAGAATAACAATAGAACAAAAGACTAAGAAAAGAAAGTATTGGAATATGTTCTCTTATTTCATCTTTTTCTTATTTCATCAATCCTTATCAAATACAATTCTATGCCATCTATTTATAGGCAAATGGTAAAAGATGTTACCTGTAATACCATAGACATAACCTTCCTTGAAATACCAATGGACACCATATTTATAATTTGACCAATGGACATTCATTTTATTAGCAATATTATAATAATATTTTATTATTATTTTAATAAAAACCCGCTTCATGGACTCTTACTTCGTATTCTTGGACGATTGAGATAACTGTTTCGCTTTTGTGGACGGCCTGCTGATGCCGAGGCGAATGCCCTGGCAACGTTACACATCTATAAAAACACAAAATAAAGCAACTCAAAGGGAGATCAAGCATTGAGGGAGCCCATTGAAGCAATATAGGCTCCATGATGCAATGAAATTATCTGAAATAAAATATCCATGATAAAATAATAATCAAATATCTAGATATCCAAGGGAATACTTGAGGCCAGAATTCTTAGTTTCTAAAACTCGACCATCATGCACCCCTTGTCTTTATAGGTGCATGGCTCAGATGCTCCATAATTATCCACCAGAATGTATATATATGAGATAGGAGAGGACCTCTGTTCATAAAGCTTTTAATTTAAGGCTTAGATTTTGTTGGATCAAAACTTATTCTATTTTTATCTTTTGGTTTTTCTAGATTTTATTCTTAAAAAATAGATGATGACCCGCAATGCAGCCCAAATTCAGTGAAGTTGATGGTGTAATGGAGAAGAAAGGAAACTAGCGAAACAAGCGATGGGCACCACCATGAATGAAGAGATCAATAAAACTAACAGTGAGTTTGCAAAGTAAAACAAGAGTAGAAGGAGAAGAGTGTCAAAGATTATTCTGGTCAAGATCCTTCAACACTTAATTCAATAAGAAATTTTTGATGGTGATAACTCAAAAAAATGCACTAAGGCCTTAGAATTTTTAAGAGATCAAAAGAGAAGATCTTATAAGTTAGATCAAACTTATTCCTTTTATAGAGGTATGGAGCATCCTGAATGATACGAAAATCTATGACAGTTAGAATTCATTTTCTACCTTGAACTCCTTAGAGTCTCTTCCATATTAGGCTAAGTGGATTCTAACTTCTTTGGCATATTGACTCACTCAACTTATACAGATTCAATAACCACATGTCAATCAGTTAGAGATTGATAGATTGAAGTTACTAAGCTGAAGACAATTGAGATAAGATAGGTCAAGTTTAAACATTTTATCTAAGCTAGGAGGTCAAAGTCCGAGTTGATTTATTTAAGGTGGCATATAGGAGAATTTAGACAGCTAATGAGATGCTTTTCTAAGTCTCAAACTTTCATGTAGGAAGCCTAAGAATATAGACTTTTTGTTTATCGATGTAACCATCTACTTAATAATGGCACCACATTAAATGCATCATAATAAGCACCACTGATCAAGTATTAAGGCAAGCATGATCTTTGCTTGGCCGCATGGACATAATGCATCTGGAGAGGAAACTATTCTTATGTTTCATCCTTGACTATTGATCTTCCTTAATTAATGTGAGCCATTGATGCACCTTTAAAAGAAGATGGAGACAAAGATCCAATCTCTTCCTTTATCCTTTCTTCAAGCATTTTTCTCTCGAACTCCTTCAACCTTTGTAGAATCTAGATCTTTTACAAATTTTGTAAATTTCTTACATTTTGTACTAAAAATTTAGATCAAGTAAATATACCATATTATGTTAGGTACCTACATATCTTGTTTAAGTCTTCTATAGAAAATTATTGATTATGATGAGATTTACTTCTGAATCCATTATTAAAAATATATAAATAAATTGCAAGCTATTAGTATGTGAAATAAGTTATGATAAGTATAAGTATAAGCAATAAACTCTGGTTAAATTACAATTTATGATTCATGAGTGATGATTGATATTGAGATCCCATCTTTCTAAGGAAATATATGACAATTTATTTCTGATACATCTCTATAGGATTACATGTGATGAACTAGCCATGTTATGAGAACTATTTGTGGCTGTGATTTATTGTCTATAAAGTTATTATCATATACTTTGAAATAAAAATCTAAGTTTTATCATTATAAAAAACTAATATGTTATGCATTAGTTACTATTGAAATTATTTATATAAATGTTATTTAAAGCATTATTGTATTACACATGTAATTAAAATTGTATTATTGTACTTATTTGATCCCTCTAATTATGGTTATAGTTTAAGCATTAGCATACAAAAGTATTGCTTGTTTTTTTTCTTAGAGACTGAGATTGGTAATGAGATTCATGTAAAAGCTTATCCAAGTGTTTAATTAAATTGCTAATAGATATTGAGTGTTCTTATTCAGGAACATTTAGTGTTCAATTTAAACACTCTATGTGACTACTTAGTTATTGATACATTTTCTAATTCATTTAGTTTAATTCAATAGATAATTAGTTTATGTATATTAGTCAAATCTAAATGATTTGTATCTTTGTAAGATGCCTTGCATATTATAGGATTTATTTTCACATATGTGTAGCCGATTGTTACATCTTGGATTCACCCTTAGGTTTGAATTTTAATGGTATTAGGGCTATGTTAAACCCTTACGGGTGAGCCCTAAGAGGATTTTTGGTTGGGTACGTATTGGTGATGAAGTAAGGTGTCTATAAGATTTATATGTACGTATAAGTCTATATGATTTGCATGGGACTTTTGATACCTCATATTTTAGTGTTTTAAAGTACCATAATTGAATTCAAAATTCTTGAGTATGAATGTAGATTATTATGGCATCTCATTTTAGATTTATAAAAGGTCCATAAAATTAGAACTTTTGGATCACTAAAACAGAGTATATTATGGGCATAAGTAGAGTAAAATGATTAAGAAATACAATTTTTTAATGAATATGGATTTGTTTGATTTATTTAATTATTCTAGTTAAGAATACTTGTAGAGATTATTGTTGGTCGTATTGAGGACTTAAAAAAAAAATTGTTCTAGTAATAAAACTATTAATACTATAAATTGACTTATGATAATTTAGATTACAAAAAGAAACAAAATGAAGTAACTGATTTAATGATTTAGTTATATGGTGATATAAAAGAGGAAGTAAATTTGCAAGATGGATATTTAAAGTTTTACGAAGAGAAGGGTGAAACTAAGTTGCTTTTTACTTAAAGATCTATTAAATATATTTGAAGGTTTAAGTTCCAAAGTTTGAGTTTTTAGGAATGATTACACTGAATGTTCCAATAAAGATTGATTTTTGATGTATGCAATAAAGTGAAATTTCATTTATAATTGCAAATGGCTTGGGCAAGCAATCAAGAAAGATGTGAAAAGTTTGTCCTTGATCTTCATCAAAATTAACTGCCTTAAGGTATTTTGTGGGGTATATTTATCCTTGTACCAAGATGGGGAGCTCAACTTTTATAGGATTATTTTATACTTTTTTCTACTTCTTATTACAACCTTTTTGCTCTCCTTAATCAAAGAATTTTTTATCTAAGGTGGGGGAATCTACCTTGGCTTTCTTTTGGAAGTGTCTTTGACCTCGATATACTTTTAACCTTGCTTAGTAGTTTAATCATATATTTTATCTTTTTCTAGCTCAACAAAAAGTTGAAGGACGAATTCAATAGTCTATGCTTGAGGGTGGCAACAACAATAGACTGTTGTAGATCTTTGAATTCAAGAGCTTCATCATTAAAGCACTTAATTTATTTTAACAAATTCAATATCTAAGGATTGCTTCTTTTCTTTTGTTTAATGTTATCAATGAAGTGGTCGAAGAACCACCTACTGAGTTCCTTGAATGCGTAATCAACCTCAATGTAAGGCCTGTGTACTAAGTTTGAGCTATTTTACATAGGGTAATTAGGAACACCCCAAGCACGGCCATATCTAGAGCTCCCTAAACCATCATCAGAATTTTATAAGTCTTTAGATGACTTTTAGGGTTGTGCAAACTATCATATTGATCCACTTCGGGCATTTTAAACTTGAGAGACAACGGCTTTTTTATGATCCCCGCTATAAAGGATCCATTTCTATCTTGAGATTATCCAAAAGATATACCTTTTTTTAGACTTCTTTCATTGTCACCTAAAGGTGTTCGTTCATGTCATCAAGTTGTCTCCTTAGGTTAGAGTCTTCTAGTCTAATTCTCTTAGAGGTGACTAGAGACTTTACAATGCTAACTTCATCCATCATTCTATACATGTCCTCTCTTTTTATTGTCCCAACTCTAGAATGGTTTATGAGGCTATCTCTTGGTGGGTTTGTTATGGTGGCGTTGATTGCATCGCTGTGCTTGTTGGAGATTAAATTCTAAATCAAAATAGTGAAGGCTTAGATCTACTATTGTAGTTCCTTAGATTACTGGCCATGTTAACTTTTGAAGCAAGTAGAGTTGGTGTTCCAGACTCAATTTCTATTTGAGTGGTCTGGCTGTTACCAATGGAGCTTTTCTCTTAGTCTTAAAAGCATTGTTTCTTCTTTTCTTTCATAAATGACACTAATTTGATGTAGCTCATTTTCAAAGTGATATCTCTAAAAAATAATAGAGAGTTGATAATGAGATTGGAAAGAAAAGAAATCGATGAAATTGACAATGTGCATCATCATGAATAGGGAAATCGATGAAATCAGCAGCTAGGTCTACAGAATAAAAAGAGAGCAAAGAGGAAGGGTGTTAGAATTTGCCTTAGCATAGACCTTCTGATGCTTAAGTAAAAGAAATTTTTTATAATCGTGTCTTAAAGGGATTCTAGAAGGCTTTAAGATTTCTCAAAAATAAAGAGAGAAGATCTTCTAGGTAGATGAAACTTGTTCCTTTTATGGAGGTATAAAGTATCCTATTTGGTGTGAAATTCTATGGCAGTTAGGATTTCCTATTCACCTTAAATTCCTTAGGTAGTGTTTGAAATAGGGAATAAGAGGGAATATCCACTCTTATTCCCAAAAGCCATAACTATAAAGGATAGCTGGGAATAAAGTTAACCAGAGGAATAATCCATGGTTAACCATGGGTTATTCCCTCAATTTATTTTCTAGAAAATGTAGGATTAGCTGGTTATCCCTCCAAATAAGAGTAAAAAAAAGTTATCCTATGGATTTATCTTTTTACATTTGATATGATCAATGGGATAGCCAAGGGATATCCCTAGGGATAGTCAGGGGATAAACTCTATCCCGTACACTTATCCATGGATAATATTTTTTCTATCAAACACTATCTTAGAGTTCATTCTATATTGAGCTAAGTGAGCACTAATTTGTCTGGTGTGCTAGTTCACTCAACTTACATGGATTTAGCAATGTGGATCTAGCCACCAAATGTTGGCTTGCTAAATTAAAGTTGGTGAAAATATGCATCATCAACTTTGAATATCTTAAGATTATGTCATGATCCACTTCCCCTTGAAACGTCTATACTTAGAAGACCTCTTTCTAGATATTCAAATATTTGTTGGCTTTAGTTTTATGCAGCAAGTAGGGAATCTTTGCTCACATCAAACCCAACACTCAAGGATAGTTATTGTTATCTCTTTAACATATTATATTGGAGGCCTTATGATTAATATATAACCATCTTAATCCCTCCTATATTGTCCTCTCTTTTTTTGTTAGTTCTACTTATCTAATCTTAAGCTATGAAGAAATAATTTATGGATGTATTCATTGAACATGAATATAGTTGCTAAATGTTATCATGGAATAGCAAGTGTAATTTGTACAACTATACCATTTTTTATTAAAATTAATACTAATTTCAAGGTAGTAAAATCCATTTGGATAACATCTTTAACAATATGCGGCCATGAATTACAATAAATCCTACATATATATATATATATATATATATAAGTATTCAGGTAGCTGAAGTTTGGTTGTTGAGATGCTTCGGTGGTTAAGGTGCTAATACTTCAATGAAATGAAAGGTAGCAAATGATTGATAAACTCTGACTGAATTTATTTACCATAATTCCACCAGGCAGCATGGTCCCCGTTCCGATGGGTGGCGGAGAAGAAGTGGCACAGTGGTAAAATTTAAAAAGGCAGAGAGAGAGAAAGAGAGAGAGAGAGAGGAGGAGGAGTTTTTCAAACCGGTGCCAAAAGGCACCGGTTTTAAAAGAAGGGGGTGGGATTCCAGGTTATTGCAAAACTGGTGTAAAAGTAGAAAACGTCATTTCAAATGATATTTTCCACTTCTACGTCAGCTCAGCCCCATCAGTGGGGAGAGTGATGGGGCAGGAGAAATCGCCACTTGAAGTGGCGATTTCTTAGCTGAAATCGCCACTCCAAGTGGCGATTTTCTCAGGCTCCGCCTTCCCGAGCCCGATCGGCCTTTAAAACCCTACGCGGCCTTTAAAACTCAGTTTTCCCCTCCCTCCCTTCGCCCTTCCCTTCCCAGAAAATCACCATTGCCCATCTCTGCCCCCTCTTATCAGACCATCCTCCATGATCCATCGTCTGTACTCTGCCCTCAGTTCCTTCAAGGTAGAGATTCACATTTCCTCATTTCTTAAACTGATTTTTATATGCATGCTATCATGTAAGTGATCTTTATAGATTTTTTTGACAAAGAAGAAAGCATGAGATGTGTTTTTTGATCTATGTATAGAGATGAAAATATGGGAGCATAAATAAACATGATGTATCGTATGGATGCACAAGGATATTGGTGTTTTATTTTAGCTATGATATCATCATGAGAAATTAAGTGTTTTATCTTAATATGTGCCATATGAATATTGAAAACTAATATGTGCTAAATGCCACTAAAATATATGCATATTAATTTTTTTTTTTGTTTGTAGCTGATCGAAGATAAATTTTGATCACCTTTTATTTAGATGGAAATTGTATGAGTTCTGCTTTATTGTGATGGATCAATTGAACATGGCCAAGAAGGGATACATTATAATCTACCTCCACGTAAATGTTTAAATTGAGCACGGGAACACGCTTTGATGAGTTGGTTGATCAGGTACATACAGTTCTAAAAATTCCAGTATAGATATATCATCAGATTGATGTGGAGATCTCCAACATTGCATCAAAAATACATGCTTCATCCAATTGAGGATGACGATGATGTGGAGCACATGTTGACATTTCCCTCGAAGTTTTTAGAATATTGGTATATTGAACTCTATGTTTTTAAGGATGATGTTCCAGAGCCATATAGTGTTGGTCATATAGAGAATGTTTAGGACAGTTCTCCTATAGCCCAACAGCAGGAGCAGGTTAGGACTCCAGTGGATTTCTCAATGATTGAAGGATTTATGCTAGCAGTGCAGAGTGATGATGTGGTAAACAATCAGTTTAACATTGATAGTCGGGGAATGGAGTCAGACGAGAGTGCAGATGATGACTATTGGCCTAGACATGATGACTCAGATGAAGAGTCAAATGAAGATGAAGAGTCATATGGAGACGATATAGTTCATGACACTGGCTTTAGTTCCATTCATGTATACACTCATCTAGAACCTATTCCAACTCAGGTACATGATCATCAAGCCATTGCATATGAATTAGTACCAGAATTTTATAATGAGTTAAATTTGCATGATGGTGGATGTATCAGTACTCCGAGAGAGTTACCCTTCAAATCTCAATTTTGGGATCCATCAATGACTGAGTTTACTAAAGGGTTATTGTTTAATACTAAAAATGAACTGAAGAAAGCATGTGAAATGTATCACATCAAGAAGCATCGCATATATAATATGGTGGAGTCGAAGAAATTATTCTGGTCTATGAAATGTGCCTCTTCAAGTACTGCCCAACATTATCAATGGAGGTTGCGTGCTACAAAGTTGAAGAAGCATGAATTTTTTGAGATCACAAGGTATGAAGGGTCGCACTCTTATTTATTCAGTAATTTAACTCGGAATAACAAACATAATAGTTCTCGAGTTATTAGCTATACTGTTCGATACATTATGGAGAAAGATCCAAGTGTGAATATTGAAGCTATTATAGCAAGCATTACAGAACAATTTCACTATACAGTGTCATATTCAAAAGCATGGCATGGAAAGCAGAAGGCATTGATTGATATATTTGGTGAATGAGAACCGTCATATGCAAAGCTTCCTAGATACATGCTTGCACTGCAGAATGCAAACCCTAGAACAGTTGTATGATGGGATTTCTACCAAAGTTATCAATTTCGTTTCGTTTCGGCCGTTTCGGTCAAGACGTTTCGTTTCGGTAGCTTATCCGAAAAAATAAGTACTACGTTTCGTTTCGGAAGATTTTTCGACGTTTCGGTATGTTTCGGCCGTTTCGGTAAAATATATTTTG
This sequence comes from Calamus simplicifolius, assembly GCA_900491605.1. Classification (NCBI taxonomy): domain Eukaryota; kingdom Viridiplantae; phylum Streptophyta; class Magnoliopsida; order Arecales; family Arecaceae; genus Calamus; species Calamus simplicifolius. The sequence continues at coordinate 104,529 of UESW01004143.1, forward strand.
GAGACCAATTTATGAATTATTAAATCTTTCAGAACCATTTTAATATATATATATAATATCAAAAAAAATCCTAGTTACCCTATCCCCATTTTAATATATATATATAATAACAAAAAAAATCTGATTACCCTATCCCCACGGTCACATCTCTTAAAAACTCAAACTCTTTATTTTATATTGTTATTATTATTTATGAAGAATATAAATTATGAATAAATTTTTCATTATATATATATATATTTCAAACTCTTAAAAACTTAAACTCTTTATTTTTATGTTGTTATTATTATTTATAAAGAATATGAATTATGAATAAATTTTTTTATTATATATATATATATATATATATATATATTCCGAAACGAAGCATCAAAACGGTTCGATACCGAAATATTTCGTTTCATAAGCTAAACCGAAATATAATCTGAAATGAAATTGACAACTTTGATTTCTACAGTGAAGCAAGTTCTTTTGAACGGGTCCTGAATTATGTATTCTGGGCATTTCAACCATCTGTTGAGGGGTTTCGGTATTGTTGCCCAGTAATTTCTATTGATGGAACACATCTTTATGAAAAGTACCGAAGAAGATGCTCATTGCGACAGGTACTGACGTTGATAATAGGATATTTCCACTAGCCTATGCAATTGTAGATGAAGAGTGTATAGCTAGTTGGAGATTGTTTTTGCTGAGGCTTAGGAGGCATGTTGTGAAAGAAAGAAATGTCATTTGTCTTATTTCTGTCCGACATCCAGATATACTAAGTGTCATAGCTGATAGTAAAATTGGCTGGGCTCCACCAAGAGCTTATCATCGATATTGTTTGAGATATGCATGCAGTAATATTAACTCGAGATTCTCAAATGTTCAGTTGAAAAGAGTAGTATGGAAAGCAGGGAGCGAACATCAGCTTCGGAAGTTTAACTTTCTGATGAAAAGGATTAAAACAGTCAATGCAGAAGCTTGGATTTGGCTATCGGAATTAGAGCCAGAGAAGTGGACATTGGTACATGATGGGGGCTTTCGCTACGGTACATTGATAACCAATATCTCGGAGGTTTTCAATTGCGTGTTGAGGGTAGCTAGAAATGTGCCAATTACTGCGTGTGTTCAGATGACATTTTATCGTCTCGTTAAATATTTCAATACGAGACGCGCAGAGGCCTTAAGGTATGTAGAGGAGAACCCTAACAACCTCTTCACTCCTCATATTTCGATTAAGGTTGCTGAAGGACAGGCCAAAGCTAATGAGCACAGAGTAACTACATACAACATAAAAAGAGGCACTTACGAAGTTGTGACAAGGAGATTCAGTGAAGCTCTTAGAGATGGAGGCAATGTTCAGAATGTATCTCTTAGTGACCATATTTGTTCATGTGGTAAGTGGACCATATATAAATATCCATGTACACATGTGTTAGCAGTGTGCCAGGAGATTGGCATGGACTCAATGGCTCTTATTGATGAACTATATAGTATTCTCTCCTGCATTACTGCCTGGGATGGGGAGTTCAACCCGGTACCACATGAAGACTACTGGTTGCAAACGCTGCTCACGTGCATACCTGATCATGATCGTATTAGGCCGAAGAAAAGAGGAAAGCCAAAGTCAACTCAGATCCATAACGAGATGGATGAGGTTCAGCCAAGACACCGATGTTCTATTTGTAGGCAAACGGGTCATTCTAGATGCCGTTGTCCTAATGTAACTAATTGACCTTTAGGATCGTAAATTTATGTACTTTTAAGTAAAATGACCATTGTTGTGCCTATGGTGTACTTGTCTCAGAAACAAGTTTATATATTGCTGCATTTATGATGTACTTGTGCCTATGATCGTTAATTTATGGATGCATTTACTTTTTGTCATGATTGACATTTGATGATGTGAGTTTCGATTGAGTTTCGGTTGAGTTTTAGTAAAGTTTCGATTGAGTTTCGGTCAAGTTTCGATTGTGTTTCGATTGAGTTTTGGTCGAGTTTCGATTGAGTTTCGGTTGAGTTTCGATTGAGTTTCGGCATTTGATGTTTTTTAATTTTGCGATTGGCACTTAGGCAAATGTACAAAAAATTTTGGACTGAAACTCATTTCTGCGGGGGGTCTCCTGGCCTTATTTCGGACTGAATTTAAATCCCCGTAGGTCAAGTTCTCAGCCTGGGGGAGCCTGAGAAAATCGCCACTTGAAGTGGCGATTTCTGGGCAGAAATCATCACTTCAAGTGGCGATTCCCTCCGCCTTCACCAAACCCTAGATAAATGCTTACCTACGGGGACTAAATTTAGGCTAGAGAAATAACCCCCTGCTTACCTACAGGGACTAAATTCAGGCTGGAGAAATTACCCCATGCTGAAATGAGGTTCTGTCCGAAATTTTTTTGGCATTTGCTTGAGTGCCAATTGCAAAATAGAAAGACATCATATGCCGAAACTCAACCGAAACTCAATCTAAACTTGACTGAAACACAACCGAAACTCAACCAAAACTTGACCGAAACTCAACCAAAACTCAACTGAAACTAGACCGAAACCCAATCAAAACTCAACCAAAACTTGATCGAAACTCGAAACTCGACCAAAACTCAACCGAAACTCAACCGAAACTTGACCGAAACTCGAAACTCAACCGAAACTTAATTGAAACTCAACCAAAACTCAATCGAAACTTGATCAAAACTCAACCGAAACTTTATCAAAACTCGAAACTGATCGAAACTCGACCGAAACTCAATTGAAACTTCACCAAAACTCAGCCGAAACTTAATCGAAACTCAACTGAAACTCAATTGAAACTTGACCGAAACTCGATCGATCGAAACTCGAAACTCGACCAAAACTCGACCGAAACTCAATCGAAACTCGACCGAAACTCAATCGAAACTCAATCGAAACTCAACCGAAACTCGAAACTCGATCGAAACTCGACCGAAACTCAATCAAAACTTAATCGAAACTCAACTGAAACTCAATCAAAACTTGACCGAAACTCAACCGAAACTCAACCGAAACTCAATCAAAACTCAATCAAAACTCAATTGAAACTTGACCGAAACTTGAAACTCGACCGAAACTCAACCGAAATTCAATCGAAACTCAACCGAAACTCAACTGAAACTTGACTGAAACTCAAAACTCGACCGAAACTCAATCGAAACTCAATTGAAACTTCACAGAAACTCAACCGAAACTCAATCGAAACTTAATCGAAACCAAAACTCAATCGAAACTTGACCGAAACTTGAAACTCGATCAAAACTCAATCGAAACTTAATCAAAACTCAATCGAAACTCAATCGAAACTTGACCGTAACTTGAAACTTGACCGAAACTCAATCAAAACTTGACCAAAACTTAATCGAAACTCAACCGAAACTCAATCGAAACTTGACCGAAACTCGAAACTCGATCGAAACTCAACCGAAACTCAATCGAAACTTGACCGAAACTCGAAACTCGACCGAAACACGATCGAAACTCAACCAAAACTCAATTGAAACTTCACCAAAACTCAACCGAAACTTAATCGAAACTCAACCAAAACTCAATCGAAACTTGATCGAAACTAAACCGAAACTCAACCGAAACTTAATCGAAACTCGACCGAAACTCAACCAAACTCAATTAAAACTTCACCGAAACTCAACCGAAACTTAATCGAAACTCAACCGAAACTCAATCGAAACTCGAAACTCGACCGAAACTCAACCGAAACTCAATCGAAACTCAACCAAAACTCAATCGAAACTCGATTGAAACTTGAAACTCGACCAAAACTCGACCAAAATACAACCGAAACTCAATTGAAACTTCACTGAAACTCAATCAAAACTTCATCGAAAGTAAATGCCAATCATGACAAAAAGTAAATGCATCACAAGAACACATTCTCATAAAAATTAAAATTTTCTGATACATGAAATTTTTTTTTACAACAGTTTGTTTGAATACAATAATCTAGGAAACCTAGGTTCCACATCCACGTCGAGGAGGTCGGCGAATACGTCCAGTCCATCGCCTATAGGTCACCAACGGCAGAGGATCCTCATTAATCACTTGAGATACCCCCTCCTGCATGGGGATCAAGGTAGGATGGAAAACATCAGGCATAGCAGCGTCCAAATGTGACTGGGAGACATCCTCACTGATCTCAGCGATGTCCGCATCAGCAATGTCATCAATGCGATATGCATTGTGATCTCGATAGGCAGATGTACCCTCCTCGGCATCCCTCCTATGCGAATACTCATGTGCTAATGGGGACCGCATGCAAGAAAGCGATGGGGTATAATGAAATGTCTCCATCATCGGATCAACATCAGCTCGTGTGGACTCCAGCACCTTCGGGTAGAGTGCTGCTGCAGGTGTGCTCCGAACGTGCTGATGCCCGACGACAGACAATGTACCATAAGCCATTGCCGTTGCGCTTCTCAATATATGTAGCCGCTCATCATCCACTGGGGCGGCTATAGCCCGCTCGAGCTTCACAGTCAACTGTTGAAACCTCTCATGCTGCATATAATATGACAACAAAAATTCATATGAAAGCTTATGAAGTTAAAAGAAAAAGATGCTCCCAAAAAAAAAAATTAAAAATAGTACCAGAAACTCATATGAAGTGCCTTCCCCTTCGTAGCCCCTTGTACTATACTCAGAATGGCCTACACATATTCGAGTGATGCTCCTAAACCAGGCCATATAATCGGGTGTGCATGGGAATCCTGCTACTATAGGCTCTCCCATAATAATATGCTGATGTCGTGCATTCCATGTTGCAATATAAGTCCCGTGAACGGCGTCCCATGCAACATTTGACCTCCCCCGTTGATCAATCTGATGAAGATATAACAACGTATCGCATGGACATGGAATGGACTGACGACATCCAAATTGACGAAGCACCCGATCCGGCAAATGCCACTCGACTATATCAAAACATATCAGTGAGGTCTGTGCCATCCAAATATCTGAACTGACCAAGTAGCTCGGAGGTAAAATAGAGATAACTGCCGACGAGTAAGGACACCATATAAATTGCATTAAAAAATTTAATTAATCCATAATCAACATAATTAATCCATCTAATTGAATTTTTTGTTACAACATGACATACCCGTTGTTCACTATCATCCAATACATCCAACTGGTCCATATAAGCACGTAATGTATGGGTTGAAATATTTTTCATGTTATATCTTACATGCCATCTATACCCCCACGGTGCACCTAAGTGCCAATCATCATCGGCATCTGAAGGTCTAGCCTCTCGAATCTCGAATCTCGTGGGATGAAAAATAGGAAATCATTCCCATGCCCAAATTTGCATGTTCGGATAATTCGAAATGTTAATTAACAATAAAAATTACCTCAATCTCAGACATAAGAATAAAGTTTATATCTATAGCAATGGGAGGTATCCTCTAATGTCTGACTGGGTAAGGCTCGTTGCACGACATAGTGCTCTATATAAACTAGCCAGTGTAGCAGATCCCCAACTAAGAGCGGCAAATGCCTCTAAGTCTTTCAGAAATGGCACATACATCAACTTCACTAAATTACCAGAGGTATTCGGAAGAATCACTCCACCAATGATTCGAAGAAGTTGTCCCCTAACGAATTGCTAGACAACCTCATCATTCACATCTTCGTCCAAGTGAAGGTCGCGATAGAATTGATCGAAGAATGCTAAACGAAAACAACCTTTCGAAAATGCTTCGACAAGAGTTCAACACTAAATAACTCCCAAATATAGCCTGCCACTCCGGAATGGTATGGCGTAGATCTGACCCAGTAATAATGGAACCATCAATCCGGAGGCCACTCAAAATACTGACATCCTGTAGTATAATGGTCGCCTCACCAAAAGGTAGATGAAATGTATGGGTCTCTTGCCGCCATCTCTCAACCAATGCAGAAATAAAGCCAACATCCAGTCGAATCTGGCCAATCCAATATATGCCAAACATGCCGACATGATCTAGGTAGTACTGCACTCGTGGGTGTGACATTCCCTGTGTCTCTTTTCATATACGTGCGTCATACCGACGGCATCTAAGAACCGGTAACTCCTGAAAAAAAAAATTCAATGATACATCCGCATTAACATAAACACATATAAATTAATTAAGGACCACCGATCAATAATACACACCTCACCCTGAAATATATTAGTTGATCTATGCAACTATTGCAAAGTGAGAACACTAGGATCACGAGGCCCTGAATCTAAAACATTATGAGCCATGTCTTGATAATCTGACAAAACAAGCTAAAAGAATTATTAACTGATTACAAAGCGATAGTAGGACTGAAGTATTTATTAGCTGAAGTATTTACAGTGTTCTATTTATGACATGTGAGGCATGATGTGGAATAAGTTGGAGACTAGGTAGGAGCTACAAGCAATCAATAAACACAAAAGCAATATTTACAACAAAGAAGACCTAGCATATGCCCTTATTAATTGACAATGAAGTAGGATTTGTAGGCATATGTTGTAGGCATATGTTGCTGAAAATCCATAGAAGATTCTTGCAAATGGGAGGCAAGGTGCCAATGGATACCAGATATTATTATGAAGGTACATGAGCCAAATATTAGGCATTCTAAGACATTATGATATGACTCTTTGGATGGCCAAATTATAAGAAGGTCGCGTATATAGGGCACATTAATGTTACTCGGATCCTCCAGCAGTCAAGACTGAAATTCTGCAATGATCCATTTCATTTCATGAAATTCATCAAACCCCCTACCATGAGCTGGATTAGTGCCTTAATCAGCATCCCAAACTCCTAAAATTAAAATATCCCCTTGGCAGATAAATGATCAGTAAAGCTTATCAAATGATCCATTTCATTTCATGAAATATATGGAAATATCCCATACACCCACTCAGCCATTAATATTGCATGAATCTCAAATCTTAACAAGGCTAAAAGGACGCGACTCTATTTGGACGCGATCTCGGCTATCGGCGAGCAGGGGGCTCCGGTTGTCGGCGAGGGACGAAGGGAGTGAGGGAGTGGGGACGCTCCGAGCATGAAAGGGATCAGCTGTCGGGCAGGGGGACTGAGACGTAGGGAGTAAGGGAGTGGGAGTCCGCATAGGGTTTAAGAGGAGATCGGGCTCGGTCAGAAAGATGCTGAGAAAATCATCATTTGGAGTGATGATTTTAATGTTAATAAAATCGCCAAGTGGCGATTTCAACCCATGAAATCGCCATTGGTGATTTCTACTCATCGCGTCAGCAACACCATTGACGGGGCCGAGTCGGGGGATGATGATATGGTTTTGCTGATGGAATCAAGCTGAAAGATGATGACAGGGTTATAGAAAATATCATTTTAAATAACATTTTTTTTTTTACTTTTGCATCATTTTGGCAATAAGCCGTTTTTCATACCCTTGTTTTAAAACCGATGCTTTTTAATCGGTGCCTTTTGGTACCGATTTGAAAAAGAACTCAAGAGAGGAGGGACATCGTTATCCTAATCCAAGGCATCGGTTAAAAAAAAGAACTCGACAGAGGAGGGACATCGTTATCCTAATCCACGACTTTTCTCGTCGAAGAATTTGGCGCACGTGGTGAAATGAAAAGCAGCGCAGGCAGGCGTCAGCGAAGCAGACGTACGCAGACGATGCGCCGTCCCGATGCGTCGCGTTCCCATTCGCGCGCCAGGACGGTACGCGCGGCCCACCCCTTCCTTCCGAGCTATTTCATCACGAGTCGCCAACGTGAGGAAATCTCTGTCGTTCGGACAACCAGACGCGCCGCGCCCTCCAGCACTTTAGTCCGGTACGGCAGCCCCTCTTCCTTGACAGAGACGATGCCCACCTTGCTCCGTCGCTTTCGCCCCTCCTCTATCCTCCTCCTCCTCCTCCTAAGTTCTTTATATACGCGCGGCTCTTGATTCCTTGATCCATTCCTTTTTTCCTTTTTTGTTGTTGAAATCTCTCTCTCTCTCTCTCTCTCGAGACGCCTGCTGTTATGATGGCGTTGATGGTGCCGGTGCTGATGCAGCTGGTGTCGCTTCTCCTCGTCTGCGGTGACCGCGGCTCGTCGTCGACTTATTCTTACTTCGACGGGGACACCCTCCTCGCGAGCGCCCTCCGGGACGCCGCCGGTTCGATTTCGCGCGGGAGGGAGCGGAACGGGAGCAGAGGTGGCAGGGGCTCGTGGGGGAAGGGGGATGGAGGGAGGAGATTTTGGGTCTGGCGGCGAGGCCAGAGGCGGTGGAGTGGGTGAAGGAGATGCGGAGGAGGATCCACGAGAACCCGGAGCTGGCCTACGAGGAGGTGGAGACGAGCAGGCTGATTCGCGAGCAGCTGGACGGCATGGGGGTGGATTACCGCTTCCCAATGGCACTCACCGGCCTCGTCGCGACCATCGGCACCGGAGGCCCTCCCTATGTCGCCATCAGGGCTGATATGGATGCCCTCCCCATTCAGGTAGCTCTCCGCTTTTGTTTTTCCCCTTTTGATTCTGGTTGCCTTGCTTGCTGTTATTTGGAGTTCATGGAAGAACTGGAAGAGACTTGGAAAGTCACTAGAAATCCTATTTACTGATATGATGAGCATATTAGATTTTGAGCACTGAATCTGTGTTTCGGAAAAGAATTCTCCCTGCTTGTTGTCTGGTTGGAGGTGATGTCATTGGCTCTGCTGCGTGGAAGCACTTCTTTGCTCTACTCGATGCACTCTCTTTTGGCATGCGTATGCTGTCGATGGGGGACTCCATTATACGAGAGAATCTGACAAGAAGGGCGTTAAAGGTCGAGTTTACTCCCCTGTCATAACGAAATAACCTTTGGGAGCATTTGGTATCTGGTGATCGCCGAAAATCATCGCTGATTCATACAATGATGAAAAAATCATCCGTTTTGATTATATAGGATGATCTTACATAATTTAAGATTAACCCTATCTTGTAGATTACCTTCCAGGATGGAGATGATCCTATCAGCATCCTCAAAAGTCGTAATTTAAGATTACCTCTTGGATTAAAATCTATAAATCAAAATACCCTTTATTTATAATAAATATTATTATAATAGTAATAATTTAATATATTATATTATATGATATTATATTGTACCTGTTATAGTAATATAATATTAGATATAATAGGGATTATTTTGATATTTTATGGCTAATAATCTTGGATTTCTATAGCATACCAAATATGGTTGTGTAAGATTATCAGTGATTCTTGATCATTGCGATGTAGCATGCAAATACGATGATCTTTAATCATTGGAGATCAAATCACCACAGATTTAGGATCACTTGTGATCCAAGATCACTAAGGTGGTTCTAAAATGGTTATTGGTGTTACTTGATCTTGCATTGATTAGATATGCCAGAAAGGACAACCTTGATGATTCAAAGCCCATATAAAAATTGTGACCATTAGCTTTAACCCCCTTTCAATTATTTCGATGGGACTAGTTTGTCATTTGTGCTTGTGGGAAATGAGCACGTGCAAAGCGTGTGCTCTGCATTTAGAAGAAGGGAATGTAATGACTTACGTAGGCATTATGATGAAGAAATAATAGGCTGATAAATGAGAGCCTAATTAGAGAGCTTGGACGGGTGTGCCCAAAAAGGTGCAAGGAAATGCAGCCAGGGTTTCTCTCTCATGTGCAACGTGCAAAGTCATGCTTCAAGGTTGGGGATTAATGAACAGACCGGCCAATGTGGTTTGTAGCTTCTGAATTTTGTGAGAATGGATGCTTGCATTAATGTTGTTCTACATTTTTGTAGCTTATTTTATCCTGATTAACCTGTTCTGGATCTCAGTGGCCAAACTCTCTGGAAAACATCTTTGACATCAGTAATGACCAAACAACAAATTATTGAGTTAACAAGTGTTCATTTCTTTTGTTTTTTTTTTCCATTATTTCTTTAACTGTTATTTTCATATGTTTTCCTTTCAGGAAGCTGTTGAGTGGAAACACAAAAGCAAGGTTAATGGTAAAATGCATGCTTGTGGACATGATGCCCATGTTGCAATGCTTCTTGGTGCAGCCAAGATATTGAAGGCCCGGGAACATCATCTGAAGGTTTTTACCTGTTCCTCGCTAGACTTTATTGGATGCAGATACCTATATTTCTTACTTCACCTTTTTTTATTTTTGAGTTGTCATCATTTTGGTTGAATAACCTCTAGGAACTTGCAAATCCGCATGACTCTATCTTGTAGGATAGTATTCATGAGAATTTGCAGGCCTACATCTCTCTCTCTCTCTCTCTCTCTCTCTCTCTCTGCCCATTGTGTGTATGTGTGCACCTTTAGTTGCCTTCGCTCTGATTAAATATCCACTGTGAAATTGAAAATCCTAGACATGACTTTACCTAGAAAGATAGTATTCATGAGGACTTGTGGTTTTATATTAGTCCCTCTGCATGTGTGTGTGTGTGTGTGTGTGTGTCTACATGTGCATGCTTGTGCTTGTGAGGATCAACAAAATATGGATCAAATAAGGATAGAAGGTTGATGCAAATATAAATTCTAGAGAACCATAACAAGGAAACAATGAGATGACGTTTATGAGTTTGAACTCCATGAGACAATCTCATTGCATCTTTGTTTCTGAGAAAGACCTGTTATTTTGACTTGAATGTCCTAATTTGAACACTAACTATATCATTAATATATTACATAATAATGTAGATGATAACATTGGCTAATCTTATTAAAATATTGCATACATCACTTCTAAGGAATCCTTTACTTTGTAGACCCATGCTTAGTGCAATGAAGATGCCTTTGCAACAAGTGCAAAATTGATTTATGAGTTTTGCTCATCTTTTGCACCTAGTTGCTGTTAAACCGCAAGTTTGGCACACTATCAAAAATTGCTGCGTTATCTACAGAATAATTTTGGTCAAAGAAAGTGCATGCAATCTCTTAAATTAAGATGTTTATAGAGAAGAAATTACAATCATAGATAAGTTTCAAAAGAAAGGAAGTGAAGAGATAGTCGGTTTATTATTCAGCTGGTGAACACTTAAGGAATTTTATTTCCATTTTCCAGTGGCTTCATACATTTAGCATGCATTGTTCACTAATAATGCTATTCATCGGCAACAATTCTAAGTTACTTTTACCACTTGATGGGTCCTTCCGTGTTTCTTAAAAGCTAGTTACTCTAACTTTGTCAAGCATATTTAATTAGCTCAGGGTAGAGTAGAAACAATTAAATGTAATGCTAGATATAAAGTTATTTACTATTAAGAGGATCATGCAATTGTCCTTTTCCGTGAAGCTCATTCCCTGTGAAATGTGCTGTCTGCTTCAGCAATGCGTTGTCATGCCATCTTTCTCTGTTGATACATGACTCCTTGATTGATGCTAAAGTCTAAGACTAGATCAAAATTATCTTGTTATTATTATTTTCGCAGTTGTTGGACCTAGATTATTTCATATCATGTTTAAAATGATAATATAATTGCAAGATGTACGAAAACTCTTTAACATATTTCCGCTGAAAAGTTTCATTTAGAAACTTTCAGAAAGCTCTTTATAATGTATATCAGCAGAAAATTTTCATTTAGGAAAAGACAGATCTAAGTTGATATCTTTTAGACGGGTACATATTGAGTACATTTTTTGATCCAAGTGGAAAAATGTCTATGTAACAATTGAAGACATATTTTAGGAAAAACACATCTATGTGAATGCATGAAGGAAATCTGAAAATGAACCAGCCAAGTGCTGTTAGGCAACATTTCGTGTGACATGCTATGGATTCTAAGGAAACTAGTCATTTCAGCCTCTTTCAAGTTCATACAGTCCCATTGCAGGAAACCTCGCATTTGCTTTTTTAAGACATCAAAATCCAACCATGTTGGACATATAAGGGATATTCATTGATTGTTTTGATTGTGATGACTTGGCTGCTGGAGCTGCCTAGGGGGGGGGGGGGGGGGGAGCGGATGTGAGGGGTGGATACATAGCTAGATAGCTTCTTTTAAGGACTACAAAAATCAATAACTAAATTAGATAAACATTATATTTTATTTATTTATCCACTTAATGCAAGAATTTCTAAAGGATTCAAACCATGGTTTAAAATACTAGTATTAACCCCCATATTAGTTTGAATCCAAAAAGTTAAAATATTGTTACAGTATGAGTATGTTGGCATGGACTGAAATGGCTAGTATCAACCAAGAAGAAAAAGGAACCAGTATGTACTAATTCTTGATGCATCTAAACTATTGGTGTGCAACCGGTATGATCATTTCGGACTAGTAAAGTCGGAATGCACCAGTTTGGACCTATTTCGGCTGTCCCACATGGTACCAGTGCCAGAATGGTATGATATTGCAAATATTATCCCATTTTGACAGCATTTGAAACTTTGCTTGCAACAATGTGGCTATAAGTGACCAGTCTCCTCGGTGTATGAAAGAGAGAGCTGTGCTACTTGAAGGTAGTGAATTTTCCTGAGAAATAATGAAGAGCTCCACATTGACTCTTTTCTTCTTCTTCTTCTTCTTCAATATTTATCTATGGTTCTCCTTTCTTTTATCTCCTTACAATACTTTTGGCTTGCACTTTATAGGTTATCGTATCTCTTACTTTTGCCTTTTTAAAAAAAAAGTAATTTATTATGTTATTTATTTAATTCATTTCTTTATTGCTTTTTCTAGAGTGTTTTTCTTATTAATTATCCTTTATGTTTCTTTTTACTAGGTAGTAGGTTTTAGAGAGTTAAGCATTTTATGTGGTTATAATTGTGCACCATAAGAGCGAACCTTTCTTTTATTGCTCTTCTTGAATGGTTTCTTATTATTAGTTATCCTTTATGTTTCTTTTTTACTTCGCAGTGGGTTTTAGAGAGTTATACATTTTAGATGGTTATAATTGTGCACTATGGGAGTGAGCCTTAGCACCATGGTTAGTTTGCTCCATTATGACTTGAGTGTGTTAGACTATTTAAATTTATAGGTGGATTTTTTCAAAGAATTATGGATTATGATACATCTTTTAGTTATGCTATATTTGATTTAGTGGCTTCTTTTGATACTTTGATTGGCTTTGATGGTCATACCATGATATTTGAAAAAGTTAGAATCTCTGTGCATGACAATGTCAGGACTCATGCAGGCATGTGTCTAGTCCCACATAAGTTGTCCATTAAAGAGGTCTTGGTTACATAAGCAATGCCAGGAATCTCAATTAAAAAACTTTTGCTAGTCTTTATGGTGAGATCTTGGGTTATTACAAATGTTATCCAAGCCAGCCTAGCTTGCAACCTGTATGGACTAGAGAAGATTGTATAGTACGGGCCATTTTGTGGTTAACCATGAGCAAATGGTTGTGTTTGTGACTATATCTGTTATTGGACCTTTTCCTAGTGAGGACACAAAGCATGTGTTTGGTATCACATGTGATGTGCATTGAGGAGGTCTTAGGTATATAAGCAGGGTCAACGACCCCAATTAAGAACTTTTGGCTAGCAGGTTTTAGGTCATCACATGAGGTTGGACTGGGTTTGTTTTTACTTAACCTGGACTTGGTCCCTTTTCTAGACCCAGACCTGAATTTCTTTAAAGGTGCATCATTGCATCCATGCTTGATGCAAACATCTATAGGTCCTGACTAGGTATAGGTTGGGTCTGGTATGGGGGTCTGGTTGCCAAGTGATAGCCCTATAAGTGGAGAGTAATTTATGTTTAATAACCTGCTATTACCTTAAGCTTTTCTTTCTGATTTCAGGACATTGCTGTTTCCCATTCAATTTTCTTTTCTTGGTGTTTTTTTTTGGGAAGTTTGTTGTTGTTTACAGCACATTAATTTCATGAATACTTGATTGCTAGTTACTTGCAACGTCATAATTATCCAGCTATTAACAGTTCATAGGCCTTCTGGGATGTCTAAGTACATAAAAAATCAATTTTTATTCATAATAGCACTTCAATGCTTTAATAAATTTTTACCATTACATACAATTTTTCTTCCCTAACTAGTTTGGGATTAAGGCTTTATTGTTGCTGTTGTTGGACATATGATTTTTCTTGGAATTTTTATTCTTAGAACTTTTGAACGATATATGTTAATGCTTTAAAGATCTAACCCTCTTTTATATTAACAATCCCTTGATCTGTTGCACCTAGTTCTGGCTGGTGCAAGAAAACTTATTGTGGCAGTTTGGTACACAGACAATCAGCTAGTACTTGCTCCACTACTTAAGAAGGAGAACAGATGAAGATAAAAATTCTTCTTTTCAATTTCATATGAAACCTAAAATATGCTTTGAAAACTCATATTTCATATGATAATGCATGTAGTAACGTTGAACATAAAGCTAAGATGCTGCTAGCTGCAACTGGCCTTGTGTAGGTCCTGATTCACATTTTGCTGCAGGGAACTGTGAAGCTGCTCTTTCAGCCAGCAGAGGAAGCTGGAATTGGTGCTAAGAGAATGATTGAAGATGGTGCTTTGAAGGATGTGGAGGCTATATTTGCTGTTCATGTATCGCATGAGCATCCAACTTCTGTCATTGGTTCAAGAGCTGGTCCTTTGCTTGCTGGATGTGGCTTTTTTAAAGCAGTTATAAGAGGACAAGAGGGGCATGCTGGAAATCCACACCATTCAGTTGATCCCATTTTGGCTGCCTCTGCTGCAGTCATCAGTCTGCAGAACATCGTGTCCCGTGAAGCCAATCCTCTAGACTCACAGGTTATATCTCCTTATTTATGTGATTATATTGCGTTGGTTCTTGGTGTGACTTCTTTATCAGCTGCTGAAAATGGTTTATGTTTGATGACTTGACAGAAAACCAACTTGAAGTTGCACCATTCTTTTATATCACAGATTTTGTTTTAGATCTCTTCAAAAAGCTTACTCATAAGCAGCTTGGGTTCAACTTGAAACTATATGAGCTCACTCAAGCATGACTTATTTAGAACCATGGTATGTCATACCGGTATGTATCATCCGGTACTGGACATACCGATACTAAACTAATATGATACCAAGGGGTCTGGTATTAAGATGATGGACATTTCTTAGAACCCTATTAATGAGGTTTTCTGCAACTAAAAACATTATGACTAAGTTAAAATCTATTGCAAAAAATTATACCGCAGTTTATATAGGGTATTATTATGAAATGGACTTGGTATGCCTGGATTTAATATCATGGAACACTGAGAACTTAATGCATATTGCACTTTCTTTAAGTGTGAGTTTTTAACTGCCTTCTGTAAAGAAAAGATGAAGCAGAAATATCCACTTATGCCCTATGTAGCAAAAAGAACATTTTTGTTTTCATAGTTTAATCCATAATCTTTTTTCTAGGAGTACCACATGCCACTTTATGTAGTGTTCTGAACAATCTTAAGTTATCTAGATTCTTGATCTTTGTTGCTTAAGGTATGCAAATAATGTAGAAAGTTCTTGTCCTTGCATTTTTGGAAATTAGATATCCTCTGCTCATAGGTATGCAAAGTTATGAACCTTTTTTTTATTTTTTTTCTTTTTCCTTTTCTTTTATCAGTAAAAAAATCAAGTGGTTCAGTTTTAGACACTACTTTTTTGAGTCAGATACCTATGAGGATAGAGTTGTCAACTTGTCTCTCACCTTAAGAATCCTTTAGTATTGTTTCATACTGTTCTTGGACAATGAAAAAGGATGTCATCTTTATTATTCACTGATCAATTATCACCTGATGAAGTATACTTGGAGTAGATTGAAAACAAAAGGGATTGTGATATGGTGCATAGAACTAGGGTTGTTGATGGATTTGAGGTAGTTAAGGCCAGTTGAGAGCTTAATGGAATGTGAGACTAGGATGTGAGTTTTCAATAGAAGTGAACTAGCCAGGCAATGTTCCTAGAGAAATAACTGATGATTGCTAGTAATTAGTCTAAGGATTTATAGGGATATGCAGTCTCAATTGGGGTCAAGGTCTATCATCTAAGGAGTTGAGAGATTTTAAAGCCGCTGAAAATGGTCACAACAAATTAGTTAGGGTAAAACTTATGTGCATTTAATGATCTATTATGTCTATATAATACGATTGGGAATAAGAAGCAAAGAATAAATGAGACAATCAAAAGAACCACAAGAAAATCTAATACTAAAAAAAGAAAATAACTGAGATGAGATGGTGCTTGGTTACTTGCACCATGGTGAATAGGGCTGAAGGTGGATCAAATATTAGTACATCCAACTTTATATGATCATATCCAATTTTATTTGATGAATATGCATGTGGTTACAAACATTATTTGGATGGTAAAATTTGTATCCATATTTATTTCAGGGATATGAATATGGATTAGATGTTAATAATGTGAATGTAAATATGGATATAAATTGCTCAATATAAACTTTATGGATAGAATATTATTTCACATTCAACTTAATATATTTATAAGAGGAAGTGATAAAATCTTTGTATCTTAAAGAAAATATGACTCAAAACTTAGCAGAATGGAGAAAATGATTCATGTAGCTGATCCCACTTAATTTTAGATTAATGATTTGTTGTTGTTGTTATTTTTGTTTTTTATATTAATGCATATTAAGAGTACAGGAAGGATCAAAGCACTAAGGATTGAATCTGTATTGATGAAGAGTGAGTTTAGTACACCCGAATTGATGTCGTACCTATAGGCTCGTGTCAATGGGTATGCATGGATATGCCATAGATATGCCACAAACAGTCTTGGAATAGCCTTTTTAGGCTTCCAAACTTTGGTATTGGTTTTATTATCATGTTTTATTGTCTACATACTATGTTTTCACAAGGAAGAAGGTGTGGGTATCAAGTTATCTACTCTATTTATGGTTTTTCTATGCATATTGAAGTTACAAACATGTATATTCATCACATAAATAATGTATCATACACTATCTAAATTACACACATACTATATAAATGCTAACATGAACATTTAAAAAAAAAATAGATTAGTAGAAATCATAAATCCATATAGAAGGGGTGGGGTGTATTAACAATTAAACTAGTGGATTGACATACACTAAAGAAGTTTGGAAATTACTCCATTTAATTGCCCATTCAAAAAAGAAAATCATATTGTTATACAATCCCTCACCTCATGGCCAATAAGAGTATCTGGTGGGCTTACAGACATTCTGGTTGCACATGCAACTAATTTTTTTCCAATTTTTTTTATTTTTTTATTTTAATATAATTAATTTTAAAATAAATGATAGTTTAAAATAAATTTATCTTGTAGGGTTTAGAATCAACCATTACCTACATCATATCTAAAAATCAATCTGAAAAAAAAAAAAAACTGTTCAATCAGATTAATTTAAGATAAACATTTTTTTGTGTAGGTTTTGAGGTTACCCCAAAAATTGCCAAAAACCACATATTTGAGCTTTTTTTACTCTAGAGCATGAATGCAAACAATGGATCTCATTTTCCTGAAATTAGCAGAGTCTCCCCTAAATTTAGCAATTACTAGGGAAATTTATTGCATACTTTTTGGAGGGGAAAAAGAAAAGAGAAGGGAGGAAAGAAGGGACTATCCTTAAGTTCTTCGATTTTGGGAGAAAAAAATCCTTGATTTAAGGTGAAAAATACCAAGATTCTAAGCCTCCCAACTTGCTTCCTTACTCATTTCTGTTTAAAGGCAAAGGAAATGATAATGAAGGAGGACTAAAAGGGGGTTTCTAGTGGGTACTATTCAGTCTCACCCTTGAATCGAGCTTTTCAGGGCCAACTGAGCCAACATGCTTAAACCAAGGTTTTAAATCTTGTGGGAGAGATGGTTTTTTCATGGAATAGGATACCTTTTATCCCATTCCATCTCGATCCTTGATCCGATTAGGCATCCCATTACTTGCTTGGGATGCTTTGTTTTTTCTTTAAAAAAATTATTTGTGAAGTTTTAGTATTTTATTTGATTTTTAAATATATTTAAACTTTAAAAATTATATCTTTATGATAAATTAAAACTATTTAAAAGTGACACTATAATATATTATGATTGAAACAAGATAGAATGAAACGATCGAGATTGGTCTCGAAATCTCTCTAGGATGAGACATCTCAAGTGATGCAAGGCATTGATTTAAAAATATTACTATGTAAAGAAAGTTGAAAACATATTTGTCAGTTATTACCCTTTGGAGTTAAGCAGAGTTATATAAGACTAAATAAGGTTGAAAATGCATTTGGATGATGTTTAGTGATTCCATATTCATATCAGCTTTTCTTTGTTGGCTACAACAAATACATATAATTGTTATCCATATGTGGATAAACTCGGATGTGGAAATAGATCAAAATTAGTATTATCAAAGCCATTGTCATCCCTAATTATGAACTTAGGCTTTACACCCAGTTGCAAACCTCACACTTGTTTCATGGCATGATGCTAATGAGAAAGTGTTATGCTTCAACTTTTATTTCATTACTCACTAACATATCCTGCAAAAGAAAGGAGCAACACTATCTATAGATTTGTAGGGTGGTTATCACATGCAAGAAAATAGGTTGGAAAGAAAATAGAAAATCAAACTACCATTGGCCCCACCTGATTCAAGGTGATGGGCTACTATGTTTTGATAGTATCCAGTTGCTTGTGGGGCCCCCACTGTGACCAGCCTTTGAATGGCAGATGGTTTCTTTCTTAAAAAAGAATCCTAATAGCAGGTGGAGTCTTGATATTGCTTGCATTCCTTTATCTTTTCAATATTTTGACCAAAATGCTTTAAAAAGATTTTTCTTCTTTTTCTTTCCAAGTTGGTGCTTTTCTAAGTAGCCAGTTGCATCTTATGCATTCTTTCTACTTTACTTTCCTTGTAATTACCTAATCACTTAAAGTTGTCAGAATCTAACCTTCCTAATTATGCAAGACAGCAAAAGGTTTTTAGCTGATCGGTTAAAAGTGTTGGCCCACGGTGGCCGCTCACCTCTTCTTTTCTTTCCTTTTCATATCTTCTTTAAGCAGGAAACCTTTAAGAGGTTGTGTCTTGTGGGACAACTTCAGATTCCTGGATTTTTTCAAAGGACAAGTTCACTAGCTTCCTCCTTTTGAATCCTGCCGTTGATCAGGTGATTTGAGGAGATTAGAACATCTAATCTTGGTTAGAAGATTGATAAGTTGACTGAAATAGTTGCTTTCTTTGATCAAAATTGATAATGTTTGTGGATCCTTCAATTGGTGATCTTTTAAGTTGAACTCTTAGATAAAATTTGAGATTTGATAATTTGATTTTGTAGACCCTTCCCATTATAAGATTTTGATCTCTAATAATTTTTCTAAGATATGAGAGAAGCAAAATGAGGTTTGGTGGTTGATTGTATCCATATTGATTTTCTTTGTTAAGATTAGAGAGAGAACATTGACAACACAAGTGGTTGGAGATTTTCTTGCTTATGACCTCACCTAACAATGCCAGCCAGTTGTTTTATTTGGGATAGTTAGCCCTCTATAAGTACTCAAGATTTACTTAATGCATAAACGATGTAGGACTGCACATATGCTTTATGGTTTCCCCCTTGATTAAGTCTTGATGCCTTTGGCTAAGGATCCAAATCTAATCATATCCAATCAAAAATTACCATGTTTGCCCCAAGGTCAACTTTAAAAGGGCTTATTCTATGTTATCTTCTAATCCACATTGACCATAGGCTAGGTTCACTCTAACATTGTTTGTAATGATTTAGGATTTACCTGAAAAGCTAGCCAGAAGTTATGCTTTGCGGTCTTTGGCCTTATATAAGTATCCAAGATCTCCCAGCATATAACAAACCTAAAACCAAACCACACACCTATATTGGTGCTCACATTTTCCTTGCAACGAAATTAGAACTAGATTGAGATGTAATGGCTTTGATTTGTTTACAAGGAAGAAAAAAGACGATAGCAATGGAAGATAATTATGATGGAGCAAATCAATCAAACTTTGAATGGGGTAAAGAAGCCAAAGAGTTGAGATATTGAAATCTGCGGCCCATTTTAACTTCCACTTAAATGGATCTGAGGATGACTCATGCAAGAGTGAGAGTTGGCTGAGATTAGAAGATAGGAGGAAGTAGGAGAACTAGGAAGGCCTATGGACTCTAATCCCAGAAGTTTACAGATATACTAATCCAACGAGAAAGGTGATTTGCTTTGCTTTCTCAAAACCTTCAGAGTTTTTTATATTGATTGGCTTCTTCTATCTTCCCAATCTTCTTGTTTCCACCACCTTTCTTTCCTTACTAGAATCCTACCTTATGTTGGTTATTAGAGAATATGGTGACCTAGATCTCATGTTGGTTTTTAGAGAATATGGTGACCTAGATCCCGTCTACGTGACATATCTGCCAAGGTGGAAGTGTTGGAGAAAATACAAGTAGGGAGATGAAGAGATGTGCTGAATTAAAGAGGCTATTGGTCCCACAATTCTCATGTTTAGGTTATGGGAAGTCATGTTTAAAAAAGATTATAGTAACCCTAAAATTTGTTTACCTGCGTAGTTCACCCTCTGCCTCTTCTGATCTTCCCACATGGGTGGACTATCAGGTGGAAAGAAGACTCGGGCATCTAAATAGTTTCTAAAAAATTTAGGATAATATTAAAATTTCAGATGCAGAAAGAGATGGCAAATGCTTGTATTAGAAGTGTTATGAGAAGTTATGAATCAATATTACCAGTTAACTTCTCAAACACTAAATTTCAGTGTTTTTGTTGATGTGTTTAGTATGGCTTTTTTAGCTAGTATGGCTCTTTTAGCCAACTCCTGGACAATGTCAGTAGCTCATCATTACCAATAGAAACATCAAAAGATTAAGTCAAGAACCGATACATATACTTGTATTAAAAGTGTAACCAGCTCACCTAACAAAAACTAATTTCCAATCTTGTTGCTAATATCTTTAGTATGATATTTTAATTAACCTGTGGACAATTATCAGATTATTGTACTAAGAAAGACTACAGGAGTAAGTCAGTAAAACTAATATGTTTGCGTCCCAGTACTAAAAACATCCTCCTTGGCCTATACATTTTATAACTAACAATTTGAATTTCGTATGCTGTTTACTTTATGCTTGCAATCTTGTGCCTTATAAGTTCTACTTAGTTCATTTTCTTTTCTTGTTAATGCTTTGGAACATGACTATTTAGCAAACTATTACGAATATATTTTTTTGTGATGAAATTTAGACCATCTTATTGCATTGTGCATTCACATGAACATGGCAAGCCTCACGGAAATGCCAAACCAATCTATCTTTTAGCATGTATATTATTGTATGGCATGCTATGTGTTTATGTTTTCTATCTTGCTTGTCATATTGGTAGATAAAGGTAATGGGCACCTACTAATATTGTAATTTATATATGTAATAAGTACAACAACAACAAGAAGAACAATAAAACTTTAACCTCATACTTGGAGTTAGTTATATGAATCCTTTTTTCATTCCACACTTTTAGTAAAATGTAAAGATATCAAGTTTTTGTTTAGTACTTCCTCCCATGTAAGGATATTTTAATCTTTCTTTGCTCTCTTAATATGATTTTTTTATCTAGTTTGAAAAGTAAAGATATAAAACATGGTTCATCTTGTTCTAATATATTATTAGGTGCTCATAGGAGAGACGAGGTTTTAAATCCTATAAGAAGGGGTTTTCTCAATAATTTCATGGAACAATATGCACCATTGTCTCGCCCTATTGCAACACTTGGGATGAGGAGTATCTTAGGACGTGTTGATCGAAACATTGAATAATGGCGAGAAGGTCCTATCCCGACACTAAGGACAATCAAGGATGGCCGAACTATATCAAATTGAGCGTTTCGGGACGAACCATACTTAACCATCCTAGAATTGAAATAGTTCAGTATGAGGGCCAAACCATCCTAAACTGACCTTGAATTGTACCAAATTGCAGTTTGGCTTGGTATAGGATGGTTCATAGGTTGGAGCCTCCCGAGTCATCTAATAGATGTCTGCCGGTTTGGTATGATGTGCCCCATACCAAAATAACATTAGTTCATAATATGGCAAACCTTGGGGACAATAACCTATCCTAACATCCCATAGGACGTCCATTGGGTTTTGGAGGATAGGTAGAGATGTTGGGACGTCTTATTCCTAAAATTTCTATAGCCTTTTGTTTCGATTAAGATAAACTATAATCTGTCTTATTTTGGTTGTCTACTAGTATAGGTGAGATGCCGATTTCTTAAAGCATGTTTGTTTTCTCCCCTTTTTAGCATATTAAAGAGAGGAGTGTTCTCTTAGATGAATGTGGTTGTTGTGGCCAACGGGGAGAGACATTCATTTCTTTAACTTGATATGGCTCAATATCATGAAAAATTAACACTATGGATGCTTTATGGAGAGCAAAGTTTACTGTGCTGACTCATACCAGACATGTCGTACCATATTAGTAAGGTATCAGTATGATACCAAGTTTCAATGTAGTATGAACCGAATGAAGCTAAACCATCCTATATCATCCAGTATCGATCCATACCCACTGGTATTTATCAAATTTAGGTTTTGTTCTCAATACTCTCCTTGTGAGAGTTGCTCACTTTATATAGAAGTTGTCGGGCTAATTACAAGGCTGAAAATCAGCCATTACATGGGATACACATGATTATGTAAGTAAGAATAAACGCCTATCAATTCTATACATATATACAATATACTCTTCTATATACAATATATTCCACACTTATGGCAATGATGGGCTGATTTTCTGCCTAAAAAACTCTCCCCTTGGTGCATCCTTGGCCAATTTGAATTTAAAAATTCAAATTCAAAACTCCCGCTTGACTGGTCCTTTTGGCTCGCCAAATCAACCTTGAAATCTGCCATTTTGCGTACCAAATCAGCTTTGGAATCTGCCGTTTCTGTGCACCAAATCAGCCTTGGAATCTACCATTTATGCTCCCTTGCAGCTGGCCAGCACATAACCAACTGTTAATTCTACTAACATTCCCCCTCAAATTGATGCTGGGCAATCGAGAAGCATCAATTTGTCAATTAAGAACTGATGGCGAGGACGAGAGAGAGCCTTGGTGAAGGCATCAGCAGTTTGGTATTCAGTGGAAATGTGTGGAAGAGTAATCTCCTGGCGAGCAAAAGCTTCACGAATGGAATGACAATCCACTTCAATATGTTTGGTGTGCTAATGAAAAACAGGATTGGCAGCAATCCGAATAGCACTGGTATTATCAGCATAAAGAGGAGTAAGCTATGGAATACTAAGTTTGCCTAACAACCCTCGAAGCCATATATTTTCAGAACAGGTAGATGACATAGCCCGATATTCAGACTCGGTGGATGACTTCGAGAAACGAGCATGCTTCTTACTCTTCCAAGAAATGAGGGCGTTGCCAACAAACATACACCAACCCGTAACAGAACGACTAGTATCCACACAACCAGCCCAGTCGGCATCACTAAAATCCTTCAACTATAAAGAATTCTCGAAGGAAAAAAACAAGCCACAACCAGATGTTCCTTTGAGATATCAAAGAAGACGATGGACAACGGACAAATGTGTTTGGCATGGAGCCTGCATAAATTGACTGACCTGCTGAACAATAAATGAAATATCAAGTCGAGTAATGGTCAAATAATTTAAACTGCCCACCAGCTGCCGATACATTGAAGGATCAGATAAGAGATCACCATCCGCCTGACGCAACTTCAAATTGACCTCCATAGGTATAAGAACCGAATTTCCGTCTTGAAGGCCTGCTAAAGAAAGTTCTTGGGTATACTTATGCTGATGTAAGAGCGTGCCATTTAGGCAATGGTGAACCTCCAGTCCAAGAAAATACTGCAGTGGACCAAGATCTTTCATATGAAACGAAGATTTGAGATGCTATTGGAGCTGCTCAATTAACTGGAGATCAGATCCAGTAATCACAATATCATTGACATATACAAGAAGTATAACGATCCTAAGGATAGTCTTGCGAAAGAAGAGAGAGGAGTCATACTGATTATGAGTAAAAGTGAAATCCAATAGAGTAGTATGAAACTTCTCAAACCATGCCCGCGATGCCTGCTTCAAACCATATAGAGACCGCTTTAAGCGACAAACCTCAATAGAAGAGGAAGGAAACAAGCCAGGAGGAGGCAAATATTTCTTCCTTCAGATCACCATGTAGAAACACATTCTTTACATCCATCTGGCGAAGCGACCATCCTTTCGAAATAGCAATGGCCATAATAGTGCGACAATAGTCATTTTGGCAACGGGAGTGAATGTTTCCTCATAATCAAGCCCATACTCCTGCCTATTCCCGAGTGCCACTAGACGAGCTTTATGTCTTTCGATAGAGCCATCAGCATGTAGCTCGATGGTGTAGACCCATTTACACCCAATAAGTTTAACTCCAGCAGGACAAGGGACGAGTCCCAAGTGTGATTGTCATGAAGAGCCTGAATTTCATCCTGCATAGCTTGGCACCAACACTCTTGAGTAGAAGCCTAAGAATAAGACTTAGGCACAAAAGTAGTATCAAGAGTAGCCTGAAGAGCGAAAGAAGAAAAGCCATACCAATCTGGGGGCCGAAAAATCCTAGTAGATCGTCAGGGTTCATGCAAGGCAGGATCAGGTGGCGGTTCAGAGGAAGAGGCAGCGGACGACATCGCTGATACACGATATCGGGCTTAAAATGAGTACGTGGCACATTATCAAATGCAAGAAGTGAAATAGAGGAAGAAACAAGATTAGTACGAGACGGAAACAATATTGATTTTCAAAAAATCACATTGCGAGAAATACGAAGCTTGTTAGCATCGCATCATAAAACAAATTCTTTATGAGAGTTACTATAACCAAGAAAAGCACACTGAACAGATTGGGCAGCAAGCTTGTGACGTTCAATGGGAGGTAAATGAATAAAACAAACGCAACCAAATACATACAAAGAATTATAATCAGGAGAAACATCAAACAAACGAGAATATGGAGAATCAAGATGCAAGGTAGGAGAAGGCAGATGATTAATCAAATATATAGCTGTAGATAATGCTTCTACCCAAAATCTAGAAGGGGCAGAAGATTCAAGCACCAATGTACGAACAACATCTAAAAGATGTCCATTCTTACGCTCGGCGATGCCATTTTGTTAAGGGGTGCAAGGACGCAAACGTTGAGAAAGAATACCCTTCTGTTGGAGAAAAGATTAAAAATCATGAGACATATTCTCTCCCAGAATCTGAGTGAAAGATCGTAATACAGGTAGAAAATTGAGTTTTTACATAGGCAACAAAAGTTTTGAAGGTTGAAAACATATTAGCTTTAGAACGAAGAAAATAGACCCACGTGAAACGACTGTAATCATCAATAAATGTTACAAAATACCTGTATTGAGCATGAGAAAGAATAAGACTCATACTCCAAACATTAGAATGAATAATATCAAAACATGTAGAAGCACAACTACCCTACAAAGAAAAAGGCAAAGATTTGCTTTTGCCTAGTTTACAAGGAACACAATCAAAAGACAAGGAAGAAAATTCATTTGTATTACTCAAATAACCATGTTTCATAAGATGTGTCAAAATTACAGAGTTAGGATGACCCAATTTCTTATGCCAAAGATGGCTATTATTATTAGCAATAGCAGAACAACCAATAGAAATTGAACGAAGAACGAAAAATGACTGAAGAGAAAAAAGATGTCCCACTTTAGGCCCCTTCGCTATCTCTTGTCCCGATGCTTGATCTTGCACACGATAACCAGAACGATCAAAATGAATAGAACAATTATCTTCTACTAATTGTCCAACAGAAATGAGATTGGTAGATAAATCAGGAGACATGAAAACATCAGTAAAGAAAGACCCCAGATTTTCAACCGTAGTAATGGAAAGAGTACTGCCATCTGCAATATGAATATGCTGCTGACCATCATACTTACGAACATCTTGTAAAGTTGCTGAACTTTCAATCATGTGATTGGAAGCCGCTAAGTCAATTAACCAAGGAGAAAGAAGGAGATGTCTCTTGCCTTGGAGACCAAGAGCAGAAAGGGCAAAAATAATCATCTGTTGAACCTACTCGGGAGTAATGTTGGAAGAACTTGGAACTATGGGTAGAGTGGAAGATATAGGCACAAAAGTGGACTAAACAACAGTGTGAAAAGCAGGAGCAGATTTATTCTGAGGGCATATACGATAATCCTTAAGGATATGACCCTTTTTCTTGCAATAATTGCAGAATTTCTTGCTACAATATTTGGCAATATGCCCAATTTTCTTGCAACTATAACATTATGGTGGAGATCTGGATCATCCTCTGCCTTGAGCAGCGTATGCCATATTAACCATCTTAGAACCATCAGCGTTTTGATCAAGGCCAAGCTGTGAGGCGAGACGCTGTTCTTCACGCAAAAGTTCACCCAAGCAATCCTCCAAAGAGGGGATAGGTGTGTGATTGATTAACCCAGCTCGTGCACTTTCAAACTCGGGTCTGAGCTTTATCAAGAATTGATCCCGCTGGCTCTCAGAGTGAACCGCTTGTAGTGCTGCCAAAGCTTCTTTGGGAACCTAAGAATGCACCAATCCAGAATAATCACTTCATAAATTAATAAAACCGGAATAAAATTGCTCAATAGAAAGATTCCCCTAGCGATAGTTTCCAATGTCTAACTCCAATTGAAACTTTCGGGCAGAATTATTTTGATAATAAATTTGCCAAAGGTAATCCCACATTGCCGTAACAGTAGTGAACCCACGAAGATTGTTGACCATATGAGGTTCAACAGAGCTGAGTAGCCAAGAAGCAATCTGGCATCCATGCTTTCCCATAAACTAAGTTCCTTGAAATCAGTTGGAGCCTTAGAAGACCCATCCAAATGACCCCATAACTCCTTCCCTTTAACAAACATCCTGAACTGAAACTCCCAACTGGTGTAGTTCTTGCCATTAAAGCAAATAATAGAATTTTCTCCAATCATAATAACCACAAAAAAATTTGACAAAGCAAAAAAATCACAATAGTTACCCTCTAGAATCTGTTTTTTAACATAAATCCAAGAGCCGACAGTCACCAAGCAACCCTCAAAAATAAATTATCGAAAAATAAAACAAGAAACTAAGAATTCAGACAAGCCGAGAGAAAACTATGAAAATAATTTGTGGCTCTGATACCATGTCAAATTTAGGTTTTGTTCTCAATACTCTCCTTGTGAGAGTTGCTCACTTTATATAGAAGCTGTCGGACTAATTACAAGGCTGAAAATCAGCCATTACACAGAATACACATGATTATGTAAGGTAAGAATAAATGCCTATCAATTCTATGCATATATAATATATTCCACACTTATGGCAATGATGGGCTGATTTTCTGCCTAAAAAACTCTTCCCTTGATGCGCCCTTAGTTGGCCAATTTGAATTTCAAAATTCAAATTCAAAACTTCCGCTTGACTAATCCCTTTGGCTCGCCAAATCAGCCTTGAAATCTGCCATTTCTGCGCACCAAATCAGCCTTAGAATCTACCATTTCTGCTCCCTTACTGCTGGCCAGCACTAGGCCAGCACATAACCAGCTGTTAATTCTACTAACAGTATTGAGTATTATTATAGTTAAGAAAGAAAAGATCAGGTACTCTGTCTTGGTATGGGATCGTACATACCATACTAATATATTGTATAGAGTCAGTAATGTATTGACGTTGAACTCGATACTAGTTTTGTTGACCTTGATGGAGAGAATCCTCTTTGTTTCACTTAGTGTACTAACACATAATAAAACAATGGTAGTTTCATTCATGGTTTTAAATCTTGGCAAGACTTTCCATGGAATGCTGGAATGGATTACCATCCCAAGTAGATCATCCTAACATCATTCCAGAGTTCCAATCGAAGTGTCTTGAGACATCCCTTGACAGGATGGTGGTGTTTCGTTTCATTGAAAAATCAGGATGGAAGTATTATCAGTTCAAGATATTGTATCATATACTTTTTGGCTTACAAGCATATACAAAATTGAGCTAACTGTAAAATTCTAAACATAAAAACAGTATTCTCTGTTTATAACTTAATAACATTAGAATGGTCATCCATTCATTCATAAGAATATTTTATAAAATTTCATTTCATTTTTCTATGTCATTAATGATCTTAACATTAATGGATGTATGTGATGTGATCGATCTCATATATTCTGGCAGTTATAATGAAGAAAAGTTTATGTATTTTTCAGAAGGAATAATTAACTAAGCATGTAACAAAATAAGAGTTGATAAGAGAATAGTCATTTATACCCTAAGGAGGAAAAAAAATAGATAACCAAGATGCATGGAGAAATCTTACCTGAGCTATGCAACTGAGGGTTTATATGTGGATTCAAAGTGGGGAAGAATAAAGTCTAATTAAAGATTTATGATAGGATGCTCAACACCCTGCTTTCTTGCCCTCTCATCCAGGAGTTTTGGTGGCCAGATGAGAGCTCTTGTTTTAATCCACTGATATAGGAAGGATTTTATGTAACAATTGCAAGTTCTTATTTTTTATTTTATGTTTCCACATTTAATGGGATTTGCTTAATTACCATGTTTACATGGTTACCATTTAGAGTGGGAGGGAGCCTTAGATTGTATTTAGGAAATAAAACTCCGTATTATGTGATAGACCTTAATTTTATTAAGTTTGCAAATCTACAAGGGGTGTCATATTAAACAAATTAATGAGGTTAGAGGTTCTGCAAATCCAAACCTTTTAGGGTTTGCAAGGAGGTTTAATCAAATTGCTGAATCTATTAAAAATGGCATATTTAGGGTTTGAAATTGCCCTTGTTCACACCCCTTATTCTATCAAATTTTCATATATATTTTTTTCCCCTGCTTGTCTTCTCATTTTTATTGATGCTTTCAGGTAGTCTCTGTGGCATTAGTTAATGGAGGCAATGATCTTAACCTGATTCCTGAATCTGTCACAATTGCCGGAACTTTCAGAGCATTCTCTAATGCTAGCTTTTACCAGCTTAGGCAGAGAATAGAAGAGGTTGGTGGCCAGTCACATTCTATCATTACGTGCTTGTTCCTGCCAGCACATCTTTACAAGACTTTTTCTGTTAAGGCATCACTTCACTAATAAAATGTATGTATGAACAGGTAATCGTAGAGCAGTCTAGGGTCTATAGATGCACAGCTTCAGTGGACTTTTTTGAACATGAACGGTTCTACCCGCCGACGATAAATGATGAATTTATGAATGAACATGTGAAGCAGGTGGCCATTGATCTGTTGGGTCCCAAAAACTACAAGGTTGTCCCACCAATGATGGGTGCTGAAGATTTCTCTTTCTATTCTGAAGTCATTCCAGCAGCCTTCTTTTATATAGGTGTGAGAAATGAAACTTTAGGATCCATTCACACGGGCCATTCTCCCTATTTTATGATTGATGAGGATGTTCTTCCTATTGGCGCTGCCATGCATGCCGCAATAGCTGAAAGATACCTATTTGAGCGGGGCTAGAAATTTCAGTCCATATCTCACTGTTATCTGACCTGTGGCGTCAATTGAGAGTTTTAATGCTCTGTAGATTGGAGGGTGGGGAGGGAACGGAGGGTGTTCCTCCGTTTTCTTGCCGTAATGCCATAGCTAACACTCTTAGAATAGGGGGATATTGTAACTTCTCTTCTTGCATTACATTCTTAGATGATAAAAAGAAAGTTCTGCTCGATTTATTTATAAGAATGGCGTTTGTCAATGATCAGATTTTACGGTCTGGATTTATATTCGGCATCAGGTAGTCATGTTAATGCCTTTGATGTGCTTGATGTATTTTGGTGGTCTTCTAGCCTCATAGTGTGTTCCTTTTCTTCATGGTTGATGCAAAATGATTCATAGGTCTAGCATCTTGTATTTATATTCTATATTGAAATTGAAAATCTATTCAAAGCTTTATGATTATATAATATGAGATAAAACTTTGGTGTGTTGTTTCATGGGAAGGCATTTCACTTTTTTTACTGTTTTTATTTTTGGGATTTATGAGCTGGATCCAAAGATGAAGAATATGATCGAATTTAGGCTTAACTATATTAAAATATAACTAAATCTACTCCCTCCCTTTCCCTTCTCTTTATATATATATATATATATATATATATATATATATATATATATATATATATATATATATATATATATATATATAGAGAGAGAGAGAGAGAGAGAGAGAGAGAAAGCGAGAAAAAATATACATTCGTGTACAGTCAAACTTCATATTTGATTCTGTGATTATCTATCGAATTTGTTGGATGAGCTGAGTTGAGCTATTATGGCAATAAAGACTACTGAATTAGGGTCTCTATGACGTTGTTTGTGGTTTCACATATCTTGCATAAGTTGATATATCGTGTCATTTGCAGTAGTTAGTCTTTGCATGGTTATCTAGGATATGAAAGCCTAGATTGAAATTTGAGAGATCACAGGTGTTAACGTAATTATTAAGAATGAAGCTTAAAAATCCAATATAAGTGTGAGGTTTGTGCTCAAGCTAACAAACCTAGAAAGTAGAAATCCTTAAGGCCATTCGTAAACTCACTGAGATTCCTAGAAGGGGAGAACAATTACTTCTCAAGCTTTATAGGTGATTTCTCTCATTGTTGTTGTACCTGTCTTCTGAAATCTAAGGATACAGCTTCTGATAGATTTAAGATCTATAACTTTGAAGTTGAGAATCAAACCAGTTAACCATATGACTTGGGTTTGAGCAAGGCGATGATTATTCCTCAAATAATTTGAATCAATTCTATTAGAAATATAGTATTGTATATGAGGTCACTGCTCCTCAATTAAATAGAATAGGTTAAATGAACATGTTTATATCGATGTTAATCAATTCATGGGAGTGAACATGATCATTTTAATGTTAGTTCTTGTGCATCCAGTAGGAAAACCTTATTTTCAATCTACGACATCTTAAATAAGTCTCGTTAGAGATATTAATAGACACATAAGCACAATAATCTTAAAGCATAGGGCTGTCTAGCTAAGATTATAATACATGAACTTAAGAGCTAAAAATAACGTCCAAGACTATAGAACCAATCCTTGTGGGAAATTTCTTTGATAACAATGTTAATATTTTCCTAGTCAAAATCTAAGAAGATACTTAGGGGTGTATAAATGCAATATCCTTTGAAAATATCATTTCATTAGACTAGAATTATCAATTCGATAATTTTGCACATGCAACCTCGACGAATAATGCAAATCTGTTAATGATTCCATAATTCCTTGTTATCCATCCTTTTGAGACCTCCACAAATTTGATGCTATAAATTTGATAATGTTCACATTACCAAAATTTGAAGTATAGAATCTCTTATCATGGTTTATAAAATTTAAAAGAAGTTTTATATTAATGAAACTAAAGATGTTTTACCTTTACAAACTCGAGGACTCAGAATATGAATTCCAAACAATCAAAAAATTAGCAAAGTTTCAATGAAACTCTAAAATGCTGGATTATAAATCTTATAAAGCATTGATTACAGAATTTCCTTGATAAATGAATATAATGTACTATAGTGGCACTTTCATAAGCTAAGGTTCCATTTGAAGCCAAAATAGCGAATCATATAGTAAGGAAGACATTAACGGAGTCACTCTTGATCATTCCTTCACATATAATTAATTTTAGCTAACATTTGTACAAAGTCTCTTCATTGTTGGTTTTCTAATCCAAATGAGGGTAATTACCCATATTTTGTTGTCTTAATGAAACTCTATCTTATGGGTTCATATAAAGGGATCACATTCTAAGTTATTTTATTTATCATATATCCATCCTAAGGTTAAACATTAAGGGGTAAAGCGAGGATTGCAAACTCGTCTCTGATCTCAAAAAGGAGAAGGGCAAAGGGGGAAAAACTCTCTTTATATCTTCTGAACTCATCTTGGGTTACTTTTGATAACCAAACCTATGCGCTCCCTCATAACAGAGATTTGGATCTCTATCTTGAAAAAGCTCACTTCCTCTTCCTTTGCACAGCAATGTCATTGAACTCTACATACAACAAGGCCTCTTCTAGAGGTAGTCCTAATTCTTCTTTGATTTCTAGTTTGATTGATGACTACCTTGAAAACACCAAATAGATAGAAAATGCAATTCCCAATTCTGTGTGGACAGGCCATCCCATCTAACATCAAATTTCCTAGAGATTTCGTTGAGTAAGAACTAAAATTGTTGCAAGATCTTGCTCACTTAGGCCTGATGACACATCAAGATTAATGAGTCTGATCCTAGCACAAATATGATAGATGAATGATTAACCAAGGAAGCAACCCCTAATCAATCTAAGATTACCTTAAAGAAGTTTAACTGACAAACTAAAGTGGTAGCAGAAAATAGATGTAAACTTAGCATGCCTGACAACCTAAAGTTGATTAGGCTAGTGCAAGCTTAACCCCAAAAGAGAAGGAAGAAATGATCGCACTTTTAATAGTGAAAGGATGCCATGGCCTGGTCCTGCATAAATATAGTTGAGATAGACAGAAGTCTAGTTGAGCAGTGACTTGAGGTTGAAAAGGTTCTCAATGATCAGATTGTAATGACAAGAAAATAGGCTTATTAGAACTTTTTTTGTCAAATAACATGACAAATTAGTCAAAGAAAGAACATCAATCATTAAAGAGGACTTGCAGCAACTCATCTTAGATCTCTATGAGTAACAAGCTAGAAACTTAAGAAACAAATCTTTTCAAGAGGAAGGGATTTGATGCAAGTCATAGATGCAGCAAAAGGCCTCCAACGATTGAGCACAACCACCACTAAATGGATGCCTCGCCATGACTAACACAAGAAAAATTTGGACCTGAGATTGTCGATTGCACCTGACATCAAAGCTTTTGAACGTTATTTGGATCATCATAATTAAAATTTAGGAGAGGAAGATATGATCAATAAATTGAAGCCATGTTAGTGCCACAGATTTTGACCGAATCAATGGCCATAATAATGCTGACAGAATATATATAGATGCCAAGTACTATGCTGCCAGTTCAAATTGATGGCAGATACATGCTATTAGTTTAACTCAGTCAACCTATGAATCAAATGATGGCATCCGACGTGCTGCTAGCTCAGTTGGATAGCTCCATAATTACTATCATTTTGCAATTTTTTTCATTTTTTTCTTGATCCTACAGGAACCCACTTTGAATAGGTTGGGGATAAAGAGAATTTTTGTTTCCATACGGATGAGGAGGATAAGAAAACTTTTATCCCTTAGAGGTGGGCATTGGGCCATGCCGTGCCCGGCACGGCACAGGCCCATCGGGCTGCACCTCCAGATGGGCCATGCCAGGCATGGTCCGTTAAGGAAAAAAATCATCCCGACACGGCACGTGGGCATGGTACGGCCCATTAAGGAAAAAAATCAGCCCGACACGGCACATGGCCCACGTGCCGTGCTGGGCCAGGCACGGCCGTGCCAGAGGCCCAGATGGTTCCCCCCCTCCAATTCCTTTTTTTTTTCTTTCTTTCCCTTGGTTCATCCGAACGAGGGGCGCTCGTGCCGGCGGCCAGGGTCGCCGCCGGCCTCTCCCCGGGCTTGCTCGGCCATCGGCAACCGGCCTAGAGCTGACCGCCATCGCGGCCTTTCTCTCCCTCTCTCTCTTTCTCTTTTGTTCGTCCAAATCTTCTACGACGCTATTACTATGCCGATGGCACGATCGGTCATCACCGGTCGATCCGACCGTCACCGAACGCTCGCCCGGCGTCGGTGGGGGTCGCCGGCCGCCTCCTAGGCCCGACGAGGTGGTAGGAACGCCGCCGGGTCTGGACCAATGCGGGAGTCGAACCGGCTCCCACCTAGGAGAAAGGCCGCCTTGGTCCTCTCCTCCTCTCTCTCACGCCCGGTCCCCCACCGGATGCTCGTCCGGTGCTAATGGGGGTTGCCGGCCGCCTCCTAGGCCCGACGAGGCGGCAGGCACGCCGTCGGGCCTGGACCAATGGAGAAGGAAGAGAAAGGCTGCTGTTTTTTGAGCCTTCGATGTTCGGCTCTCTTCCTGGCGGGCCATGCTAGCACGGCCCAGTTGGGCCATGCCATGCTGGACCGGTGAGCTGGATTTTTCGAGCCCGGCATGGCACAGCTACAATACCGTGCCATGCTAAGTACGGCCCGATTGTGCAAGGCCGTGCCGATCTATGGGTGGCATGGCCCGATGCCTATCTCTAATCCCTGTAAATGAGAATAGGTACTAGGTAGGGACGGGAGGGCACCCTATGGATGGGCATGATGGGCTAGGCTCAGGCCGGCCATGAGCAAACAATATGTTGCGAAGCACAAGGTTAAGACAAGCGTCTCAGGCCCAACCTCAGGCTAAGAGCCTGATCAAGTAACAATATCCTAGGTCCCGGTCCATCCCAATCTAGCCCCAGTTATATATAATAATTACATAATATATTTAATATATATGTATTTTACAAGACAACTAAAATATGGCGGCCATTAACTCGCGATCCAAATATAATAAAAAAAATATAAAAAATATTTATTTATATATAATATATGTAATATAAAAATACATATTATTGGGCTTGGGTCGGTCGGGCTTGTTTTTCCTAAGCTTGAGCCTGGCTTGGAATTTCAACGGGATTAAAATTTTTGGCACAGCCCAGCTCTATGGACTAAAAACCTTAGTCCAAATCGATAATTTTTTAGAACGGGCGTGAGCTGGCTCACGAGCTACCCATCCCACGAGGTCTCCATCTATTTTATATAACTTAAATATTATTATGTTATTTTAATATTCTAGCATATCTCTATATAGCTTTAAAATATCTTAAGGGTGCATGCAATATGGTTAAATGTATTTATTTCTTATAAAACACTTATGATAATAAACTTATATTATTATGCTCATTCATATTATAATTTAATATATTTCTTATGAATTAACTTATGAAATTTATAATTAAAATAAATTTATTTTATTTGTTATATTAAACTTAATACTTTACTTTTTTAAAAAAAATTAATGGTAAGTGATGACGCCCGATCACTGATCTTGAGCACAGAGGAGAATAACCTGCTTGCTGGTGGGATCCTCGCCTAGCTGGACAACCTGCAAGAAGTTTCAAGACCGGAGGGGTGCTCCGGTAGGGACCCTCCAACGCCCAAGTTAGCAACCAAGGTCATAGCTGAAGAAGAGCTCAAAAGAGCTCTTTAGAGCAGAGAAGGCTCCAAGGGGTGGAGGTTCTCTGTGGTGAGAAAATAAGTGAGTGTTTATGTTTGCATACCTGAGTCTCCGGTGGACTTATCCTTTTATAGGTAGTTGAAACGTGCATGGAGATCAGCTACATGGAATTCTGCGAGGGAAAAATATCCGCGGAGGACGTGGGAGTTATGTAAATTTGGATTGATCAGTAGGTCCTGTCCCATCAAAGAGGGAGGAGCTGTTGGTTGGAACTTGCATGGAGATCAGCTGCATGGAATTCCGCGAGGGAAAGATGTCCACGGAGTACATGAGATTTATGTAAATTTGGACTGATTGGTAGGTTTTATCCCATCAGAGAGGGAAAAACTGGTGGTTGGAGGGCCAGGTCCCATCAGTCGGCGGAACCACTTGGCAGGTAGGCTTGGTCCTATCAACGACGTAGTCAGCGGCAGGTGGACCAGGCTGTGTCAGTTCGTGCAGATCAGAGAGATGATGGTCCTAGCAGATGTGGGGCCGACTTGAAAAAGTCGAGGCCGCCTCGGCTCGCTTAGAGATGCCGGGGCCGATGGGGCCGACTTGAGGAAGTCGGGGCCGCCTCGGCTCACTTGGAGATGCCGGGACCGATGAGGCCGACTTGAGGAAGTTGGGGCCGCCTTGGCTCGCCTGGAGATGCCGGGGCCGACGGAGCTGACTTGAGGAAGTCGGGGCCACCTCGGCTCGCTTGGAGATGCCGGGGCTGACGGGACCGACTTGAGGAAGTCGGGGCCACCTCGGCTCGCCTGGAGATGCCAGGGCCGATGGGGCCAACCTGAGGAAGTCGGGGCTGCCTCAGCTCGCTTGGAGATGCCGGGGCCGCCTCGGCTCGCTTGGAGATGCCGGGGCCGACTTGAGAAAGTCGGGGCTGCCTCGGCTCGCTTGGAGATGCCGGGGCTAACGAGGCCGACCTGAAAAGGTCGGGGCCGCCTCGGCTTGCTTGGAGATGACGGGGCCGACGGGGCCGACTTAAGGAAGTCGGGGCCGCCTCGGTTCGCCTAGAGATGCTGGGGCCGATGGGGCCAACCTGAGGAAGCCGGGGCCGACGTGGCCATGCCATGTACACCTCGGCTCGCTTGGAGATGCCGGGGCCGATGGGGCCGACTTGAGGAAGTCGGGGCCGCCTCGGCTCGCCTGGAGATGCCGGGGCCGATGGGGCCGACCTGAAGAAGTCAGGGCTGCCTCGGCTCGCTTGGAGATGCCGGGGCCGACTTGAGGAAGTCGAGGCCGCCTCGGCTCACCTGAAGATGCCGAGGCCAACGTCGGCCATGCTATGTAGCTGATTTTTCCATGATTGCAGTTGATTTTACCACGATTGCCCATGTGGCTTTATTAGCCACATCAGATGCCTCCCCGCTCCTGAGCGCGAAGGATCACATGTCTGCTGTCCTTTGGGTGAAAGGGGTGCGACAATTTCAAAAATGATTACGGCTGCGAGCGCTTTTAATGGCGGGTGAGCTGGCGTGCTCTCTCGAGGCGATGTCGCTTCGAAAATCCTTCGTAATGATGCGGTAGGTGGGAGCTGACATCAGCGTCGGGCGCCTCTCGAAGGATGGGAAAAAGGCGGAAGCCATTATTGCCTTTCTGTTTTTTCCGCACCATTATTGGCTAGGGATTTCGCTTTTCGGCTGAACTGAGGGGCGTGCCTCGGGCACGGGCGAGATGGCCGGCGCCCGAATACTTTGCGCAATAGGTGAGGGCCACGTGGCGAGTCCTCGAGCGATGTGATTCGAAGTTGGGGTATAAAAAGCACTCTGTGGTCTCGGGGGAGAGTTTTACACTGCAATTGCCCCCCTTGCTTTCTTCTTCCTTGAGCCTCTCTGCAACCTAAAACCTTCCGTCTTCACTTCTCCCTTATTCTTCAGGTCAGTTTCATCTTTCACCTCTTCATCCTTGACTCATGGATCATAGCGCCATTAGAGAGGGTAAGAGACCACTGGTAGAGTCGTCCTCGCCCGCTGGGGAGGACCGTACCTCTTCAGCCAGTCAAGCGCCCCGGCCGTTGGGTGGAGTCACCATCCGCGACCAGCCGAGGGCGAGCAACCAGTCATCTGCCCAAACCTCCCCGGTGAGAGCAGCTCCTTCTCCCTCCCAGCGTCTGGTACCTTCTCCGGTGGTCGGTCTTGATCCGGCAGGTCCGGGGGGAATCGCCTCTACCATGACCTCCGAAGAAGTAGAGGCTGATAGGGTCATGAATAGGGTTCCTGAATACATCCGCCTATCTATGTCGGGACCCGAAGATAGAGTGAACTCCGTCCTCCCTGGTCGGGTTGCTCTGTACGAGGATTTCTTTCGGTGCGGGCTGCGGAT
Organism: Calamus simplicifolius; assembly: GCA_900491605.1. Classification (NCBI taxonomy): domain Eukaryota; kingdom Viridiplantae; phylum Streptophyta; class Magnoliopsida; order Arecales; family Arecaceae; genus Calamus; species Calamus simplicifolius. Next base: position 142,004 of record UESW01004143.1, read on the forward strand.
CCCCTTCCACCCCTTTTTCCTGAATTTGTTAAGTAGGTATAGGTTAGTGACGGCACAGTTGACTCCGAATTCGATTCAAATCTTCTGTGTCATAGTCATTCTTTGTCATTTCCAGGGTTTAGCAGCTAGTTTGTCTTTATTTCGGGCCCTTTACAAACTCCACCGCCAAGGCGATGGGGTCTGGTGGGTGTTTACTGCTAGGCCGGGTAGGGCTCTTCCTTTAGGTATTCCATCCAAAATCAGGGGATGGAAATCCCGATATCTTTTTGCCCATGTGGAGGGAGTAAGGACCGACTGGAGGGAACCGGATGTCAGGCCTAATGAGAATTCGTCCGTGGGTGATAAGGACAGGGAGCTCTTCCGCCACTTTCGTCCAGCCAAATCCCTACCTACAAGGATCTTCTATCCAAGGAGAACTTGTATGAGGCCGAGTTGGCCCCGGCAGTCAGTGAGCACAAAAACCTATTTTTCTCGCCCTCGACCGAACGTTACCTTTGCCCATTTCATAAGAATCTTTCTTTTCTTCTTTTTGTGTACTAACATTTGTTCTTTGTACAACAATGAAGGTTACCACCGAGAGGTTGGAGGCCGCCTTGCGCCAGAAGAGGCTAGTGGCAGGCGAGCAAGTCAGGCCGGACAAGAGGGCACGGAAGAAAGTTCAGGCCGAGCTGGCCCAAGCCCCAAAAATCACTGTGGCCCAGACGCCTACGGATGAGCCGGCCAGGGAGGTGCCGGTTGAAGGGGCAGTCCCCGTTCCGGCCGGGGCCGAGGTAGAGGAAGGGGAGATCCCAACCACCGCTGGGGTAATCGTAGTGGTACTGGACCCCAAGGAGGAGACCCCTGCCGCCACGGATTTAGCCGAGGTGGGGCAGGTTGCAGTTGCAAGTGGCCCTCCGATTTCCGTCGAGCCAGAGGTGGAGAGGGCTCCCCTGTCTGCCGGAGAGGGGGAGGCAGTAGTTAGGAGCTCTGATGCCAGGGTGAGGAGGCCCACTAAGCATAGGGCTGAGCCGGGGAGCTCGTCCAGGCGATCCGTGCACCACCCGGCTCGGCGGCCAGTCGACGAGACGCTGGGGGGGCCAGTGCGGCCGGCGCCCAAACTTTCTACCATGGAGGATGCTGCGTGGGCCACCATCCTCCTATCAAGGGCGGGACTTCAGAGACTTCGACGAGGAGATGGGGCGGTAGTCCCACTCCACCGTCCTTGATATGGTGATAGTGAACGTGCTCCAGGTAACCCTTTGATTCTAGTTTCTTTTTGGCATGCCTTGGTTGACCTGTGGCTGACGAATTTCTTTGTTGCAGCTAGCCAACGGGGCCTTCGCCCTCCGTGCTGCGGTGACCCACTTGGGGGAGGTGCTCTCGCGCACCCTAAACCGGGTCGATAAGTATAAGGGGCAGAGCTGGGCGCTATCTGAGAAGCTTGCTCAGTAGCAGAATGAGGCCAAGGCTCGGAAGGAGGACCTGGGCGGCTGAGTAAGAGAGGCAGAGTGCCGGGCCGAAGTTGAGAGCAACCGAGCCTCCGCGGCCGAGACTAAGTTGACGCTGATATCAGCCAGGCTGGAGGCGGCCAGCAAAAGGATTGAGGAGCTAACCCGCCAGCTCTAGCAGTCGGAGAGCCGGGCTGATACGGCCATGGACGAAGTCCGGGCCGTAATGGAAAGGGCCGTTGTGACAGAGAGAGCGGCAGTTGATGCGAGTCATGAGCGGGCCATGGTGGTGGCCCACGCTCATGAAGCTAGCACCCGTGCCGAGGAGGCCGAGGGTCGGGCCTGGGAGGCCAAAACGTAGGCTAGGGAGGCCGAGGCGGAAGTCAGGGAGGCCGAGGCGAAAGCCAGGGAGGCTGAGGCTCGAACCGAGACCGCCGTCGCCAGCTATAAGGCCTCTGCGGAGTTTAAGCAAGAAGTTGTTGAGGCCAGCTTCGATGCCTATACAAGGGGCTTCGACCTTTGTAAGGTGAAGGTTTCTATGGCCTTTAATATTAACAGCTCCGAACTTGAAGAGATCCAGGCCGAGGATCTCAATGGCGAGGAACCGACGGAGGAGGAAAAGGCCGGAGAGGAGCCAGGGCCGAGCGGGCCCTAAGTGTTGTCCCAATTGATGATTTTGATGATTAACAAAACTAATTGAGTATAATTTTTGAAGGCTCTGATGATTTTGATTTAGTGTTTCAGCCTATAAGACTATTGAAAGATCAAAATCAAGAGTTACAATGTGTTCTGGATCGAATCTAATGTCTAGGTAAGAATTGCAGACATTAGAGTCGACTCCGAGAATCACAGAGCCGACTCCGGAACTGGCACGGTCATTAGAGTCGACTCCGAGACTGTTAGAGTCGACTCTCACAGACGAAGCAGAAAGTCGATTTTTCTGGCTCCAACCTAGAGTCGACTCCGGGTAAGTTAGAGTCGACTCCGGAAAAGTTTCTTGTCGACCCCAGAAAAGCCAGAGACGACTCCGGAAATATCAGTTTAAAACGCCTCGAGCTAGAGCCGACTCCAGAAAAGTTAGAGTCGACTCCAACCCACCTGGAACGAAAAACGAAGTTGCCAGATCAGCTCTAACGGTAACTTTTCTATTTTTACTCATTTCTAACGGATATATTTTGATAGAAGGTACACTCCAACGGATAGTTTTATTCCAAAAGAGGTGTAAAAGAAATCTATAAAAGGGGAGTCTATTGTTCAAAAAAAAAAAAAAAAAGAGAGAAAAACGGAAAATCTGAAAAACAAAGAGAAAATCTGAGATAGACAAATCCCATTTCAAAAATCCGTGAGCTTGAATCTTGAAAGGAAAACCTTCTAGCTCAAATCCACTCCACTCCAAAAGCTCAAGAGGAATCCAAAGCGTTCAAAATCAAAGTCTTGGAGGATTTCCCAACTTGGAGAAAGGAGATTCATTTCTTGCTTTTCAACCCTTCTCAACTGCTTCAACCACGAAGAATCGGAGCTGAGGCTTGATTCAATCCAGCAAGGAGAAGAAGAAAAGAAGAAAAGAAAATCAAAAGCCAACCTATCTACAAATCAGGCTTTTCTAAACCTTGTTATTCTTAATTTGTATATTTGCTCATTGAGGAGCTTTGTATTCACACACAATACTTATCTTATTTTTGCCTAGTTCAATCTGGGGGATTGAACTAGAGGAGGTAGTTTTACCTCGGTTTAAGCTTGTTTAAGCTTGGGTTAGTTGTGAGCCCGTGAAAAACAACGTGTAGGGTTTTGTGCTGGTAAGCCCGAGTAAAACCAGCTGGGTTCGTTGTGCACCCGGTAAAACAACAAGTTTGAGTTGTGAGCTTGGAAAACAACTCGGCTGTAATCTAGAGAGATTATAGTGTGGACCCAAGTGAATCTTGGGAGTGGACGTAGGTGTTGGATACACCGAACCACTATAAAATCTTTGTGTTTGCGTGTCTCATTGTCTCTTTATCTATCTCTATCTTACTCACTGCACTTTATAGTTATCTTGCATTTGCCCATTAATCTCAAGCAAACTATTTTAAAAAGGGCTAATTTTTTAAAGAACCCAATTCACCCCCCCCCTCTTGGGTTGCCATCTGGGCCAACAATTGGTATCAGAGCAAGTGCTCATTTAGAATTTGATCTCACGATCAAGGGCTAAAGATCCTTATGGCAACACAAAGTGGTTCATGTTTTGCTGAAGGTCATTCTACGAATAGACCTCCTTTATTTAATGGAACCAACTATTCATATTGGAAAGCTAGAATGAGAATATTCATTCAAGCTTCTGACTATGAATTGTGGGGAGTAATAATAAATGGACCTAGTACACCCACACACCTTATTGATGGCACTATTGTTCCTAAGCCCGAAAGGGATTGGAATGATAATGATAGGAGAATGGCACAACTAAATGCTAAAGCCATTAATATTTATATTGTTCCTTAGACTCTAATGAATTCAACCGAATCTCAACATGTAATTCCGCAAAAGAAATTTGGGATAGGTTGGAAATAACTCATGAAGGAACAAACCAAGTTAAGGAATCAAAAATAAATATTTTGGTTCATAAATATGAATTGTTTACAATGGAACAAACTGAAACCATCACATGCATGTTCACTAGATTCACTGATATTGTGAATGGTTTAAAAGTCTTGGTAGAATTTATTCTAATGCTGACCTTGTGCGCAAAATTCTTAGGTCACTACCAAGATCGTGGGAAGCAAAAGTCACTGCTATCCAAGAAGCAAAGGACCTCAATGCACTACCTTTAGAGGAGCTTCTAGGATCCTAATGACCCACGAGCTGACAATGAAGCAGCATGTTGAGGAGGAAACAAAAAGAAGAAAACCTTGCCCTCAAGACTGCAGAAATGGAAGAGAGCAGCAGTGAAAGTAATGATGAGATGATGATGAAACTGCTCTCTTGGCCAAAAAATTCAGAAGGTTTATGAGAAAAAGGCCCTTCCATAAAAAGAAATTTGGAGCAAGAATTGATGGAGAAAAAGATAAGAAAAAGGACAAGGAGAAAGAAAAAGAAAAAGAGCCCTTAGTATGTTATGAGTGTAAAAAGCCAGGGCACTTTAAATATGATTGTCCTTTGCTGAAAAAGGCCTACAAGAAAAAGAAGAAAGCATACATGGCAACATGGTCTGATGAATCTTCCTCCGAAGAAGAAGAACAAAAGGAAGTTGCCAATATCTGCTTCATGGCCAACAACGACGACAACGACAATGAGGTAAGTTCTGAAAACTCAAATGATGAATTTACATTTGATGAAATGTTTGAAGCTTTCAATGAATTGATGATTGATTTTAAATCTTTGAAAAAGAAGTATAAGTTTTTGAAAAATGAAATATTAGCTTAGCTAAAAGTAAAAATGAATTAGCTTTAGAAGTTAAGAACTTAACTAATGAAAAAGAAGAACTTAGGAAAGAAAGAAAATATTAATCAAGAAATAGATTTATTGAAATCTGAAACTAAAAACTCAACAAAAGATTTAAAAGTTCAATTAGAAACCTTAGCTTTAGAAAAAGAATCAATCTCTAAAGAAATGATTTATTAAAGAAAGATGTTAAAAAGTATAAAGACATTGTTGAGAAATTTACTCTAAGCTCAACTAAACTAAATATGATTTAGATAGTCAAAAAGCTGTTTTTGACAAAGCAGGTTTAGGGTATAACACATTAAGGAAACAAAAATCTTTAAAGAATATTTTTGTAAAAGCCAACCAAAGTAATATAACTTGTTTCAAATGTAATGAAAAGGTCATAAATCATTTGAATGCAAAACGTTAAATAATAACAACAAGTTAAATATTAAAGCAAAGAAAATATGGGTTCCGAAAGGAACAATTTTTGTTGCTGCTAACCATGAAGGACCCAAGAAAGCTTGGGTACCTAAACATAAAGTTTAAATTATGTTGCAGGAATGTCTTGTAGCCAAAAGATCAAAGAAAAAGTGGTACCTTGATAGTGGCTGCTCAAGACATATGACGGGTGACAAAGATGAATTCATCACCCTGGAAGAAAAGAAAGGTGGAGTTGTGACGTTTGGCGATAACGGTAAAGGTCAAATTATGGGCCTTGGTAAAGTTCGCATAACTCCATCTATATTATTGATAATGTACTTTATGTTGATGGTTTAAAGCACAATTTAATTAGTATAAGCCAACTATGTGATAAGAACTTTAATGTTTCATTTAAATCTTCTATTTGCATAGTATCTGATTCCATTAATGATAGCATTGTTTTTACTGGTTATAGACATGGCAATGTGTACTTAGTTGACTTAGAAAATTATCTGAAAGTAGTCATTGCCTAATTGCTGACAATGCTAACATAAATGATATTGGATGGTTATGGCATCGTAGATTAGGTCATGCAAGCACACACCTTATTTCAAAACTAATTAAAATGGATTTAGTTAAAGGTTTACCTAAACTAGATTTTGAAAATAACAAAATATGTGATGCATGTCAATTTGGAAAACAAACTAGAAGTTCTTTCAAATCTAAAAATGTTGTTTCAACTTCTAGGGCTTTAGAGCTACTTCACATGGATCTTTTCGGACCAACTAGAACCACAAGTCTAGGAGGAAAGAAATATGGTCTAGTGATTGTAGATGATTATTCTAGATATACTTGGGTAATGTTTTTAGCTCACAAAGATGAGACTTTCTCGATATTCCTGAAATTCTTCAAGAAAGTCACAAATGAGAAAAACACTACTATAGTATCTCTAAGAAGTGATCATGGAACAGAATTTGAAAATCACTTATTTGAAAATTTCTGCACTGAAAATGGAATTAATCATAATTTTTCAGCCCCTAGGACTCCACAGCAAAATGGTGTAGTTGAAAGAAAAATAGGACTCTAGAAGACATGGCCCGTACCATGCTATGCGAAAGTAACCTACCAAAGTACTTTTGGGCGGAAGCTATTAACACAGCATGCTACATCTTAAATCGAGCTTTAATAAGACCAATATTAAAGAAAACACCTTATGAATTATGGAATGAAAGAAAACCAAATATAAAATACTTTCATGCATTTGGATGTAAATGTTTCATTCATAATAATGGTAAAAACAACTTAGGAAAATTTGATGCTAAATCTGATGAAGGAATTTTTCTAGGTTATTCAACAACTAGTAAAGCTTATAGAATCTTTAACAAGAAAACCTTAATTGTTGAAGAATCCATACATGTAGTGTTTGATGAATCTTTAGCAACTGGATCTGAAAAGATTGATGATGAGGAAGATACAAACATAATTGAAAAAGATCTTGAAAAACTTAATATTGAAGTATCTTCAGATCATGAGCAAGAAGCTAAAGATGATGATTCACATAAGGACGATGATGTCAATATTGATCATAATGATATAGATCTTCCAAGAGACTGGAGATATGCCCATAGTCATCCCAAGGAATTGATTATAGGTGATCCATCTCAAGGAATAAGAACTAGATCATATATGAGAAATATTAGTAATCATCTTGCATTTGTATCACAAATTGAACCTAAAACTATAGAAGAAGCTGAAAAAGATAATAATTGGATGTTAGCAATGCAAGAAGAATTAAATCAATTTACAAGAAATAATGTATGGACTTTAGTTGAAAGACCTAAAAATCATTCAGTAATAGGATCAAAATGGGTTTTTAGAAATAAACTAGATGAAAATGGCATAGTAATTAGAAACAAAGCTAGATTAGTTGCAAAAGGATATAATCAAGAAGAAGGTATTGATTTTGATGAAACTTTGCACCTGTAGCTAGATTAGAAGCCATTAGGCTATTACTGCATTTGCATGTCATATGAACATTAACTTATTTCAAATGGATGTTAAAAGCGCATTTTTAAATGGATTTATAAATGAAGAAGTTTATGTAGAACAACCACCAGGTTTTGAAGATCACGAATTTTCAAATCACGTTTTTAAATTACACAAAGCATTATATGGTTTGAAACAAGCACCTAGAGCTTGGTATGATAGGTTAAGTAAATTCTTAATTGAAAATGATTTCACAAGAGGAAATGTTGATAAAACATTATTTTTGAAAAGAAAAAGTAAAGATTTACTTGTAGTACAAATATATGTTGATGACATTGTTTTTGGTGCTACTAACGATTCTCTATGTCAAGAATTTGCAAGTTAATGCAGGGAGAATTCGAGATGAGCATGATGGGAGAACTCAACTTCTTCCTTGGACTCCAAATCAAACAAAGCAAAGAGGGTATCTTTATCAACCAAACAAAGTACACAAGAGAGATTCTAAAGAAATTTGGTATGGAATCAATTAAACCCCTCGGAACACCAATGAGTCCTTCATGCAAGCTGGACAAAGATGAAGAAGGTAAAAAGGTTGATCAAAAGTATTATCGAGGTATTATCGGATCCCTTCTTTATTTAACAGCAAGTAGACCAGATATTATGTTTTCTGTATGTTTATGTGCTAGATTTCAATCAGAACCTAAAGAATCACACTTAATAGCTGTTAAAAGAATACTAAGATACTTAAGTGGAACAAAAAATGTAGGTTTATGGTATTCTAGAGACTCCACATTAAATCTAATTGCATACTCAGATTCTGATTATGCCGGATGCAAGTTAGATAGAAAAAGCACAAGTGGTGCATGCCAATTTTTAGGAAGTAACTTAATCTCATGGTTTAGCAAAAAGCAAAATTCGGTTGCATTATCTACTGCGGAAGCAGAATATGTTGCAGCTGGAAGTTGCTGTGCTCAAATCCTATGGATTAAGAGACAACTTGAAGACTATGGTATCACACTTGATAAGACACCCATAAGATGTGATAATACAAGTGCAATAAATCTTACTAAAAATCCAATTCAACATTCAAGAACAAAGCATATTGAAATAGATATCACTTTATAAGAGAACATGTAGCCAATAATGAAATTTGTCTTGATTATGTGAATACTGAAGAACAACTTGCAGATATATTAACAAAACCCTTAAGTGAAGAAAGATTTTGTTATCTTAGAGGAGAATTAGGAGTTTGTGATCCTTTGGAATAGTTTTCTGAAACTCTTAAGGACATCTATCTAGATTTCATCATTTTCTTGAAAAATCTTGATATTTCAATAAGGAAATCTATCTAGATCTTGATTCAATGTTTCCCCAATTGCTAAAGAACTTTAATCTATAATTTGATGATTAATTTGAATAGTTTCAAATCTTGAAACTTAATTTTTTATCTCTGAAACTGTTAGAGTCGACTCTGACAGTTTGCGGAGTCGACACCTGAGTTTTTGATTTTCTGTCTAAGTGATTAGAGCCGACTCTGGCTTTTGTGGAGCCGACTCTAATACGAGCGCTGACAGACTTTCTGGCTCGGAGCCGACACCCAGTTTTCGGGAGTCGACTCTAAGTCGAGTTAGGTCAAAAATAAAAAGGCGGAGTCGACCCCCAATCATTCCAATCGTCTCCTAAACCTTCCTAAGAACTCCAAAACTTTTCCAACTTCCCCAAATCCACTCAAAACCCCTGATTAACCTTCCAATCCTCTCAATGGCACCAAAGAGGCGCGGATTCGTCGCTGGAGCATCCGTTCCAACGAGAAGACGCACGGTTCGAAGGCAACCATCGCCTTCTTCCTCTTCGGCCACTCAAGAGGATTCTCCACCTTCACCCTCATCTCCTAAGGTTGATCAATTAGCTGGTAAGACCATTACCACTGGGAGAAAAGTTAATTTTGATTTATTTGAATCGGAGGGTTTCTCTATTGGAAGAAATTTAAGGGATATGGGATGGGAGAAAGTGTGCTCACTAGATTTACCCACATATCCAGCATTGGTAAGGGAGTTTTATAATGGATTAAGCAGAGGAGAAGGAGGATTGATAAGCACAGTGAGAGGAACTAGGGTTACGGTAACAACTGAGATTCTTGGAACCCTATTAGAAATGCCCACTGTTGGTTTAATGGAATGTCAACTTAATGACAGAAGTGGTGCACTATCAAGGATGCTAGGAAGAGATGTGACTGAGTTCGAAGAGATCTTTGCAAATCAGTTAAACCTAGAACTCAGATTATTGCATAATATATGTGGTAGAATCTTATTTCCAAAAATAGGGAGATTTGAGTATGTCTCGGAGCGAGACGTTCTGATGATGGACTGCATTATAACTGGAAGGCCAGTCAATTTAGCTGGCATGATGATAGGTTACATGGCAGAGGCAGCTACTAAGAAAAGATCAACACTGCCATACGGTATGATTCTGACACTAGTTTTTAGAAGCCAGGGTGTGCTCATAATGGAAAATGAACCTTTAAGAAAACTGAGACACACTGATTATTACAGCATTTCTACTATTCATAGAATGGGATTTAAGAAAGTTAATGGTGTTTGGATGAGGAGAGAGGAAAGAACAGATAGGGATGGTGCAGAGGGAACCAGACTAGAAGAAATCCCGGGACCATCTACTGCGGGACCATCAGTCCCTGATTCATCTTTTGCGGGACCTTCGTCTGCTGGACCTTCGGAGGCCGGACCGAGTTCTATTCCATCACCTCCACATCAGCCTATAACAAATTCTGGAAGATTTTCTAATGAACAACTTGATCAGTTAAGAAGCTTACTTGCTGAGTATGACAGTCACAGTCAAATGAAATTAATCAATTGAAGAGACTTTAATCAGTTAAAAGAAGAATTAAATTCGAGACTGGACATGCTATCCTTTACCTTAGGCAGTTCTGTAGAATCCTTTGGAGCTGAGCTTCACAAGATCTTCGAAAGGATGGAAGGCATTGCCGATGGATCAGGATCGTATGTTCATGCAACGGGTCAATTGAAGAAGGATATTGACCTTGCAGTCTCTCAAATCGAAGCCTGCCTTGAAAATTTTAAGAAAGCACAAAAGATGATGTAATGGAGATAATAGGTCATCTAAAGAAAATTGTATTCAAGCACATTTGATCTTGTTTTGAGTTTGATAGCTTGTACTTAGGAAGTTTTTGATTATCCAATGTATTTCATTTTGAAATGTAAATGAATCAACTGATGTAATGGTTCTTGCATATGAAATACAATTTCACTTTTTCAAATTTTGATTGATTGGATTCCTATGCTTTATTGAGATTATAAATTTTTCTTTACTCTCCTTATTGCTAATAACAAAAAAGGGGGAGAGATAGTTGTGTATATGCAAAGAAAGAAAGATTGAATAGAATATTGAATATATATGCATAAAGAAAGAAAGAAAGGGGGAGAATTAATTGTTTATGCAAAATGAATTGAAATGATTAATCAGTTACAATTTGATGTTTATATAAGAGGAGCTACTCAATGCAGGGGGAGCTTAACAAAAAGCTCATTTACAATCTTATGCACATTAAGTTTAACAATTCAATATTGATGGATTATATTGAACTCATGTACAATTTTAAAGTTTACATTGAACATTGGCATCAAAACCTTAATTTCAATGTTTAAAGTTAAAATGACTATAATCCTTAGTTTGATTGAATTTTTGAATGCATATACTCAAAGTTTTTGTTATCATCAAAAAGGGGGAGATTGTTGACCCAATTGATGATTTTGATGATTAACAAAACTATTGAGTATAATTTTTGAAGGCTCTGATGATTTTGATTTAGTGTTTCAGCCTATAAGACTATTGAAAGATCAAAATCAAGAGTTACAATGTGTTCTGGATCGAATCTAATGTCTAGGTAAGAATTGCAGACATTAGAGTCGACTCCGAGAATCACAGAGCCGACTCCGGAACTGGCACGGTCATTAGAGTCGACTCCGAGACTGTTAGAGTCGACTCTCACAGACGAAGCAGAAAGTCGATTTTTCTGGCTCCAACCTAGAGTCGACTCCGGGTAAGTTAGAGTCGACTCCGGAAAAGTTTCTTGTCGACCCCAGAAAGCCAGAGACGACTCCGGAAATATCATTTTAAAACGCCTCGAGCTAGAGCCGACTCCAGAAAAGTTAGAGTCGACTCCAACCCACCTGGAACGAAAAACGAAGTTGCCAGATCAGCTCTAACGGTAACTTTTCTATTTTTACTCATTTCTAACGGATATATTTTGATAGAAGGTACACTCCAACGGATAGTTTTATTCCAAAAGAGGTGTAAAAGAAATCTATAAAAGGGGAGTCTATTGTTCAAAAAAAAAAAAGAAGAGAAAAAGAAAAATCTGAAAAACAAGAGAAAATCTGAGATAGACAAATCCCATTTCAAAAATCCGTGAGCTTGAATCTTGAAAGGAAAACCTTCTAGCTCAAATCCACTCCACTCCAAAAGCTCAAGAGGAATCCAAAGCGTTCAAAATCAAAGTCTTGGAGGATTTCCCAACTTGGAGAAAGGAGATTCATTTCTTGCTTTTCAACCCTTCTCAACTGCTTCAACCACGAAGAATCGGAGCTGAGGCTTGATTCAATCCAGCAAGGAGAAGAAGAAAAGAAGAAAAGAAGAAAAGATCAAAAGCCAACCTATCTACAAATCAGGCTTTTCTAAACCTTATTATTCTTAATTTGTATATTTGCTCATTGAGGAGCTTTGTATTCACACACAATACTTATCTTATTTTTGCCTAGTTCAATCTGGGGGATTGAACTAGAGGAGGTAGTTTTACCTCGGTTTAAGCTTGTTTAAGCTTAGTTGTGAGCCCGTGAAAAACAACGTGTAGGGTTTTGTGCTGGTAAGCCCGAGTAAAACCAGCTGGGTTCGTTGTGCACCCGGTAAAACAACAAGTTTGAGTTGTGAGCTTGGAAAACAACTCGGCTGTAATCTAGAGAGATTATAGTGTGGACCCAAGTGAATCTTGGGAGTGGACGTAGGTGTTGCACCGAACCACTATAAAATCTTTGTGTTTGCAGTGTCTCATTGTCTCTTTATCTATCTCTATCTTACTCACTGCACTTTATAGTTATCTTGCATTTGCCTCATTAATCTCAAGCAAACTATTTTAAAAAGGGCTAATTTTTTAAAGAACCCAATTCACCCCCCCCCCCTCTTGGGTTGCCATCTGGGCCAACACTAAGATATTTTGTATTTTTGTATCCTCCTTTTCTTTTGTAACTGACTCTGGGTCAGATTCTATAATCGTTACAAGATATTAATGAAAAGGAGCCTTTTTCCAAAATGTTTTGCTCTTATGTTTGTAAAATATCACGTATGTCGGAGGCACCACGGCGGATCCCTGGACTTAGGCCTGATAGTGATCGAATGGGTTTGCAGAAACTCATGCCACCGAATAGGTTCATAGTTTGCTTGGGAAACTTGGCGCCGGCTATGGCTATTTAGAAACGCCTTTAGAGTTCTCCCACGAACTTAGAGAGTCCTCACCGAGGTAGCCTATTCAAAGTTATCAATGAGAAAGATCTTTCCTTTAGACTGTCTTCCGCGCCTTGCTTACTTTTCTTTGTTTTCCATCTCTGTGGTGGCCGGATGCACCTAGACTTGATAACAATTTGAACAAGTCAGCGAAGATCCGTGCCGCTAGCTAAGCTTTCGATCCATCAGGTCCCCGACCAACTAAGTAGATTAGTTAATCGCTGGCTATGAGGGATAACCCGGGCGGTCCTGAGCAACCTTTGAGAGTATTCTAGGAATTTGCGTACAAACTTAGTGAAACAGCTTGAGCAAGCGCCAAGCTGTTAAATTCAAGGAGGCACCTTTGGAGGTTGATTCTGAAGGCCATTCTGGCGGACAGGGTCCATTGGGGACGGCGCAAGGCCGGGAAATGCCTTATTAGTCGTGGTGCCATCAAGCCCTGACTTCGAACCCACCTTGGGGGTTTGTGTACCACCCGAGGGGTAACTCGACCGAGTGCAAAGCCTTTAGAGTCTTAAATCACTCGGAGGCACCGTCGTGCCGGGGCCGAGTGGTGTCCCACGGGCCGCGATGCCGGCGAGCTCCTTTTGAACCTCCTCGGGGGTTTGTGTGCTGCCCGAGGGGCGACTCGACCGGGTACGGATCCTTTAGGGTCTTGAACCACTCGGAGGGTACCGCCGTGCCGAGGCCGAGTGGTGTCCCATGGGCCGCAATGCCAGCGAGCTCCTTTTGAACCGCCTTGGGGGTTTGTGTGCCGCTCGAGGGGCGACTCAACCGGGTACGGAGCCTTTAGGGTCTTGAACCACTCGGAGGCGTCGCCGTGCCAGGGCCAAGTGATATCCCATGGGCCGTGATGCCGGCGAACTCCTTTTAAACCGCCTTGGGGGTTTGTGTGCCATCCGAGAGGCGACTCGATCGGGTACGGAGCCTTTAGGATCTTGAACCACTTGAGGGCGCCATCGTGCCGGGGCCGAGTGGTGTTCCGTGGGCCGCAATGCCAGCGAACTCCTTTTGAACTACCTCGGGGGTTTGTGTGCCACCCGAGGATCGATTCAACCGGGTATGGAGCCTTTAGGGCTTGAACCACTCGGGGGCACCACCGTGCTGGGGCCGAGTGGTGTCCCATGGGTCGCGATGCCGGTGAGCTCCTTTTGAACTACCTCGGGGGTTTGTGTGCCGTCCGAGGGGCAACTCGACCGGGTACAAAGCTTTTAGGGTCTTGAACCACTTAGGGTCACCACCGTGTCGTGACCGAGTGGTGTCACATGGGCCGCGATGCCAGCGAGCTCCTTTTTAACCATCTTGGGGGTTTGTATGCCGCCCGAGGGATGACTCAACCGAGTACAGAGCCTTTAGGGTCTTGAACCACTCGGGGGCACCGCCGTGCCAGGGCCGAGTGGTGTCCCGTGGGCCGCAATACCAACGAGCTCCTTTTGAACCACCTCAGGGGTTTGTGTACCGCCCGAGAGGTGACTCGACCGGGTACGGAGCCTTTAGGGTCTTGAACCACTCGGGGGCGCCGCCGTGCTAGGGTCGAGTGGTATCCCGTGGGCCGCGATGCTGGCGAGCTCCTTTTGAACTACCTCGGAGGTTTGTGTTCCACCTGAGGGGCGACTCAATCGGGTGTGGAGCCTTTAGAGTCTTGAACCACTCGGAGGCATCGCCATGCCGGGGTCGAGTGGTGTCCCATTGGCCGTGATGCCAGCGAGCTCCTTTTGAACTGCCTCAGGGGTTTGTGTGCCATCCAAGGGGCGACTCGACCGGGTACGAAGCCTTTAGGGTCTTAAACTACTCGGGGGCACCATCGTGCTGAGGCCGAGTGGTGTTCCATGGGCCGCGATACCGGCGAACTCCTTTTGAACCGCCTCGGGGGTTTGTGTGTCGTCCAAGGGGGACTCGACCGGGTACGGAGCCTTTAGGGTCTCGAACCACTCGGGGGCACTGTCGTGCCAGGGCCGAGTGGTGTCCCATGGGCCGCGATGCCGGTGAGCTCCTTTTGAACCACCTCGGGGGTTTGTGTGCTGCTCGAGGGATGACTCGATCGGGTACGGAGCCTTTAGGGTCTTGAACCACTCAGGGGCACCACCGTGCCAAGGCCAAGTGGTATCCTGTGGGTTGCAATGCCGGGGAGCTCCTTTTGAACCGCCTCAAGGGTTTATGTGCCACCCGAGCGGTGACTCAACCGGGTACAGAGCCTTTAGGGTCTTGAACCACTCGGGGGTACCATCGTGCTGGGGCCGAGTGGTGTCCTGTGGGCCGCGATGCCGGCGAGCTTCTTTTGAACCGCCTGGGGGTTTGTGTGCCACCCGAGGGGCGACTCGATCGGGTACGGATCCTTTAGGGTCTTGAATCATTCAAGGGCATCGTCGTGCCGGGGTCGAGTGGTGTCCCATGGGCTGCGATGCTGGCGAGCTCCTTTTAAACCACCTCGGGGGTTTGTGTGCCGCCCGAAAGGTGACTCGATCGGATACAGAGCCTTTAGGGTCTTGAACCACTCGGGGGCACCATCGTGCCAGAGCCGAGTATTGTCCCGTGGGCCATAATGCTGATGAGCTCCTTTTGAACCGCCTTGGGGGTTTGTATGCCGCCCGAGGGGCAACTCAACCAGGTACGAAGCCTTTAGGGTCTTGAACCACTCGAGGGCACCGTCGTGCCGGGGCCAAGTGGTGTCCTGTGGATCGTAATGCCGGCGAGCTCCTTTTGAACCGCCTCGGGGGTTTGTGTGCCGCCTGAGGGGTGACTCGATTGGGTACGAGCCTTTAGGGTCTTGAACCACTCGAGAGCATCGCGTGCCAGGGCCGAGTGGTGTCTTGTGGGCCGCAATGCCGACGAGCTCATTTTGAACCGCCTCGGGGGTTTGTGTGCCGCCCGAGGGGTGACTCGATCAGGCACGGAGCCTTTAGGGTCTTGAACCACTCGGGGGCACTGCCGTGCTGGGGCCGAGTGGTGTCCCGTGGGCTGCGATGCCGGCGAGCTCCTTTTGAACTACCTTGGGGGTTTGTGTGCCATCTGTGGAGCGACTTGACCGGGTACAGAGCCTTTAGGGTCTTGAACCACTCGGGGGCGCCGCCGTACCGGGATCGAGTGGTGTCCCATGGGCCGCGATGTTGGCGAGCTCCTTCTGAAAAGATCTAGTTCTTGGGTGCAGGGGAAAATTGATCGAGGTGCTGAAGGAGGCCTTTTATTGTTCATAATGTAAGGAGATACATCATTGATAATATCGGTGAAGGTTGTCAGTATTTCAGGTACGTGCGATAGGCTGGACGCCAAGGTCTTGGATTCGGTATGCCCCTCGGGGAGCGCCTCAGCTATACGGTAAGGACCTTCCCAATTGGCGGACAGTTTGCCCCCCTCCGCGGGCTTGGACATCTTGGCCTTTCTTAGAACTAGATCCCCAAGGAGAAATACTTTGGGGTGGACCCTGGCGTTGTAGTACTTGGTCGTCCGCTGGCAGAAAGTCGCCATACGCAACCGTGCCCGATCGTGCACCTCATCGATGAAGTCGAGGTTAGCTCTCAGTTGGGTAGAGTTGTCTTCTTCGTTGTAGGACTCCACGTGCGGACTTGGCACTCCGATCTTGACAGGAATGACCGCCTCGAACCCGAAGGTTAGAGAGAAGGGAGTTTCGCCTATCGGAGCCCTAGGGGTCGTATGGTAAGCCCACAGTACGCTAGGATGCTCTTCTACCCACCGGTCCTTGGATCCGTCCAGCCGAGTTCTGAGTCCCCTAAGGATGGTGCGGTTCATGACCTTGGCTTCCCCATTAGTCTACGGATGGCCGACGGAGGTGAATTGATGGTGGATGCCCAGTTTGTCGCAGAAGGTCTTGAATGTGGTGTTGTTGAACTGGCGGCCGTTGTTGGTGACGAGAGTGTGAGGCAGGCCAAAGCGGCATATAATTGACTTCCAGAAGAAGGCTTGGACCTTGCTCTTGGTGATTTTAGCCAGCGCCTCGACCTCAACCCACTTGGTGAAATAGTCGATGGTGACAAGCAAAAATCTCCGCTGTCCTGAAGCTGAGGGGAATGGCCCAAGGATGTCCATTCCCCACTGGGCGAAAGGCCATGGGGCCGAGAGCGGATTCGAAGGAACAGATGGCTGGCACTGGATGTGCGCATGGCACTGACAGCCATCAAACTTTTGGACCAACTTGGCGGCATCCTCCCTCATGGTGAGCCAAAAGTACCCCTGACAGAGGGCTTTTTGAGCTAGGGATTTGCCCCCCAAGTGGTTCCCGCATATGCCTTTATGAATCTCTCTAAAGATATAGTCGGCGTCGACAGGTCCTACGCACTTGAGCAGGGGGTAGGAAAATGATCTCCTGTACAGACGTCCATCTATGAGGGTAAACTTGGAGGCTCTCCACTTAAGCAGTCTAGCTTCATCACGATTGTCAGGGAGAGTGCCATCCGTGAGGTACCGGATGTAGGGACCCATCCAAGTTGGCTCCTGGGTCAGTGGGAGGACTTCTTCTTTGTCTTCTATGCTGGGCCTCTCCAAGTGCTCAATGTAGGCGTCCCTTATGAAGCCGTCGGTGGAGGTGGCCAAGCGGGAAAGGGTGTCGACCTTGGCATTCACACTCCGAGGGATGTAGCTGATGCTGAAATAAGTTACTGGAGAGACCAAGAGCCGAACCTTGTCCATGTACTGGGCCATGGTGGAGTCACGTGCCTCGTACTCTCTATTGATCTGCCCAGAGATGAGTTGCAAATTGGTGAAAGCTCTAAGGCACTTCACTTCAAATTCCTGGGCCAGTCTTAACCCCGCCAGTAGGGCTTTGTACTCGGCCTGATTATTAGTGGCTTCGAATAAAAAATGAAGGGCGCACTCCACCTTCTCTCCGCCCGGGCCTGCAAGGATGAGGCCAGCACTGCTTCCTTGGGAGTTTGAAGCGTCGTCCATGTGGAGGATCCAGGACTCCTTGCCATCGCCTAGCTTGGTGTTGAGCTGCTTCATGGGAACCTCCTCGGCCGGCTCCTTTGCCCAGGTGCACTCGACCAGGAAATCGGCTAGGACTTGGAACTTCAGAGCTGGCCGAGCTTGGAAGGAGAAGTCGAACTCTCTTAATTTGATAGCCCATTTGGCAAGTCTGCCTGAGGTGTCTGGGCGAGCCAGGATGGCTCAGAGAGGCTGATCCGTGAGAACCACGATGGGATGAGCTTGAAAGTACGGGCAGAGTTATCTGGCAGAAATGATCAGTGTAAAGATGATCTTTTCTATCCTGGAGTATCTGATTTCTGCATCGCGAAGCACCTTACTCACATAGTAGATAGGTCTCTGGGTTCCATCGGCATCAAGACGCACCAAAACGGAACTAACGGCCTCCGAAGAAGCAGTGAGATAAAGAAAAAGATTCTCCCTGTCCTTTGGTTTTGACAGGAGCTGCAGGGAGGACAGGAACGCCTTTAACCCGTTGAAGGCCTTCTGGCAGTCGTCCGTCCATTCGAAGCTATTTACCTTCCGTAGGGCTTTGAAGAATGGTAAACACCTCTCGGCTGACTTAGAGAGGAAACGACTTAAAGCCGCTACCCTCCCCGTGAGCCATTGCACCTCTTTCTTGCTAGACGATGACCTCATGTTGAGGATGGCGCTGATATTTTTGGGTTTGCCTCGATCCCTCTTTGGATCACCATAAAGCCCAAGAACTTACCCGCCGTGACACAGAAGGTGCACTTCTTAGGGTTCAACTTGACTTGAAAACGACTGAGGTTGTTGAAAGTTTCCTATAAGTCGGAGACGTGGTCGGAAGCGTGGATGCTTTTTGTCAGCATGTCGTCCACATAGACCTCCATGTTCCGACCCAGCTGATCTTGGAAGACTTTGTTCATCAACCTTTGATGGGTTGCTCCCGCATTCTTGAGGCCGAAGGGCATCACTTTGTAGCAATAAATGCCCTTCTTTGTCATGAAGGAGGTATGCCCTTCATCACTTGGGTTCATCTTTATTTGGTTATATCCAGAGAAAGCGTCCATGAAGCTGAGAAGCTCATGGCCGGATGTGGAGTCCACCAACTGGTCGATTCGGGGCAAAGGAAAACTGTCCTTTGGGCATGCCTTGTTCAGGTCAGTGAAGTCGATGCAGATCCTTCAGCTTCCATTTGCCTTTCGCACCATGACTACGTTAGCCAGCCAGCTGGGATAATGTGCTTTCCGGATATGACCCACGCCGAGCAACTTGCTGACCTCCTTGTCGATGGCCCTTTGCTGCTCGGAAGCGAAGCTTCTCTTCCTTTGACGGATTGGGCGGTGCTTTGGGTCGATATTGAGCTTGTGGGTGATCACCTCCGGGGGGATGCTGAGCATGTCGGGTGCTAACCAAGCAAATATATCCGAGTTGGCCTATAGGAAAGTCAGGAGATGGTTGTGGTCCTCCGAAGGGAGGAGTCCGCCGATGCGCACAGTCATTGCCGGATCGTCTCTAAGGGGGAAAGTTAGGAGACGCTCGGCCGGTTCTCCCCCTTTGCTAGACTCCCTGAGGTCAGGTGCCCCCGAGGCTGGCTCGGCCTCCTGAGGACTTGATGCCACATGATAGCAAGGCAGGACCGGGTTGACCTCGCCTCGCATCTCACCGATCCCGCCGCCGGTGGGGAACTACACGAGCAAACGCCGGGTGGAGATGACTGCATCCAACAGATTGAGACCCGGTCGTTCGAGAATGGCATTGTACGCCAGGGGGACTCGCACGACCAGGAACTTTATGATGACGGTACTTTGGCATGGCTGAGTTCCGACCGTCATAGGCAAGGATATTTCTCCATCGATCCTTATCGAATCTCCTGTAAATCGGACCAATGGAGCCGCCACGGGCTGGAGAGAATCAACAGACAGACCCATCATAACAAATACATCGTAAGTAAGGATATCAGCTGAGCTGCCACTATTGACTAATATCCTTTTTACAGGGTGCTTGGCAATTATCATAGAGATGACGATGCCTTCATTATTTACATTCTTGATAACTACTGACCCCCCCTGGGAACTATGCTTTCGGGCGGCTCCTCCCCTCTCGACCGCTTAGATGAAGAAGCTGCACCCCATGACACCATTCCAACTATTCGTTCCATAGGGGTGTTGTCGATGGCAGCTTGAGCAGGCGGGGGTCCATAAGAGCTGGCACCAGTGGAGGCGCTTTCTGGACATATTTCCCAAGGTAGCCCCGCTGGATGAGCTCCTCGATGGCGCGCTTTAGGCTGTAGCAGCTATCATTGTCGTGGCCGTAGTCGCGATGAAAATGGCAATACCGGCTTTTGTCATGGGGAAGGCCTTTCTTCATGGGAGGAGGTCGCCGGAGGTAAGGCTTGCCCTCGATCTCCATGAGGATATGAGAGCGAGGGACGAGAAGAGGCATGAGCTCGCTCTCCAGAGGGGCGAGGCCCCGACGCCTATCGTCCGATCGGCGGGGCAGCTTGGGTCGCCGGGGGCGAGAAGATCTGCTTAGCTCAGGACGAGCGGTCTTTCGGCTGGACCCCCTCGTGGACTCTCGGTGGGTGAGGTCGGCCTCATCCATGCGGATGTACTTCTGGGCTCAGAGAAGAAGGTCGAAGTAGGAGCCGGGGGGCTTCTTGTCTAAGGAGAAAGTGAAACGGGATGGAAGGAGCCCCCGTTTCAGCGCCAGCGTCGCCACCGCGTCGTCTAGATGATAGACCTCGAGGGCGGCGGCCTTGAATCAGGCCACGAAATCCCAAAGTGACTCCCCTTTCTTCTGACGTACAGAGAAGAGGCTATTAGCTACCCTCGGGATTCATCGGTAGGCATCAAAATGCGCCAAAAAGGCCCTTTCCAGCTCTCGAAAGGAGTCGATGCTGTGAGGGGACAGGCGTGCGTGCCAGGCACGAGTGGCTTTCCATAGGGTGGTGGGGAAAGCTTTGCATAAAAGGGCATCCGTAGCCCCTTGGACCTGCATCATGGCTTTGTAGCTCTCGAGGTGGTCGAGGGGATCCGTTGTGCCATCGTACGGATTTATCTGAGGGAAACAGAATCTGAAGGGTACGGACTCCTCCAATATCTGACGGGTGTAGGGAGGACGAGTGTCATACTCTTCCTTTCGCTGGTTGTTGATCTTCCTGGTGAGCTCATCCAGCCGCCGGTGGTACTCATCCAAGCACTCCTCCGCCTGACAGCTGATTGTCGAGGCCCTCCTGGATGGCTCGGAGGACGAAAAAGAAGAAGAAGACAGTGAGGGGCGCGAAAGGCGGGACTTCCTCCTTGGCTCCTCCTGGCACTGTGGCTCCGGGGGAAGCTTGCTCGTGCCATAGCCAGGGGATCGTGGCCTTTTGAGGGGCTCGCTAGGGGAAGCTTGGCGATGGGCAATCTCTCGCTAGGGAGAACCTCCCCTCGCAGACTACTGATTAGCAGGCGGGGAAGCCGTCTGGTGTTGGGTGTCCATGGACTGTTGCTCCTGGAGCCCGTGGACCATGGCGGTGAGGGCTTGGACTTGTTGAGTAAGGGCCGCCAGCTGATCAGCTGGGGTAGCTGCATCTGGTGGTGGGTAGGTGATGGGAGGATCAGTAGTAGGAAGGTTAGTTTCCTGCTGCCTAGCCGGTAGGGGATGCCCCCCAGGGTAACTGGTGGAAGCGTCTTGAGCTCGTGTCACCACCATGGTTCGATAAAGAAAAAGGAGGGAAAGCTTGCGAGTGAAGACTGTAGGGTTCGCACTCTCTTTCTTCTTCCCTCCCCCCTACCTGGCGCACCAATCTGATGATGCCCGATCACTGATCTTGAGCACAGGGGAGAATAACCTGCTTGCTGGTGGGATCCTCGCCTAGCTGGACAACCTGCAAGAAGTCCCAAGACTGGAAGGGTGCTCCGGTAGGGACCCTCTGATGCCCAAGTCAGCAACCAAGGTCACAGCTGAAGAAGAGCTCAAGAGAGCTCTTTAGAGCAGAGAAGGCTCCAATGGGTGAAGGTTCTCTGTGGTAAGAAAATAAGTGAGTATTTATGTTTGCATACCTAAGTCTCTGGTGGACTTATCCTTTTATAGGTAGTTGAAACGTGCATGGAGATCAGCTACGTGGAATTCTGCAAGGGAAAGATATCCACGGAGGACGTGGGAGTTATGTAAATTTGGACTGATCGGTAGGTCCTATCCCATCGAAAAGGGAGGAGCTGTTGGTTGGAACTTGCATGGAGATCAGCTGCGTGGAATTCCGCGAGGGAAAGATGTCCATGGAGTACATGGGATTTATGTAAATTTGGACTGATTGGTAGGTCATGTCCCATTGGAGCGGAAAAAACTGGTGGTTGGTGGGCTAGGTCCCATCAGTCGGCGGAACCACTTGGCAGGTAGGCCTGGTCCTATCAACGGCGTGATCAGGCGGCAGGTGGACCAGGCTGTATCAGTCCGTGTGGATCAAAGAGCTGATGGTCCTGGCAGATGTGGGACCGACTTGAGGAAGTCGTGGCCGCATCGGCTCGCTTGGAGATGCTGAGGCTGACAGGGCCGACTTGAGGAAATCGGGGCCGCCTCGGCTCGCCTGGAGATGCCGGGGCCGACGGGGCTGACTTGAGGAAGTTGGGGCCGCCTCAGCTCGCTTGGAGATGCCAGGGCCGATGGGACCGACTTGAGAAGTCCGGGCTGCCTCGACTCTCCTGGAGATGCCGGGGCCGATGGGGCCGACCTGAGGAAGTCGGGGCCGCCTAGACTCGCTTGAGATGCCGGGGCCGACGGGGCCGACTTGAGAAAGTCGGGACCGCCTCGGCTCGCTTGGAGATGTCGGGGCCAACGGGGCCGACTTAAGGAAGTCGGGGCCGCCTCGGCTTGCCTGAAGATGCTGGGGCCGATGGGGCCGACCTGAGGAAGCCCGGGCCGCCTCGACTCGCTTGAAGATGCTGGGGCCGACGTGGCCATGCCATGTACACCTCGGCTCACTTGGAGATGCCGGGGCCGACTTGAGAAAGTCGGGGCTGCCTCGGCTCGCTTGGAGATGCCGGGGCCGACGGGGCCGACCTGAAAAGGTCGTGGCCGCCTCGGCTCGCCTGGAGATGCCAGGACCGATGGGGCCAATCTGAGGAAGTCGGGGCTACCTCGGCTCGCTTGGAGATGCCGAGGCCGACGGGGCCGACTTGAGGAAGTCGGGGCCACCTGGCCCGCCTCGGCTCGCCTGAAGATGCTGGGGCCGACGTCGGTCATGCCATGTAGTTGATTTTGCCATGATTGTAGTTGATTTTGCCACAATTGCCCATGTGGCTTTATTAGCCACATTATTAAGTATTAAAATTTAAAAATAAGGATTTAATATCAAAAATTGGGGGCCGCTTTGGCTCGCCTGGAGATGCCAGGACCGATGGGGCCGATCTGAGAAAGTGGGGCCGCCTCGGCTCGCTTGGAGATGCCGGGGCGACTTGAGGAAGTCGGAGCCGCCTCGGCTCGCCTGAAGATGCCGGGGTCGACGTTGGCCATGCCACGTAGTTGATTTTACCATGATTGTAGTTGATTTTGTCACGATTGCCCATGTAGCTTTATTAGCCATATCAGTAAGTATTAAAATTTAAAAATAAGGATTTTAATATCAAAAATTGGGTGGATGGGGATGAGGTCTTTGGTAAGATGGGGACTTTATTAACAATGATAAAAAGAACTTTATTGAAAATGAAGGAGATGAGGATACTTGTGGACGGAGGCTAATGAAGAGTGGACCCCATCCCCATCCCACTCCTTGTCATTCCCATTCCTATCCATTTGGCTCTCATCCGACAAGATCTCCCATGTGGCACCTTCGCTCAAAAAAAGCAGAGACCTTCAATCCCAACGAGGAAAGGAAAGAGTCGTTTTCCTTCCCGATTGGCCCTTTCTCCAATCGTCCACCCTCCGGTCAGTCTCAATCGGCCCCTTAGGCAGCGGCTAATCGGCTGCCCAAGCGGCAGTCAATCGCCCCCCCAAAATAGGGAAGACGGTGGGAATAAGCACGAATAAGCCGGGGATGAACTCCAGAATAACTGAAATAGTAGGAATAACCAGCAGTGTTTCAAGGAAAAAAATGGATTTCTAGGGATTTCTACGTTTCCTTAACAATTTTAGGGAATAAATGGCTGCCCAAGTTGAAGGATTTTTATGGAAAGTAGGCGATGGGGCCAATTGACCCCATGGCTACAATGACCGTATATGGGCTTGTAACGATCCGAGTCCCAAGCCCGCAGCACCCACGACTCATTCGGTCATTCCATTACAAGAAAGCAAGACGAACAAGGCCCACACCAACTTAGGCCACCACAACCCAAAAGGGATCCAATTGGTATCTTGTCCTTCTTGCTTTACAACATATAAACCACTCAACCAACTCCTAATTTTTCGATGTGAAACTATTGAAAAGGGCATCACAATCTATCCCCTTGAGGCAACGACCTCGTCGCCGGAGGCACATGATCATAACTATCAGGCAGGCAGGATTCTAGAAGTGGCCTCTAAAGGTTCAAGAGATGGCTTCCATCAATGTAGCACTTTGTCATGTAGTCCCCACCTTCTGTGGCCTCCATAGGTTTAAGAGGTGGCTTCCATCGATGTAGCACTTTACCCTATATGGTACTGAGCTCCTACACTTCGGCTGGTGCATGGTTCTGATACCATAACAAATAATGAATTGCATACTCATGATACTATTTAATAATTTCAAAATAGCCAAATCAAATACTACAATTTCATTCTTTCTCATTTCATAAATTAATACCGTTATAATTCCAAAATTTACATATTAAATAATTTATAAAATTATAATAATTGACTTACTTACCTCAACACCCTAATCCCAAAATGTAAACCAATTATTTAGACATCTGGATACCTACAACATTATTTTACATAATTAAATCTCTAAAATTGGAATAACAAATTGTCCCCTAAATTCTCCCCATTCTAATCCTGGGCCTAAATTTGGGCTCAAATATCTTCAAGAATAACAATTCAAATAGGAAAATAAAACGTTCCCCAGAAACTAGGATTAAAATTGATTCAGGCCATATGCTCATTTCTCTGTCCCCGGCCCTTTACATGGCTTAAAAATTTGGCCCAGATGGCTCACAGATCGGCCCATTCAACCCAAATCAGTCTCCCCCGTTTTCAGCATTTTTTTCTTTCATCTTTCCCATTCCCTTGGTTCACCCGAACCAGGGGCGCCCATGTCGGCAACCGGGTTCGCCGCCGGCCTCTCCCTAGGGCTGCTCAGCCACCGGCAACCGGCCCAGGGCCGGCCACCGTCGCGGCCTCCCCCTCTCTCTCCCTGTTTCTCTCTCTTTCTCTCCCTTTCTCCTCTCTTTCTCTCGTGGCCACTCACAGTGCCGATGGCACAGCCGGTCATCACCGGCCGATCGGACCCTCATCAGATGCTCGTCCGGTGCCGATGGGGGTCATCGGCCTCCCCCTAGGCCTGGCGAGACGGCAAGCATGTCGTCATGCCTGAACCAACGCGGGAGCCAGTTCGGCTCCCGCCCAGGAGAAGGGTCGCCTTGGCCCTCTCCTCCTCTCTCCCATTTTGGTCCCCCACCGTACGCTGCTCCCGGCGCCGACCATAGCTCAGGCCCAGCGAGGCAACGAATACGCTGTCAGGCCTGAACCCAAAACGACACAGGAGGACCGTCGTGGCCCCTGCTTCATCCGTGGCTCTCTCTCTCTCTAGCATGGGTAGAAGGCTTACCAGTAGAGGACCCAGGCGAGGATGAAGGGCAGGGTCTGTCAGCATCCTCCTTTAAAGCCAACGAAGAAGGTTCACGATGTCTCAGTCAATGGGATCAGGAATCCAATCGCCATGCCAAGAGCATAAACGTTAGCAGGAACCCAATTGACAGAGATTCCAAGCTTCTCACGTAACGAGGGTTACAGGGCTTGCTCTCAACAATTCGGGCCATCCTCCTCGGCCCCGGTATTTTCTAGACGGCCCCAACAAGTTCTAGGTAGCCCAGCAAGTCCTAGATGATCCTGGCTATTTCTAAGTGACCTTGCTGTTTTATTCGGCTCATTTTTGGACTCAGCCAGTTTTGTCGGAAGAGTTTGAAAGCCCGATCAAAAGATGCGGTTGGCATTAAATAAGCACGTCCTCCCGGCAGCAACAAACGCTCAATCATTCATGTCTTCTCTAATAACGAATACGGAAGATCATCGTGAAGAGAGAGAATAAGTTGGGAGGAGTAAATGGCTTGGCTCCATTTCCCTCCCCACCCACCCACGCCCCCCCCCCCCCCCCCCTCTCTGACAACGAACATAGGAGATACTATAGAGGGAAGAAAGATAGGAGAGGAAACTGAGGAGGTGGAGGGGGCCAAGTCAATGGCTTTGGCTTTGACTAGCTTTGACCCCATTCCCTCCCCTCTCTCTCTCTCCCTCTAACAATAGCTGCATGAAGCCATCATGAGAAAGAGAATGAGGTGGGAAAGGGGGACATGACCCCATTCACTCACACACACACTCTCTCTCTCCTGCTATACTTCGGAGTTGGGTCCTTAGTCCTCGTTCCGGTGACAAGATGATCCGTACCACTTCAGCTCCCTGCTCACCATGGATCCTGACGAGAGGCCCGCCTTCAGACTCTGCTCCGGCCCCGTCCCAGCTCAACTTCTGGCCACGGCCTCTTCCCTGATTGCTCCCATCTTCGCGAATCGAGCCCAGGAACATCCCGAGTCCAGATTCTGGCCTCGGCTTCATCCTTCGTGCCGGTCTCCTTCGATCTTCCTTGACAGACTTTCTCCGCTCCAGATGGTTTCTCCTAGTTCCAGCATTCGTCTCGGCTCCTTGGCGGCCTCCCAAGGCGGCTCCTCCCAAGCGGCCCCATCCTAGGTGGCCTCTCCTCCCAGCTCCATCCTAGGCGGCCTTATCCTGGACGGCCTCATCCTAGGCGGCCCGACTCTCGGACACTCCAAGTCGTCCAGGCTTCCCAACTTGCTCCCAGATCCAACAACAGCCTGCTTCTGGTCTTTGGATCCCGGCTCCTCCATGGATAGTTCCCGACTCTAGGAGCATCGTCTGAGCCAGCTCCATGCCTCCCGATCCAACTAGGAGCCCAAAAGACCTTATTCCTGCTTGTTCTCCGCTCTGACTCCAACCTCTTCATCAGGCTCACCTCCCTCCGTCGCATATGGAGGCTGGAAATGGCCTGAGAAGATAATGCCTGCTTCATTGACACTGTCGAATGCTGGTCCTTCGTCGCCCGGAGTCTCCTCATGGTACTTCCAGCTTCACATGGGATGTCAGTGGATTTGTGACTCCGACTCGATTCCAGCGACCACCCGAGCAGTACCATAGCGGTCACATTTTGGGGCCCACGTGCTTGGCTCCACCACACATCTTGTCACTATCCGCACAGAGCATCAAAGACAACTCGATGGAATGTCCAAGTCAAGCAGTACCCACCAACCAACTGCAGCCACCCAATCTGACGGAACTTGATCCACTAACTGCAGCCACCCATATTTGATGGGATAGCGCCTGTAGCTTTGACATACCACCAGGAAGCAAGCCATGTTGTTGCTTCCCTTATCATAAAGAGGATAAAAGATCATGCCCCAAGACTAATAGACTCCAAGCTTTCCAAATAAGCCTCATTATTGCTACCATCATCTTAAATGCTCTGACAAGTGGCAGCACCTCAAATCTCATAGACATCAGCCCTGACATTCCACCTACAAAAGTCCATCATTCATTATGAAGCTCCAACCACTCAGGCTAGATGAGCCCCAAAAGTCATGGTTCATCATGAGACTTTACGTGACTCATTCCATCACTAGATGACAAGGCTCTAAGTTTCCAAGCAAGCCAGACAAAGTCCAAAGATGAATAAATTGGGTAAGAGGGATCCTCTATCAGGTAACCACAACAACACTCCTAAACGCTCATTCTTGCTCACAGAGTACTCTTCTCTAGGCCTCTCTCTCTTTGAGCTTTCTTAAGCTCACGGCTATTGTCCAGAGCACTGACTTAAACGTCGGAGGGTCCCCGCCAGAATCTCCGGTCCTCGAAACTTTTTGCAAGCTCCCGAACACAAAAAGCTTGCCGAAGGATCCTTGGCACGCCGGAGAAGGTGACCGAACGCTCGCGAACGTTCGAGGAGGATGATCTAGCTGCATCAGATTGGCGCGCCAGGTAGGAGGCAGAGCACGGATCGTCAACGATGCTAGATTGCAGATCCTCATTCCCCTCATATCAAAATGGTAGATAAAAAAGATGGTGATGACAAAAGCCCAAGCAGCTTCCGCCAATCATGTTGGGGGGGCATCCTCAATGAGCCAAGCAAATGCCAGTCGCTCTATTCCACCACCACCACTATCTTAGGCCATTTGAGCAAAACATCATGCCACCCTCGTCCTGCAAATCCAAGCATTAATGGCAGATGTCCAAAAGCTGCAGGAGCTATATACCATAGCCATACAGCAGCAAACAAAAGCTTCTGCTTCTTCAATTACTGCACAAACCAACCATCATCTTTCTGGTAAGGAACAAGAATGCGTCTATCCAGCCAAAAATAACAAGACCTCACTCACCCGAATACACGGATCCGACGAGGGATTTGATCTTCCCTTCGCGCCGGAAAATGAGGAGCGGGGACGAGTTGTAGGGAGACCTTCTGGCCTCCTCCCCTCCATTCTCTCCCCCCTCCGCAGGGGCCGGGGGAGATACGCCATCGGAGTCAATCGTGATACCGGAGGAGTCGTAGCCCCTGTATTCAAGCCGCCTCAGGCCGTTGAAGAGCACCTCAAGGATGTCCCTCCTCTCCCTCGTAACATTATAGTTCAAATACGTGAAGATCCCGCACATCTCCCCTCGATCGATCGATCGATCTCTCTACCGATTTCCTCGATTCTTGCTTCGCCTCCAACGGAGATGTGAGAGAGAGAGGGGAAAGAATGAAGCCGAAGGGCTTATTTTAGAGAGGGGGTCGGAGCGCGCATGAGGAAAGAAGCTTCGACGGTCGCCATTCAACTGGTTGTTGGAGAGATTCAAGAGCTGGAGATTCGGGAGGTCAAGGTTCGGGATCTCGCTGGAGAAGGAGTTGTTGGAGAGATTCAACGCGGTGAGCTGAGTGAGGTTGGAAAGGGACGCCGGGATGGAGCCGTTGAAGGCATTGAAGGAGAGATCCAGGACCGTCAGGTTCTTCCAGGCGGAGAGATTGGATGGCAGAGGGCTTGTTTCTGGATGCCTCCTCCTCACTCTCTCTCTCTCTGCCCCCAGCGCCCGATTCACGTCGATCCCTCGCAGAAGTGGTCCCTCCATTTCTCCTCTCTGCAACCCAAAACCAACTCTTTAGATTTCGTGCAGAAAACTTCGAGATCTGCTATTCTCACTCGTTAAAATCCTTAGAACAACTCTAGGTGGTTGGACTTACCTGAGGGGATGAGGAGATCGCTCCATTGGGTCTTGTGCAGAAGAAACAACGGCGGCGGTGGAGACAACAACGAAGAGGAAGAAGAAGGCATGAGATTGAGCTGGAGAGGGAACGTCCGCTGTGGGGTGGCCGGAGGTTAAGATGGGAAGAAGCAGAGAAGCCAAAGGTGGGAAGGAAAGATTTTAGATCTCGGATAGAGAGAGAGTCAGGAGCGGGAGGGAGTTCGCCAAATTTTTTGGCATGAAAATTAAAATAGAAGCTCAATTTTGCGGCTTGGAAGAAAAGAAAATACGACGACGCTTTTAGCGTCGGCATCGTATTTAAAAAAATTAAGATACTGACGCTAAAAAGCATCGGTATTCGTTAAAAAATTATTTTTTTTATTAATTTTTTTAATTAAATTTAATGGTGCTTTAAAGCATCGTTAAGTTTTTGATGCTTATAAGCATCGTTAACTGCCGATGCTTTTTATTAGCATCGGCAGATTTCGGATTTTCCAGACGCTTCCCCATAGTGTCGGGAAAAAAGAGTTGTTATTCTTATTTTTTTTTGTAGTGCAAGAACAAGAACGCATCTATCCAGCCAAAAATAGCAAGACCTCACTCACCCGAATACACGGATCCGATGAGGGATTCGATCTTCCCTTCGCGCCGGAAAATGAGGGGCAGGGACGAGTCGTAGGGAGGCCTTTTGGCCTCCTCCCCTCCATTCTCTCCCCCCTCCGCAAGGGCCGGGGGAGATACACCGTTGGAGTCGATCGCGATACCGGAGGAGTCGTAGTCCCTGTATTCAAGCCACCTCAAGCCGTTGAAGAGCACCTCAAGGATGTCCCTCCTCTCCCTCATAACATTATAGTTCAAATACGCGAAGATCACGCACATCTCCCCTCGATTGATCGATCGATCTCTCTACCGATTTCCTCGATTCTTGCTTCGCCTCCAACGGAGATGTGAGAGAGAGAGGGGAAAGAATGAAGCCGAAGGGCTTATTTTAGAGAGGGGGTCAGAGCGCGCACGAGGAAAGAAGCTTCGACGGTCGCCATTCAACTGGTTGTTGGAGAGATTCAAGAGCTGGAGATTCGGGAGGTCAAGGTCCGGGATCTCGCTAGAGAAGGAGTTGTTGGAGAGATTCAACGCGGTGAGCTGAGTGAGGTTGGAAAGGGACGCCGGGATGGAGCCGTTGAAGGCATTGAAGGAGAGATCCATGACCGTCAGGTTCTTCAAGGCAGAGAGATTGGATGGCAGAGGGCCTGTTTCTGGATGCATCCTCCTCGCTCTCTCTCTCCGCCCCCGGTGCCCAATTCATGTCGATCCCTCGCAGCAGTGGTCCCTCCGTTTCTCCTCTCTGCAACCCAAAACCGACTCTTTAGATTCCGTGCAGAAAACTTCGAGATCCGCTATTCTCACTCGTTAAAATCCTTAGAACAACTCTAGGCAGTTGGACTTACCTGAGGGGATGAGGAGATCGCTCCATTGGGTCTTGTCCAGAAGAAACAACAGCGGCAGTGGAGACGGCAACGAAGAGGAAGAAGAAGGCATGAGATTGAGCTGGAGAGGGAACATCCACTGTGGGGGTGGCCGAGGTTAAGATGGGAAGAAGCAGAGAAGCCAAAGGTGGGAAGAAAAGATTTTAGATCTCGGATAGAGAGAGAGTCAGGAGCGGGAGGGAGTTGCGCCAAATTTTTTGGTATGAAAATTGAAATAGAAGCTCAATTCCACGGCTTGAAAGAAAAGAAAATACGACGACGCTTTTTAGCGTCGGCATCATATTTAAAAAAATTAAGATACCAACGCTAAAAAGCATCGGTATTCATTAAAAAAATTAATTTTTTATTAATTTTTTTAATTAAATTTAATGGTGCTTTAAAGTGTCGTTAAGTTTTCGACGCTTATAAGCGTCGTTAACTGCCGACGCTTTTTTATTAGCGTCGGTAGATTTCGGATTTTCCCGACGCTTCCCCATAGCATCGGGAAAAAAGAGTTGTTATTCTTGTTTTTTTTTTGTAGTGGAGATTTCCCCAGTGAAAGACTCACCGCCGTCATACCTTTCCAAGGCTCATTA
Source organism: Calamus simplicifolius (assembly GCA_900491605.1). Classification (NCBI taxonomy): domain Eukaryota; kingdom Viridiplantae; phylum Streptophyta; class Magnoliopsida; order Arecales; family Arecaceae; genus Calamus; species Calamus simplicifolius. The sequence continues at coordinate 173,135 of UESW01004143.1, forward strand.
GCAAGAGCAACCTCAAGCTCAATCTCATCAGCAAAAGCACCTTCAAGCTTACCAACAAGCACCATAATCCTGAAGCCCCCCCCCCCAATCGAAGGCACTGGCACTTCCCCACCTTCAGTCAATATGCTTCCCTGGGGGGCAGATTGCCAACATACTGAAGTATTCAAATCAGCAGAAGGAGACAAATTTCTCCAAAGAAAAAACTTTCAAGCCCTTAATCGACGTCGACACCAAACACGACACAAAGGAAAAAAGTTACGGAAGCTAAGTACACTACACACTTTGAGAAAAAGTTTCTTTTCATTCAACCTCTCAATAATCACTCAAACCGACTGAGCAACCCCTGAGACGGTTACAAAGAAAATGACCTCGGTGGCCCTGTGATCATAAGGACACCCCTAGGCCAGCGTGAGAAACTTTTGAGGTGGTTCAAGTCCTATGGTCTCGATGGTCCCGAGCGGCCGACGTGAGAAACCCCCGTGGTAGTTTTCAAAAAGACATCGGTGGCCCCGCAATCATAAGGACACCCCTGGGCCGGCATCAAGAAACCCCCGAGGCGGTTCAAGTCCTATGGTTCCGCGGCCCCAAGTCAATGCCCGGACCGGCCACGAAACTCCCGAGGTAGCTTTATTTCAACTCCAATAGCCTTATATCTACCTAGCGCCATCATTACAACCTCAATGGTTTATTGCAGCCTCAATGGCTCTATCAGCCTCAGCGGCTAATGGCCAACGTTGGCCAATTAGAAGCCCCAAGTCAGTTCACAGCGGAAGAGATCAGTCCCAGCTCATAGTTAATGAATATCCACTTCCAGACCCTACGTTGGGAGAGGATTACTGGCTGCCCTCAGCCAATCAAAGATAATCAACTTACCCCTAATATTGCTAAAAGTTCTTTGAGTTCTTTGAGTAAGCAAAAGTCCATACAAGGCAGACACAAATTATCCAAAGCAATGCAAAAAGGAAAAAGATCTCTCCACCAGTAAGGGATCAAAGCCCAAAGTTAGCATGAAAAGATGGGTGAAAAGGTAAAAAGTTCTACACTCCTTTCGTTTGGCTGATGTAGGGACACAAGCATAAGGAGTGGGGGGGGCATCTGATAGGACCAATTGACCTCATGGGCTACAATGACCGCATCTGAGCTTGGCCTTAGCAAGTCAGCCCATCCTCCTCGGCCCTAGCATTTCCTAGGCGGTCCTAACAATTCATAGGCGGCCCCAGCAAGTCCTAGGCGGCCCCAACAATTTCTAGGCGATCCCGACTATTTCTAGGCGGCCCTCCTAGGTGGCCTTGTTGCTTTACTCGGCTCATTTTTGGACTCATCTAGCTCTGTCCGAAGAGTTTGAAAGCCCCGATCAAAGGACGCAGTTGGCATTCCTCCCGACAGCAACAAACGCCCAGTCATCCACCCCTTCTCCGATAATGGATACGAAAGATCATCATTGTTGAGAAATTTGGGAGATTGTAATTATTTAATTACCCCAACATTATTGATTTTGATGATTTCCAAAAGCCATGAGTATTTTAAAGGAAATAATGAGTTTATTATCAAAAACCTTGAGCTTATTCAAAATGAAAGCAATGGACTCTCAATGTTTAAATTCACTGAGTTTTGAATCAATTTGAAAAAGAAGTTTCAAGCTCTATATTTAAGATTTCAAAAAGGAATTTTTACATGTTATATTTCAATCAATGATTTCTTGAAACATGTCTTGAATTCATGCTTAATGTCATATTTATTGTATTCAAGTCAAAATATCATTTAAAATTATTCTGGGACGAATTTCAAAGTCAATCAGAAAAATTTCTGATTTTTGATACGTTCCGGAGCCGACTCTAGAGTTTCAGAGTCGACTCCAGTAAGTAACAGAGATTTCTGATTTTCTCGAGTCGACCCTTGGATTTCAAGAGTCGACCCCTGACTCTGTGCGAGCCGACTCCTGACTGTGCGAGTCGACTCCGCTCAAACAACAGAAAGCATGTTTTTTGAGCGCTTCTCGAGTCGACTCCCCATTTTCTTCGAGTCGACCCCCGACTGTCGGGAGCCGACACTTTGGTTCTTCGCGAGTCGACCCTCTAACGTTTAAAATGTTTCTATTTTTAGTAATCGACTTCGAGCCGACTCCCACAGTGCTCGAGTCGACTCCGCAAATCTGGGCGCGATTTTTCACGATGACACGTCACCCAACGGTAATATTTTCAAATAACGGCTATATTTCTGTGTTTCTAACGGATATATTTTTGCAGAATCTATAAATAGAGGAGCTCTTTTCAAATCAACAATAGAAAAAAGAGAGAAAAGAAAATCTTTCAAAAAGAGGGAAAAACAGAGCTTCATTGGAAAAATCATTTGAGTCAAGAAAAGAGATTCAAAAGGAGTGAAATCAAAGAGAGAGATTCGTGTGCTCCAGATCTACAATCTACAAAAGTTCAAGAGGAGATCCCAAAGCAACCAAGAGCAAATCAAGATCTTCCAACCTAGAAGAAAAAGAAGAAAAGCTTCAACCAACATCCAAAAGCCCCAAAGCTAGGAGAATCTGTGCTGAGGCCTGATTCACACTTCAAAGGAGTTGGAGAAGAGAAGCAAAGAAGCCAAGCCTGCATTCAAGCTTATTTAATCAGGCTTTTCTAAACCTAAGCTTTATTTTGATTATTCTGCTCAAGAGGAGCTGTTTGTATTTAAACTCGAAATTATTTTCTTGTGTACTGATTCAATCAGTGGATTGAATCAGTGGAGGTAGTTGTACCTCGTTGTAAGCTTGGGATAGCTTACGTTTTGGGTTCGTTGTGATCCCGTTAAAAACAACGAGTTGGGTTTTGTGCTGGTAAGCCCGTGTAAAACCGGCTGGGTTCGTTGTGATCCCGGGAAAACAACAAGTTTGAGTTGTGAGCTTGTAAAACAACTCGGCTGTAATCTAGGGAGATTATAGTGTGGACCCAAGTGAATCTTGGGAGTGGACGTAGGTGCTGGTTGCACCGAACCACTATAAAAAATCTTGTGTTTGCCGTGCTCATTTGTCTCTCACTCTATCTCTCTTATATTTCTGTTTGTGCATTGCTTATAAGTTAATTTCTCTCACTTGCACATCTTGAGTTAATTTGTTTAAAACATTTCAAAAAGTCTTAAATTTTTAAGAACCCAATTCACCCCCCCCCTCTTGGGTTGCCATCTGGGCCAACAATTGGTATCAGAGCAAGTGCTCATTTAGAATTTGATCTCACGATCAAGGGCTAAAGATCCTTATGGCAACACAAAGTGGTTCATGTTTTGCTGAAGGTCATTCTACGAATAGACCTCCTTTATTTAATGGAACCAACTATTCATATTGGAAAGCTAGAATGAGAATATTCATTCAAGCTTCTGACTATGAATTGTGGGGAGTAATAAAATGGACCTAGTACACCCACACACGTAGTAGATGGCACTATTGTTCCTAAGCCCGAAAGGGATTGGAATGATAATGATAGGAGAATGGCACAATTAAATGCTAAAGCCATTAACATTTTGTATTGTTCCTTAGACTCTAATGAATTCAACCGAATCTCAACATGTAATTCCGCAAAAGAAATTTGGGATAGGTTGGAAATAACACATGAAGGAACAAACCAAGTAAAAGAATCAAAGATAAATATTTTGGTTCATAAATATGAATTATTTACCATGGAACAAAATGAAACCATCACATGCATGTTCACTAGATTCACTGATATTGTGAATGGTTTGAAAAGTCTTGGAAAAGTTATACTAACTCTGAGCTTGTTCGCAAAATTCTTAGGTCACTTCCAAGGACTTGGGAAGCCAAGGTGACAGCCATACAAGAAGCCAAAGATCTGAACATCCTACCATTGGAAGAGCTTCTTGGTTCGCTAATGACTCATGAGCTTCAAGTTAAACAACATGTCAATGAGGATGAGTCAAGAAAGAAGAAGACCATCGCCCTCAAGCTGCAAAAGGAAGATAGCAGCAGCGATGATGAAGAGGATGATGATGATGAGACAGCCCTCCTTGCAAGGAAATTCAAGAAGTTTATGCAAAGAAGGAGGCCCTTCCACAAGAAGAGATTTGTATCAAAAATGGAAGGAGAAAAAGAAAAGGATAAGAAAAAGGAAAAGGACAAGGACAAAGAGAAAGAGCCCTTAGTATGTTATGAATGTAAAAAGCCAGGGCATTTTAGATATGACTGTCCTTTACTTAAGAAGGCCTATAAGAAAAAGAAAAAGGCCTACATGGCAACTTGGACTGACAGTGAAGAGTCTTCTTCCGAAGAAGAAGAACAAAAAGAAGTTGCAAATGTTTGCTTCATGGCGGACGACAACGAAGAGGTAAGTACCGAAACCCCCGATGATGAATTTACTTTTGATGAAATGTTTGAAGCATTTAATGAATTGATGATTGATTTCAAGGCTTTGAAAAAGAAACACAAATCTTTGAAAACTGAAAACTTAAATTTAATTAATGAGAAAAATGAATTAAATCTTGTAGTTAAAGATTTAAAAGATAAAATGGAAACACTTCTTAATGAAAAGAATGATTGTGTTCATAAGATTGATTTGATAAAATCTGAAAATGAAAATCTAATTAAAGAAAAGAATCAATCTCTAATGAAAATGATTTTCTAAAGAAAGATGTTAAAAAGTATAAAGACATTGTTGAGAAATTTACTCTAAGCTCAACTAAACTAAATATGATTTTAGATAGTCAAAAAGCAGTTTTTGACAAAGCAGGTTTAGGGTATAACACATTTAGAAAACAAAAATCATTGAAAAATATTTTTGTAAAAGCTAACCAAAGTAATATTACTTGTTTTAAATGTAATCAAAAAGGACATAAATCTTTTGAGTGCAAAACAATAAGTAATAATGAAAAATTAAACACTAAAGGAAAGAAAATTTGGGTTCCGAAAGGAACAATTTTTATTGCTACTAACCATGAAGGACCCAAGAAAGCTTGGGTACCTAAACATAAAGTTTAAATTATGTTGCAGGAATGTCTTGTAGCCAAAAGATCAAAGAAAAAGTGGTACCTTGATAGTGGCTGCTCAAGACATATGACGGGTGACAAAGATGAATTCATCACCCTGGAAGAAAAGAAAGGTGGAGTTGTTACGTTTGGCGATAATGGTAAAGGTCAAATTATGGGCCTTGGTAAAGTTCGTATAACTCCATCTACATTTATTGATAATGTACTTTATGTTGATGGTTTGAAGCATAATCTAATTAGTATAAGCCAATTATGTGATAAAAACTTTAATGTTTCATTTAAATCTTCAATATGCACTGTAACTAATTCTATTGATAATAGCATTGTATTTACTGGTTATAGACATGGCAATGTTTACTTGGTTGATCTAGAAAAATTATCTTTGAGTGATCATTGCTTGATTGCTGACAATGCTAATATAAATGAAATTAGTTGGTTGTGGCATCGTAGATTAGGTCATGCAAGCACACACCTTATTTCAAAATTAATTAAAATGGATTTAGTTAAAGGCTTACCTAAACTAGATTTTGAAAACAACAAAATATGTGATGCATGTCAATTTGGAAAACAAACTAGAAGTTCTTTCAAATCTAAAAATGTTGTTTCAACTTCTAGGCCATTAGAGCTACTTCACATGGACCTTTTTGGACCAACTAGAACCACAAGTCTAGGAGGAAAGAAATATGGTCTAGTGATTGTAGATGATTATTCTAGATATACTTGGGTATGTTTTTAGCTCACAAAGATGAGACTTTCTCGATATTCCTGAAATTCTTCAAGAAAGTCACAAATGAGAAAAACACTACCATAGTATCTCTAAGAAGTGATCATGGAACTGAATTTGAAAATCACTTATTTGAAAGTTTCTGCACTGAAAATGGTATTAATCATAATTTTTCAGCCCCTAGGACTCCACAGCAAAATGGTGTAGTTGAAAGGAAAAATAGGACTCTAGAAGACATGGCCCGTACCATGCTATGCGAAAGTAACCTACCAAAGTACTTTTGGGCGGAAGCTATTAACACAGCATGCTACATCTTAAATCGAGCCCTAATAAGACCAATCTTAAAGAAAACACCTTATGAATTATGGAATGAAAGAAAACCCAATATAAAATACTTTCATGCATTTGGATGTAAATGTTTTATTCATAATAATGGTAAAAACAATTTAGGAAAATTTGATGCTAAATCTGATGAAGGAATCTTTTTAGGATATTCAACAACTAGTAAAGCTTATAGAGTATTTAACAAGAAAACCTTAGTAGTTGAAGAATCCATTCATATAGTTTTCGATGAGTCTTTAGCATCTAGTTCTGAAAAGCTTGATGATGAGGAAGATACAAACATAATTGAAAAAGATCTTGAAAAACTTAATATTGAAGTATCTTCAGATCATGAGCAAGAAGCTAAAGATGATGATTCACATAAGGACGATGATGTAATATTGATCATAATGATATAGATCTTCCAAGAGACTGGAGATATGCTCATAGTCATCCCAAGGAATTGATTATAGGTGATCCATCTCAAGGAATAAGAACTAGATCATATATGAGAAATATTAGTAATCATCTTGCATTTGTATCACAAATTGAACCTAAAACTATTGAAGAAGCTGAAAAAGATAATAATTGGATGTTAGCAATGCAAGAAGAATTAAATCAATTTACAAGAAATAATGTATGGACTTTAGTTGAAAGACCTAAAAATCATTCAGTAATAGGATCAAAATGGATATTAGAAATAAACTAGATGAAAATGGCATAGTAATTAGAAACAAAGCTAGATTAGTTGCAAAAGGATATAATCAAGAGGAAGGTATTGATTTTGATGAAACCTTTGCACCAGTAGCTAGATTAGAAGCCATTAGACTTTTACTTGCATTTGCATGTCATATGAATTTTAACTTATTTCAAATGGATGTTAAAAGCGCATTTTTAAATGGTTTTATAAATGAAGAAGTTTATGTTGAACAACCACCAGGTTTTGAAGATCACGAATTTTCAAATCACGTCTTTAAATTGCACAAAGCTTTATATGGTTTGAAACAAGCACCTAGAGCTTGGTATGATAGGCTAAGTAAATTTTTAATTGAAAATGATTTCACAAGAGGAAATGTAGATAAAACATTATTTTTGAAAAGAAAAAGTAAAGATTTACTTGTAGTACAAATATACGTTGATGACATTATTTTTGGTGCTACTAACGATTCTCTATGTCAAGAATTTGCCAAGTTAATGCAGGGAGAATTGAGATGAGCATGATGGGAGAACTCAACTTCTTCCTTGGACTCCAAATCAAACAAAGCAAAGAGGGAATCTTCATCAACCAAACAAAATACACAAGAGAAATCCTAAAGAAGTTTGGTATGGAATCAATGAAACCCCTCGGAACACCAATGAGTCCTTCATGCAAGCTGGACAAAGATGAAGAAGGTAAAAGGTTGATCAAAAGTATTATCGAGGTATTATCGGATCCCTTCTTTATTTAACCGCAAGTAGACCAGATATTATGTTTTCTGTATGTTTATGTGCTAGATTTCAATCAGAACCTAAAGAATCACATTTAATTGCTGTTAAAAGAATACTAAGATATGTAAGTGGAACAAAAAATGTAGGTTTATGGTATTCTAGAGACTCCACATTAAACTAATTGCATACTCAGATTCTGATTATGCTGGATGTAAATTAGATAGAAAAAGCACAAGTGGTGCATGCCAATTCTTAGGAAGTAACTTAATCTCATGGTTTAGCAAAAAGCAAAATTCAGTTGCATTATCAACTACTGAAGCTGAATATGTAGCGGCTGGAAGTTGCTGTGCGCAAATCCTATGGATTAAGCGACAACTTGAAGACTATGGTATCACACTTAATAAGACACCCATAAAATGTGATAATACAAGCGCAATCAATTTAACTAAAAATCCAATTCAACATTCAAGGACAAAACACATAGAAATTAGATATCACTTTATAAGAGAACATGTAACTAATGAAGAAATTTGTCTTGAATATGTTAACACTGAAGAACAATTAGCTGATATTTTTACAAAACCTTTAAGCGAAGAAAGATTTTGTTATCTTAGAGGAGAATTAGGGATTTGTGATCCTTTGGAATAGATTTTGAAACCCCTAAGGAAATGTATCTAGAGTTCTTTCAATTTCTCAAAATCTTAAGGAAATTTTATCTAGAACTCATATCAATTTGATCTCTCAAAATCCATGATTTTTAATCATACTCAAAGATCAAATTCCGGACTCATTTCAGATTCTCTGAATCTTTTTTTTTCTGAAATGGTCTCGGAGCCGACTCGGACAGTATCGGAGTCGACCCCTGTTTCTGTTGAAACTCGGGAGCCGACCCCCGCTCTGCGCGAGTCGACTCGATTTCGGGTCCGTGCTCTGTGACTACTCGGGAGCCGACTCCACGCTTTGCGCGAGTCGACTCGACGTGGTCCCAGGTTGATTATCTAGGGCACGAGTCGACCCCACGGACATTTCAATCATTTCTAATCATTCCAAACTCTTTCCAAAGCTTTCCAAACCTCCAAAACTCCAAAAACCTCTGATTATTCACTCCATCTAGATCTATGGCACCTAAAACCGTGGAGCTAGCAGTAGTGGCGCCGGATTGAAGAGGAAACGGACCGTTCGACGACCCGTCCGCGAGCC
>UESW01004143.1:181986-301535 GCA_900491605.1 Calamus simplicifolius
CCCCCCCCCCCCCCCCCGTCTCTGACAACGGACACGAGAGATACTATAGAGGGAAGAAAGATAGGAGAGGGAACTAAGGAGGTGGAGGGAGCCAAGTCAAACGGCTTTGGCTTTGACTAGCTTTAACCCCATTCCCCCGGAGAGAGCGGGACACGACCCCATTCACTCTCTCTCTCTCTCTCTCTCTCTATCTCTCTCCCTGCTATACCTCGGAGTTGGGTCCTCAGCCTTCATTTCAGTGATAAGATGATCTGTCCCACTTTAGCTCCCTGCTCGCCATGGATCCTGACAAGAGGCCCGCCTTCAGACTCTGCTCCAGCCTCGTCCCAGCTCCACTTCTGGCCACAGCCTCTTCCCTGGTTGCTCCCGTCTCCACGAATCGAGCCCGGGAACATCACGAGTCCAGATTCTAGTCCCTGCCTCGTCCTTTGTGCCGATCTCCTCCGATCTTCCCTGACAAACTTTCTCGGCTCCAGATGGTTTCTCTCAGTTCCAGCATCCATCTCGACTCCTTGGCGGCCTCCCAAGGCGGCCCCATCCTAGGCGACCCGACTCTCGGACGCTCCCAGTCATCCCGGCTTCCCAATTTGCTCTCGGATCCAGCACTAGCCTGCTTTCGATCTTCGGATCCCAGCTCTACCATGGATAGTTCCTGACTCTAGGATGGGAGCCCAGAAGACTTTATTCCTGCTCCGTTCTCTGCTTTGACTCCAACCTCTTCATCAGGCTCACCTCCCTCCATCGCATCTGGAGGCTGGAAATGGCCTGAGAAGATAACACCCGCTTCATTGACATTGTCGAATGCTGGTCCTTCATTGCTCGGAGTCTCCTCATGGTACTTCCAGCTTCACCTAGGGATGTCAGTGGATTCGTGACTCCGACCCGATTCCAGCAACCACCCGAGCAGCACCCTAGCGACCACATTGTGGAGCTCACGTGCTTGGCTCCACCACACATCTTGTCACTGTCCGCATAGAGCATTAAGGACAACTCGATGGAATGTTTAAGTTAAGTAGCACCCGCCAACCAACTGCAGCCATCCAATTTGATGGGACTTGATCCACTAACTGCAACCACCCATATTTGACGAGATAGCATCTGGAGCTCTGACATACTACCAGAAAGCAAGCCATGTTGTTGCTGCCCTTATCATAAAGAGGATACGAGATCATGCCCCAAGACTAGCAGACTCTAAGCTGTACAAATAAGCCTCACTATTGCTGCCATCACCTTAAATGCTCTGACAAGTGGCAGCACCTCAAATCTCACAGATATCAGCCCTAACATTCTACCCATAGAAGTCATCATTCATCATGAGGCCCCAACCACTCAGGCCAGATGAGCCCCAAAAGTCATGGTCCATCATGAGACTTCACGGACTAAATCCATCACTAGATGACAAGGTTCCAAGCTTTCCAAGCAAGCCAGACAAAGTCCAAAGATGAATAAATTGGGTAAGAGGAACCCCGACCAGAGAACCACAACAACACTCCTAAACGCTCATTCTTACTCACAGAGAGCTCTTCTCTAAGCCTCTCTCTCTTTCGAGCTTTCTCAAGCTCACTGTTGTTGCTCAGAGCACTGACTTGAGCGTCAAAAGGTTCCCGCCGGAATCTTCGATCCCTGAGACTTTTTGCAGGCTTCCAGATGCGAGAAGCTCGTTGAAGGATTCTTGGCACACCAGAGAAGACGACCGGACGCTCGCGGATGTTCGAGGAGGATGATCTGGCTGCACAATAGGTTCTAGGGCTTCGAGAGGAAAAATCAATCATTTTCTCTCTCTAAAATATAAATCCATAAAAAACAACATAAATCCATTAAAAACATATGGATCAATAATTCTCGGTAAAAGAACCCCAGAAATTAAAATCAAATAAATCTAATCTTTCACAATAAATAAAACAAAAAACAAATTTAATTTTTCATGCGCATAACTCATAGAAAACTTGGCTCTAATACCAATTAAAGAAAATCTGGATTTAACAACTTCAAAGCATAGTTATAATCTCATATCATGAGTGTATTATATATATATATATATATATAATATGCACATACAATGAAAAAGAAGAAGAAATTCATACCTAAATTTATCATAATATCCATTATTTTTTAGCAATGTAAAACCTAGTTAGAGTTTGTGTGTGATAGAGAGAGAACTTCCCTTTTTTTTTTTTTTTTTTTTTTTTTTTTTTTTTTTTTTTTTTTTTTTTTTTTTTTTTTTTTTTTTTTGGTACAAACGGGTGATCACACCAATCTAGGGTGAGTAAACCGAGATATCAGAGTACAAAATTGAGAAAGAACAGGGGGGCAAGGATCCCCGGCTTCCAACTCCAGGATCAGCATAAGATGTCATCCTAGCCGCAATCCAATCTGCTGCAGAGTTAGCTTCCCGGTAGGATGTGCCTAATCCTGGCACAAGAGATACCCTGAAGGGTTAGAATGATATCACGAAGCAAGGGGATGATAGGCACATGGGCGTGGGAGTCCTGCCTAATCCATCGGATAACCGTATGGAGTCCCCTTCAACAATAATGCTGCGAGCTCCAAGACAGCGAATAGCACAACAGATGCCAGCCCAAGCAGCACACAACTCCGTAAAGGGCACTGTGGAATCAAGGGACCAAATCCACCAGACGCCAGCATCTCACGTCAGGCCCACGAATCACAAACGCTGAGCCTGCACATCTGCCGCGAACACTGCCATCGAAGTTGATTTTAACAAACCCTGGAGGTGGGGGCTCCCAAGAGATGAAAACCGTACGCCGGTTCGCTGCCGAAGCAGCAGGGGAGTCCCAGTGGCCAGGGGTAGCAGAAAACCAACATCTCTGATGGAAGGTATACTCAGCAGCCAAGGAGAAGGCAGTCCTCACAACCCTGCCAGGATGAATAGTCTCATCAGCAAACAGAATCCGATTCCGAGATACCATATCTGATAAGCAGTGTAAGCTCTTCTCGAAACCAGAAGGTGGAGGCCTCTTCCCATATCCACCCTAATGATACTCAAAAGTGATTACACAGGGAATCAGACCCCCGATCCCAAGGATCAGCATCTGAGATCTGCCATATCTGTCGTGCATGGGAGCAACTGAAAATAGCATGACCAACAGTCTCATCCTCCCTACGACATAAAGGGCAAGTAGGCAGAATAGTCATGCCTCTTGCGGAGAGGGAGCAAGTAGGGAGTGTGTTCCAAGCAAGTTTCCACATAAAGAGCCGCACCCTGGGAGAATAGGGAGATGCCAGATCCACTTCAAATCAATCGAATGCTGAGGCTGATGGTTGTAAATCTCAACAAGATCTCTAATAGGAGCACGGGACAGACAGGATCTCCTCCAAACCCTCATATCAGGGGTGGGACCCGGAGTAAGAGGAATGGAAAGAATGCGCCGGCAAAGCTCAGGTCCAAAATAGCTGGAGACCATAGAAGAAGACCAAGCAGAGCGATCCGAACTGAATAATTCAATCACCCTCATACCCTGCGGGATGTCAGAACTCACAAAGTAGGCCAACGGGACAGAGGAAGGTCAGCAATCCAGATGTCCTGAATAATATCAACAGAAGCCCCATCGCCTAGCGACCAAGAGATGCTGTCCAAAATAGGCGGAGCATGCCGGCAGACCTCTTCCAGAAAAAGGAGTGCCCAGGGAAAGCGTGGGGAGGAGAGGAAGAGTTCCAGTCTCCATATTTGGCCCGCAATAAAGGAGCTCACAAACAGTGCGGATCAAGCAAGAACCGCGTAGCATGCCTCGCAATCAGAGCCTCCTCCTAACAATGAGTGACTGGATCCCAAGCCCACCCTCACTAATCGGCATAGTAACAATATCCCAAGCCAGGAGGTGAATACCATGCCCATCCTGCATCGAAGCCCAAAGGAAATCCCGGAACTGTCTCTCGATCTTCCTCAAACAAGACAAGGGAACAGCAGCATTGGCCAGCAGATAGAGTGGTAGGGAAGATAGCACCGAGCGTAATAGAGAAAGCCTTGCCATCATAGAGAGCCCAGTGACCTGCCACCCATCCAATCTGTCACGGACCCGGCTAACTAAGTTACTGAAGTCAGAGATGCGAGGCCGCCTCCCTGTAATAGGTATTCCAAGATAGGATAACTGATCAGCCTGATTAGGAATACCCATAATCTGTGAAATAGCCCCTCTAACAGTAGGCTTCGTCCTCGGGCTGAAAAGATCAAAGATTTAGTGATATTGACTTCCCTTTACCCTAAAAGTAGTAAAATACTAGGGCTTAATGAGTCTACTATAATATTCATAACTTAAGAATGAAAATCTCTTCTTGTGATAATCAAAACCAAACTGGTATGCGCCCTACCCATTATGGGTTGCTTTTATAAGACCCATACTTACTATAAGTAAGGTGCACTAAATAGCCCAATAACATAAATGGTGATCATAAATCATAATAGGCTCAATAAATACTCAATTAATCCATCAATCAATTAATCTGAGTATTTAAGGAAATGTCTATGCGAGTCCACATAATAGAAAATTTCTAACATTGCTCCAATAGATTAAACAAAACAAATCTATTCTTGCACAAGAAATAAAATAAAAAATAATATTTAATTTTCTATGCACAACCCATATATGAGATTAATTGGGGCTCTCCTATGAGTTTATAAGCATGTATAACACAAAATAAATTAAACCTAGATTCATCATAATATCCATAACTTTCCTGTATTGCAGACCTGATTAGGGTTTTGTGTATATGAAAGGGAAGGAAGAGGATTCTCCTCTGTCAAAGAGATAAACCAAAGTATTATAACTCAATGGGCCTACCACAATATTTAAAGGGTAAGGATAAAAATTCCTCCTTATAACAATCAAATTTAAACTATATATGTCCTATCCATTACGAACCGCTTATTTATAAGAACAAATTTTAACATAAGCCCATGCTATCATAAAGCGTATCAAATAGTCCAATAACACAAATGATGATCACAAACCATAATAAGCCCATAAAATTCTTTATTAATCTAAGATTCAATTAATCTGAATTTTTAAAGAAATGACTATGCTAGGTTGTATAATGAAAATTTCTAACAAAAACTGCACCAATACGGAAGGCAACCCATGTGTAGACTTTTCATGCCAATTGAGATGGTTTAGTAAGCGTCGGATCGTATCAAATCTTTTCTTCCTATTTCCTAGCAGTGTTCTCTAAAAATGACCTCCACATCGCATGTTCTAAAGGCTCTTCAAGAAACCGCACCACCAGATAGACTCAGCAGACTTTTGTTGTAGGATCAACCGAAGACACCAAGTGCTAGAGACTGAGGTCCTTCAAACTAACAAGTCATGAACAGGAAAAAATTCTAGTGCACCGCTGCATTTAAATTTCATAGCAGAATCAAGTATTGAAACAGCTCACTATGGCATATAATTATTGCATAGAATCAAATATTTCCACACCTTTGAACTAAAGAACAAATTGAATTTCTAGAACAAAATAGAATGAAACCCGCTATAGTTAAAAAAGGATGTCTTAAAAAAGCAAAAGCTCACCGTCAGCAGAACCAAAGGAGGAAACTGAGTCCAAGCTTATACATAACCAGATACCGAGTCAACTTGCATCGAGTCCATTTTATCATTGTTGATAGGTTGCAAAAAGCCTGCTATTATTTGAATGTACTACCAGATGATGCAAGCAATTTCAAGATTGGATTAAAGAATGGCAGATCACAAATAAGCATAAAACCATTTTTGGGTGGACAACCCTTTAGTTAAACAAAAAAGAAACAGAAAAAAAAAAAAAAGAATCCAGATACGCACAGGCAGAGTAATATGGTCATCTCAGTTTACAATAATAACCATTTTTGGGTGGACAACCCTTTAGTTAAACAAAAAAGAAACAAAAAAAAAAAAGAATCCAGATACGTACAGGCAGAGTAATATGGTCATCTCAGTTTACAATAATCGGTTGTAACAGCTTAAGCAACCAAGCATATAATCCTTGATATGCAATTTATGGCACTAAACAAAATGTTGGCTTCTTCTGTTCCAGCTTGTTTTATCCAATCACCATATGGTTCATTTCTTGTGTCTTGGTTTGTGGATCACCATGTCGCTGGAGGACTTGTTATAATTAATTGATATCAGATTGAACCAAATGGAACTTTGATTCTCAGCTAAACAACGGTGAATACTAGTACATTTACAATTCTGAAGGGGATTACATAAAACCAACCAACTTCCCCTCCACTCCAGCACTCACACAAATATTATTTCACAAAATAAAACGAATCGTTACAAGAACTCCTGGCATCCTCAAAACAGAATGGTTTCAGACGGTACCTTCAGCATTCGTGTCTTACTGTACTGGCTCCTCTTTACCGTCTGCTGCCAGTACTCGCTGCCTCAGAACATGAGCGCTGGAAACAGGTTTCTGCAATAGCTTTAAAGCTGCCATGATCTCAGAAAATGAGGGCCGCATCTTTGGGTTTCTACAAAAATATTAATAGGCTCCTTGCTAAGCTTGATCAATTATGATGCACATATTTGGCAGAATTATAATAAGAAAACAAAATAAAACAAACAACAACTACAACAACACGACGATGAAGCCTTAATCTCAAACTAATTAGAGTTAATTATATGAATCCTTTAATAACGATAACAAGAAAACAAAATATAAAAAAACTTAGTTCATGCAACAAGAGAACATATTCATATTTATACAACCATTTATGTAGTGTGAATGAACCAAATGTTTTGGAAGTAGCTCCAAGGCATGCCAATTAGCGCATGTAAATACAAACAACTTTTAAGAAAACAACATCTGAAAATATTCACACTTGCTGTGCACGTAAATAACACTGATTTGGAAGAATAAGCTCTCTCACTAATTAGACATATAGAAAGTGCCATGATGGATTTCCAATGATAATGCAAAAAAAATCGTGGAATAATTGGAAGACAACACAAAGACAATGGAACAACAAAGGTTGAGGAATCAAGAATCTACTATTAACTCTAAGTGAAAAAAGTCCTAACGTAGCCAAAGGTCCCCATATCTAGTAGCTACAGAAATAACAATACTGACGCCAAGAATGAAGACATCAAGGAAGCTGATGTGATAGAGAACCGTCAAAGAGCCAAAAGAAAGCATAGCTATTGAAGACTATATCTGGACAAGCATGAAGGGTGATCCTTCAAGATTCATGCTAGATTAAGATAGTGGAATGGATCATACTTTGGAAGACCATCATACTATCATGCACCTTTATAAAGATAAATACAAGACACTTAATTTATAAATATCCATGAATTAAATTTTGAAGTTCATCTATAGTTGTGTTAGAAGAGGCAATTCAATGCGCATTGATTCATAAGAAAACTTCACCAGCACCAAGATATATCATTAAAGTTTTGAAGTAAATCCACTAGCATGATATTTGACAGTGAATTAGCTTTCCAATGCATCTTATATCAACTAAAATGGAGTCTGGATGAAAAAGTTGCAAGCTAATTATCGAAGATGTGTTACTGGTGACATCCTTTTAAACTCAACTCAACTCAACTCATCGAAGCCTTTTCCCAACTACATGGGGTCGACTACATGAATGTGCTTCCTCCACTCTGCACTATTCAAGACTAAGTCGGCATTCAAATTACAAATAGCTATATCTTTTTTAATTATTTCTGTCCATGTTAGTTTAGGTCTACCTCTACCTCTATCCTTACCATGGACTATTAAAAGATCACTCTTCTAACTGAAGCATCTAAAGGTTTTCGTTGTATATGTCCAAACCACCGTAATCAATTTTTTCTCATTTTATCTTCAATTAGGGCTGCACCTATCATTTCTCTTATATGTTTATTTTTAATTCTATCTTTTGAAGTTTTACCATATATCCATCTTAACATGTGCATTTCTGTTACATTTAATTTATTCACATGTTGTTTCAGTATTGCCCAACACTCTGTTCCATATAGCATAGTTGGCCTAATAGCGGTTTTATAAAATTTTTCTTTTAATTTTAACAGGATGCATCGATCATACAATACTTCCGAAGTACTCCACTTAATCTATCCTGCTTTAACTCTATGATTCACATCTTCACCTATTTCATCTTCTTGTTGGATAATTGATCTCAAATACCTAAATTTTTTATTTCTTGGTATCTCTTGGCTTGCAATCTTCACTGCTTCTTCATTTGTATTTCTACTTCCACTAAAATTATACTTTATATATCCAGTTTTAGTTCTACTAATCTTAAAGCCTTTAGATTCTAAAGATTCTCTCTAAATCTTTATCTTAACATTTACTCCAGATTTAGTTTCATCAATCAATACTATATCATCTGAAAAAAATTACAAAATTATTACTCTACAACCCATGATGGAAAGAATGATTTTCTTTTATTTTGTCAAATTTTATATTTATTTCTTTTAGAAAATTATGTTAGATCAGTTAGAAGTAAAATAGTAATTAGCAATCTATTTTAGATATTTATTTAATATTTATTTCTTTAATTTTCTTAAGAAAATTTATATATTACAAGAACTAAGAAAGCCTATTAGCTTTAGAAGATCTCACTAAATCCTAATTGTACTCTATTATCATCAATAAATCAATAATAAAGTTTGAAAATTTCTTTACCTGCTTGCTTGGAAAGATTGCTTGTTTGTTATGGTATGAGACTACAATTTTATGAGAGGTAATTGATATGAAACCATGAATCTCAAACATTCTCCAGAGAGGTCGAAGGTACATAACTGAAGACCCTCATAGTTGGTACGAGCCTAATCGTTATCTTTTTTATGCAAGCTTACTACATCAGATTTGATATCAAAGTCCAAGATTCTGCATCAAGTGCATGCCCTGCTTCACCTTGTTCATATAAAATATGGCTATTGCCACATAAATAATGAATTTAGATGCCAAAATTAACAAATGATAGAAGCAAATAGATCAACCATAATGTCACGTTAATTTCTTAATAGTATGGTCTCTTCTTATGAACTAATTGATTAGGAGGGGGAACTCAAGTATGGAACTGCTGGTTAGATGTCTTGTTGAAAGCCTCTTGACAATTCTAAAGAGATCGTTATCACTTGCATTGATAGAACAAGAACATGTCCTCAGAGCTATTTGATATTTTATATATTTATCAAAGATATTTCTACTCATACTTCCCCATAGAAGGTAGCAGGCATGTTTCACACGGTACTAGCTGAGTTGGGAAAGGAGTCCAAACTGTTCCTGGAGTTTGGGTTTTCAATAGGACTGGACCATTCTGGATATTGAAACTACACATAGATAGGAGCAGATCAGGCATCACACTCACATGGTAACCATCATGTACAATAATCAAAAAGAGTTAGATGGCTAGTCATCATAAATATCAAAGCAAAGACCTCACAATGATATGTGGTTTTGCTTTATTTTGAAGTGCTTAACATTGTAAGTCCATCTAAGGAAACCAATGTCTTGAATAGAGATGTAAATTCCAGATGTGACAGAGATAAGCCTTTGATTATTCAATGAGGGACCAGGCTGCAACACATTATTGCACAGGAAAGATTATTCTGTCATTGTCACTTTGTCTAAGTTTTATTTTATTGCTAATCTGCTTCAGCTAAGTTGTTATCATTGCATATGCATGAAGAAAACGAGATAAGGCAGTGCAGAAACCTAAGTTGACCCCCCCCCTCCCTTATTCTCTCTCCCCTTTGCCTCTCTCCCTTATTAAAGGGTCCAGATGGAATCAGCTCTTGCTCAAGGAGTCTGGCCACTCATTTATAAATATAAGCGGCTAGGAATTAAGAAGTTTGATTGAACACAAGATGCATCAATTCAGTGTGACTCATGGAATGTGTTGGGCATCGACTAGGCCAAGGATAAAGAGGGAAGCTCGAGGCATCGGATTAGGCATGAACTCAAGTCAAGTATGGCCAACCTGAACCAGGCTTGATGGGGAATCTCTAAGGGCCCCAGCCCTATATATATATATAGAAGAAAGTGGATAGGTTGGTTAAAGCATGCTCCCTTTAAGCTCCTGATAACCTTTTAAGATAACATTTTATATTCATAAATATATATGTATAAAAGACACACACACATAAACTCAACTCATCTAAGCCTTTTTCCAACTACATGGGGTCGGCTACATAAATCTGCTTCTCCACTCTACTCTATTCAGGACACACACACATATAAAGAGAAGTAAATTTGACTACATTCGAATGTAGCCAAATTTAAAATTCGGTCACCTTTTCCACCCTTAAATCCACATAGATCCCAGAGCCACTCTATCTTTTTCACTTTTTTCATCTTTAAGATTCGTAAACTGTATGGATCAAAGGATGAGGGGGGTGACTGGATCTTAGGCTTGGCTACATTCGAATATAGTCAAGTCTACCTCTCTCTCTCTCTCTCTCTCTCTCTATATATATATATATATATATATATATATATATATATATATATATATATAAACAAATATCCATCCCAATCCTACTAATGGAAGGTCTTTGTCATCACCTTGTTCTCATTTCTCTTATACATGTTTTTCATCTTCTCACCTGTGCATGCATATGCGTTTTGCTTGCTAATTAATTAAAATAAAAAGGAACTTCCATTTTTTTTTGTTATGTTCACTTTACTCAACCTATTGAATTCATCACGTCGCCCTCATATTCCAACTTCAGCTGACATCATTGGTTAGAAATAGGGTTAGCATGTGGTATCTTTGGGCAGTTTAGTGTATTGTGGGGGCACGGTTCCCTTGGATCACTACTTTTTCCATAAACATGATATACCACTTCGTTCCAAAAGGAATAACCCATTCAACTTACTCTAAAATGGCTAATTGTCATGGCACTATGAGCCAAAGATATAAATACTTGTTTTCTGTTCCAAGTGAACAAAATGAATTCTAGTTTTCAGTAATTTCTCAAAATCTGGCTTTAGCATTTTGGATGCTTTTGTTTAAGCAGTGGTATTTTGAGTTGAGAGTTCACAAAAACTTCAAAAGCATCAATTAAAACCAGTAGAAATAAGAAATAATAAAAATAGGAGTTCAAGAAAATAAGTTAGGCATCATCTTGTAGCATATCATTTTGCAGGGCTTTGCACGTTTCTTCATTGTGACCTAAGTCTCATATGTTTGAAACATGGAAATGGCCTCCCTCCATGTAGGATAAGGCCCACTTTGATCCTCCCTAGACCTTACAATGGCAGAAGCCTTATACATTGGAATGCCCCTTTTTTATTATATTATTTTGGAATCTCTAAATCACCTATATCTGTATTTTACTGAAACAACATGAAAATTTGCATCCAAGAATATTTTTTAAAACTACTGTTTTATTGAAAATATCATTTCACCGCCAGATAAAAATTTAACATAAAGCAATTTAAATTATCAACAAGATTTGGAAAAAAATACTTGAATTCCTCTATATCTCATTGGAATCTAATAATGGTATGCTTCTAAACCTTCCTAATTTCATAAAAACTAACCTTATTATAGAGAAAATTCTTATCAATAAAAAAATAATGAAATGAAAAAAAAATAGCACAATACCTCATGTACATAACTTAGTTTTAGCCAAAATTTTGGAACTGGCCCTTGCTTTAATTTGGTTTTAGAGATTCGGGCAAAACCTCAAACCATGCATAAGTGCTCGCTTTTAAAATAATGGCAATTATCCTTGTGCATTTCTGTGTGGCATGCTTCTCTTGCACTACTATTTTCCCCATGAAAATTGACTGCTTGCATTCCGAGAGGAGTAACTCATGTAACTTCCTATAAGATGGAAATTATTATAGGATTACGAGTTTAATTTCCATGAAAAATGAAAATTGAGTGCTCTGTCTAATAACTCATTCAAGCACAAGTGAATATCTACTGTTGACTTATTACTAGGAAATTCTGACATTTTCATTTAGAAGATCCAATATTACATTCTATGATAATTCCTTTAGAAGGTCTAATATTACATTGTGTAAAGATAATCAAACCCAAAACACTGTCAACTCTATTGACTTTACAGTCCGCCACCACCACAACCCAACTTCCTGCTTGTTACCAGCCACCACCATGGTGGTGAAAACCACTCCTTGATTTGCTGTCACCAACATGAACATATGGAACTCTCTCCCATCACTCTTACACATTCCAAACACCTTTGTCCCACCTCAGCCATCAATGTCACCTCCAAAATTGGTCCTCTGTTTCAGAGTGAGCTCTATCTAACCACTACCATCTCTGCAGCTGACTTCATCAAATATAGCAACTACCACTTATACTTCCTGTTCCTCTAGCCTAACCCATGCCCTCATTTCATTGCATTCTGTACGTCAGTTAAAACAATCTTTATTCTTGGTATTGTCATATGCATGCCACTATGGATATAACACCAGCAGCATATGCGATACATATCTTAAGCATTTTGAACACCAATATGCATTGTTGCACCTCCTCCACACTCCACATCCAACAAGCATTATATCAAAGCAATGCAGTGTCTTGAACCACTTTAATAATATCTACCTCTGGCTCTTCATAGAGCTAATCAAGTCCTCCAAGAAAATGAATTGTTGGCATGTTACATGTTAAAAATAATATACCAATCATCTTGGGACATATCGAGGTATAACAAAAATCATAAGTAGTTGTATGCAAGAACAGGCCAGGATTTGTTCCTTGGGGTGGCAGAGGCCAAATTGGAATTTATTTAAGATAAGTTTTCCCCCAAAAAATTATGTTCATATAAAATTGCAAGTTAGATTTAAATTAAACACAAGACTCATATGTTCACATATTTATAAATGAGACTGATTGCTGAACATTGTAGTGAAAGAGAAATACTAGACCAAATCCTAGTGACTATTCCCATTGTTGCAACAAAGTCCACACCAGCTAAAGGTAACATTATAGTAGTTGCATTTTTTTGTTAACCACAAGCTAAAAAATATTGAACCAAAGCAGCATAAATAGGCACATATGAATGTGGCTCAATGTCTAGTCATTTTATGAAAAAAATATAACAGAAGTATAAGGCACTCAACTTCAACAAACTCATGAGCACAAGCAACAAAGCCAAATGCACAACAGACTATCAATGGTCAAATAACAAACTACCAAGTCAGTGTGGAAGAAAGATAAGGAGTTGTATGGGTCAAAAAGGCTAAGTATTTAGGAAGACCAGACATACGGTGTCAGCATTTCATAATTCAGATGGATGTTCATCTATAGAAGGTAAAGACAAAGCAGTCTAATTTTTGAAAAAAAAAAAAAAGGAGAAATACAGGGGAATGGGCAGCTTATTGAGGGCCCACGTTAGAAAGTAGGCACTAGAGTCGCATGATACGGTGGTTATGCAAGATCCAGAGGATGGCTTCATATAGGGAAAGCTTTCATTTCAAACAGGTGCTGAGAAAAATGTTTAGTGGTAAGGGGACTGGTCTCCCCCAAAGCTGTCCCTCCTTCCATAGGATCCAGCCAACCATGACACAAAGACTTCTCTTATTTTCCAAAACTTGCTCAAGGTGTCAGTCTACATTCAATTCTCCCATGATTTAGGGATACCTAGTTGGACTGTCTACAAGATTAATTGCTGGCCCCTCTAATTTATAAAATGGGAAGGCTTGCTTTGGTAAGGAAGCAGCACCTCTTTCCTGGTTATCTTTTCCTTCTCCATGCTACTTCTATTCTTGTTCTCTTCATCTACATTTGTGTTCTTCCTTTTCCTTTCATCAGATAATATTTTCTCATGACCTCGACATTAAAGCATCTTCTTTCCCTAAATTATTATGGATCTTTTTCCCTTGAGAAAGAGGACATCGATCAATGCTCTTTATCAGGCATTTCTCAGTAACATGAATGTGCCAAGGAAGATTGACACCGGAATCAGAAAATACTTCCATGAGAAGCAATAGCATATATACTTAAGTTGATCCATCCAAAAGGGTGACGTCAATTTGTCCAAAAGTTCATATTCAAGGGTGTTTACCATGAGATAACCTTATCATAAGCTTCTAAGATGAAATTCATTGGATTATTTTGGTCATAGCTTCACATGATGAATATAAGAATATTGAAATATGTCAGCCGACAGGATATGCTACTCCATTTGAATTTACAGTATGCAAGTTGACAACAATCTGTGGTATCAAAGGTTTTAGGGTTGAAATAAAAGATCTAGTCAAGCAATTAAAGACTTTGGTTTCAAATAGAATCCCAAGAAAGCTCAAGTGTACATGAAGTAAAGGATGGGATTGTTTTCCTTGTGCTACATGTTGATAAGATCTTTTGGTGGGAGTGACAATGACATTTGTCAAGTTATGCTCTGATTAATATCTATGAAGGATTTCTTAAAGACTTCATAGTCTCATCCATCTTTTGTAACTTTTTTTGATGTTCAGATCACCCCCCATATGGAGTGTCCATAGCGAGAGTGACAAGCCTGAACACAAAACAAAGTACTGAAACCATGAAATGTGAAAATATTAGAGGGATTGCAATGATGCAATAAATTTAGTATCAAAGATAGCAAGTCAATAACCCAATACATACATTAGCAACAGGCTACTTACCCTCATTTAATATATGAATACGGCAGTAGGCAGCAATGGAGTAAATACACGAATTATATATCAATTTATAGAACAATATATCTACAGAAATTCATTTGATATGGAGTTATAGTACAAAAGCAATACAGACAAATAATTGCTGCATAGGAAATCAAGTGCCTGGAACAGTACAAAGAGAAGATAGTCTGAAAGAGAAAAGATGGTATTAAACCATATAGTAATCTATAGGCACTCAGGAACCAACTAGGTGAAACATTCTCCCATACACACAACACTAGGCAACAACCATGAACCATATATCAATTTATAGAACAATATACCTTCAGTAATTAATTCATTTAATACAGAATTATGATAGAAAACGTAGCTAAGAAACAAATAACAATTAGCTAGGAAATCAAATACTTGAAACAATACAAAGTGAAGATAGTAAAAGAAAAGATAGCATATAATTATGCAGTAATCAATAAGAACTCTCAATTCAACTAGAGCAAACATTCCCCTGAATACATATATACATTCATATGACGTATGTTCTCTAAGTAGATGCTATATCATAGACAAATTTATATTGTCCATTTTGACATTCATTCAAGAATTGTAACACCACAAAACTTGCAGTAACTCTAACATATAGCATATCATGTAAAATATATTTCAAATATCGAAGCAAAAGCAGAGTCCTATAGCACCCACAGCAAGAACTGCAGTGACTGCTGGATATATTGGTTAAAATGAAATTTTTATTCAGCATTAAGATCCAAACTATGCCAAATAGAGAAGAAAAACAGTAGTGGAATGCTTTCCATGTAGACACTTTTCAATGATTTTTGCTCAGCAAGCTTCAAACATTTGATGATAATAATAATGAAGGAAACTCACGTGTGCCAGCACTTTTCAATTATGGCAGCAATGATGGGATCTATGTCATCTGGAATATCAAGGCGACGGTGCTGAAACCCAACAGCACCAACAACTTGCATTGGGTTCATTCCTTCCCATGGTTGTTGCAAGGTACATAGCTCCCATAATATGACACCGAAGCTAAAAACATCACATCTGAATGTAAAAAGCATAAACTTAGCGACAACCCCCAAAATCAATGCAAAATTCAAACCCCTGTATCCATATAATGAAAGGAGCAAAACATACTTCTCATTGATGGTTCGTTCCTTAGTACTTCTGGTGCCATCCATTCAGCCTGGTAAACCATTTCATAATGCCATGCATTTAGACAGACATCAAACATGATGGCCAGCAAAATGACAAGATATGCAATATAAAGTTAATGGCACTGGAGTTCCAGTATAAGGCCTGAAACTTCCACTTGAAATAAGAGGAAAACCAGAGAGTAAATTACATTATATTCATTAACGTACAAGATACTAGGATTCAGGTTGAAAAAACAGGGATTAATAAAAGGACAGGTTATTTCCACAAAAAAAGTATTAATGCTAATTTTCAAAAATTATAAGACTTGGAAAGAGGAGTTTTTCCCCTAATTGAGGCATGGTCAAAGAATTGTCACGGATTCCTTCATTCATCTCAGAAATCTGAAGTAGAGTTAGCCAAAAAAGTGGATATGGGTGGACACCCTCAGATGAAGCCATTTTGTGAGTGTAAGTAGAGTCCTTATAAAGGGCAAAAAGGTTAGATGAAGAACATACGCTTCCAGAAGTTTTCAATTGACAATACTTCTAGATAGTTTAGACCTAGGAGAGAAACAAATGTTGGGGTAATGAAGTATTAGTTCTAGCAACAAATAGTGCAAATGAAATAGCATTAAATTAAAAAAAATGAGGAAAGCTTCAAGGCTATAAGGAGAACAAATGAGAGTATGAAAGATTATATTAGATTGCACCAGTTATATCTAATTCATGATGTCATGAAATCCAGGAGAAAGACCAATGGATGGAGGAAAATTAATGTACAACAAATTTGAAAGATAAAACAGACAATCTTATATCTATTGATCAATTGTACAGGCCACACTCTCAACCTATTCCAAAGTTAGGCAAAAGAAAATCAAAACAGAGACTACATTGAGCAAATTGTGCTTCATCCTTTCATCATTTACTGAACGTGATTTCAAAAGGAGGCCCTTGGCATTTATTCTATGTGGGGTTGATAGGGTTGCAACTTTGTTGGGCCTCCAAGCAAGACTAGACTAGGAGAAATTCAGCCTACGTTCATGCAGGGGTTGGGTTGGCAAAACTAAACAGGACTTGCACGAGTCAGGCTTGGGACAAAGGGGTCAAGCAACCCAAACCTAAACTTCTCAACTCAACTCATCTAAGCCTTTCCCAACTACATGGGGTCGGCTACATGAATCTGCTTCCTCCACTCTACTCTATTAAGGACCAAGTTAACATTTAAATTATAAATAATTATATCTTTCTTAATTATTTCTGTTCATGTTAGTTTAGGTCTACCTCTACCTCTATCCTTACCATAAATTGTTAAAAGATCACTCTTTCTAACTGGAGCATCTAAAGGTCTACGTTGTATATGTCCCAACCACCGTAATCGATTCTCTCATTTTAAATAGGCAAAACCTAAAATTGTTGAATTAAATAGGCCATAGAGCAAGTTATATCAAAACATATGATATAAATAGGCCAAACCTAAAATTGTTGAATTAAATAAGCACAACGCTCATGCCCTTTAATAACTGCTATTGCTTGACTACTTTTGGAATTGCCTCCACTCCCTCTCCATCTAACTCAATCCACCTCAGGCTCCTCCATCCAACATCAGCATCCTCTGCCCATTCCTCCACCTCCAACCTCCTCCACACAGCTTCTCCACCCTTCTCTAACTTCCAGCATGTTGTCCATGGGATGCCTCCACTACTCGAGGAACTCAAGTTTTTTCCATTTTCTCCCAGCTTGTCCACTCCTCTTGGTTCTCTTACAATGTCCTATTAGTTTAAACCCTAAATCGAAGATCTCACACTCTTTTCATCCCTCTCAATCTCTTTGACAAACACTATTAATTCAAGAGTTAAATCTAGCGTTTCCCGTTAGCATACAAAAGCAATTCATGAATTCAGTTGGTTGAAGCAGCAGCGATGATCATCAATTGTGCACTCTCTTTAGTTAGCTCCCCCAAAACCCCACTAGTTCAAATCCCGAATCTAGGCTTTACAAACAAAAATTTGGGTCTCTTGATGAAATGAGTCATTCATGGATATGGGAGCATTGATGGCCATATTGTTGCTCTCTCTGCGGCTTGCAGCTTTTATTTGCTGATGTGACTACACAACTTAACCCCTTTTGAACCTAAGTTCTGAATGTTATTCTTGTTTTGGGTTTGCTTGAGGTTATGTTAGAGCTTGAATCGCATCAGGTTAGGTTGTATGCAAAAGTCAGAGAGTTTTGTACCTAACTAATTCAAGATGTATCATTACGTACTGAGAGAGCTGGAAGTGGGCCCAAGTTAGATTGAGGCTCGTTAAGCTAGGTTGGCTTCATGTTGGGCCATGAACCAAGGCTGAGGCAATTCAGGTTGGCTTTGGCCTGCCCAAAGGAATTTCAAGCTAGAGTTCTGGTCAATGCCTGGTTCGATCCAGGCCCAGCCCAAAGCTCAAGCCTATAACAAAGCCTAAAGACAAATCTAAGAACCAAGCCCACAGCTAGCCAAAAAAACCCCCCCCCCCCCTCCTTTCTCTCCCTCTCTATCTCTCCCCCCTCTCCTCTCTCTCTCTCTCTCTTCCCTCCCCTCTCTCTCTCTCCTCTCCTGCACCCAATCTCCCTCCCTCCTGATCTCTCCCTCCCCTCTCTCCTCTCATACCAGGCCTCCCTCCACTCTCCACTCTCTCATCCCTCCATGGGCCAGATAAGTCAGGCTTTAAGCCAAGCTCAATTTGGGACTGGGTCAGAATTTTGAAAAATTATTCAGGCCTCAACACAGCCGAAGCCCAAAATTTTTTTCCAAGCTGGACCAGGCTGCATAGAAACCTAACTCAGCTCAACCCAATTCTAGCACTAGGTAATGAAGCTTCTTTTCAGCCTATAAAAGGCATCTATATTGATTAATCATAGAAATCAAGAATTAAAGTTTCATCAATTACTGTCATGCCAGGCTTGTAACGGCAAAATTTGTGGCATATCAATTCCAGATCTCATCAGTGCAGCCCCTACCACTCTACATCACCCATATAAGGTTGTGAACCGGCTAAAATATCAAAATTACAATATACATATTAATCTCCAAGTTAACAAATTTGCTTGCCAAATAATTTTAATACAATTTAAAAATAATCTTTTTTATTTTTTAAGCACTTTCAACTGATCATACAAGTTGAATCCAAGTACTTGTTTGATTCGATCATCTTTTTCAATTCAACTTCTAAAATCATCTGCTCTCTCAAAAACCTTCAAAAATTGTCTGACTGCTACTCTGGCTTTCAGTCAAGAAAAAACATGCTTATCCAATGCAATATGATCACAAATTTGTGAAGCAAGAATATGATCCATGTTTAGGAGACTAGAATATTAAAATTATTTCACTGCAAAACTAGCACATGCATAAACAAAGAGAAAAGAGATCTGTCCCATATTTAGAATCAAGCATGCCAGGTACTCCAGAATCTCAACAAATGGAAAAACTAGAAACTAGGTAATAATAGCTATAGGAGTAACTTATCTTGATAAAGACAAACCTTAGCATTTGCCAGACATATAGAAAGTTCCGAATGAATAAGAATATGCAATTTGCAAAATTAACAATAGGCTTACTGTTCCAGCTGTTGACCTCGAAGACAAGAATGTATTGTGCTTCATTCGAGATAAGCCAAAATCACAAACCTAAAGTGTTGGTAAAAGATCAAGTAAATCTCATTTTTTTTAAAAATAATTAAAAAACACTGTATTTTGAGACGAATGATGGAAGGATATGATATTTATTAAATCCAAGTCTTACCTTCACAACCCAGTTTTTGTCAACAAGAAGGTTGGAGACTTCAGATCGCGATGTACTATCATAGGTGTACAATTATGCAAATAATTCATTCCACGGGCCTGGTGTCAAAAGTAGTTTATTGTATTTTTGTTACTGATAGATTCACAAAGTGCATGAAAACATAGTCATATGCAAATAACAGACTAATTCAAAGTTCAGTCTAATCATACAACATCAAGTGCCATCCTTAAACGCCTCCTTTCATCTAACTGATTATTGGGCCGGTGAATCAACCGGAACAAACTACCTCTGCAAGCACAAGCACATTCCATGTTTCAAAGTTCTAGTTAATGTTAATATAACTGAAGCTAGCTGCACAACAGAAGCTGGAAACTCCATTCTACAACAGAATGACATATTTACAAGAATGAGCAATAAATAAATAAAAATACTTCAATGTATTATTTTAGATGAATAATATTAATTGTCCTAAGTTCATACTGCATATAATATAAGTTTACAAATATGCCCAAGTAATTAAACCAACACGAATATGCCCTAATCGAATTTTGCAACAAGAATATTTCTTTACGTATTTATCAATTCAGATTTGCAGCACATAACAATTTGCATTGCAACTCAAAACCCACTCTGTCATTTTCAAGAAAGGAAATTAAAGTCAAGTGCACATTAAAAAAAAAAAAACTAGGAATGATGGCACTATATGTCACCTGAGTCCTACAAGTTAACCTGAAGTACCCGCACCCAACTACAGACATAAATACGGCACTTGTGCAGGGCACCATAAAAAGTTGTAAGAAATTTTAGGAGTAACACAATTACACTCAACAGATAAACCTGAGTCCAAATAACATGGATGACTAAGGTTTTAAGCCTTGGCCAAAAGAAATAGGTTTCACCTGAGACCAACCAAGACTAACTTGTAGTTACAAGTCTAGTTATGGAGATTATAGGCAGTTTCAGTGGAACCGAAAAAACTTAGCCTTGGATGCATCATAAAAGTTTTTTCCTTTGTGATCGTTTTGGGATTATTTCTTTATCTCCTTAGTAAATAGGATATATAATGGTTTCAACTTGATTTAAAATAGGGAGAGACAGTTAACAGAAGCCTTTATGGACGAGACCTTCAAAAAGAACCCTTTTAGGGTATTTTATAAATATTAAAAATAAGCTAACTAGAAAACAACATATTCATAGCAATGAAACCTTTTTTATATAATAAAACAAATATAGCATTATTATGGTCATTCAACATTGATGGTATAGATATAATTTCCAAAATTTTAAAATATTTGTCTATTCTATTAAAAAATGAGGAAGAAAAATATTTAAATGCAAGAGACAAAGAGCACTATAAGCTTTGTAGTTGCTAAATATAGTGAATTTTCAAAATATTAGAGCTTAAGAAGCAAATTTTCAAAATATCAACACACTTTATGAATTTTACTTGTATGTGATATAGCTTCAGCGTAAAATTGTTTAAACTACAGAAATAAAAAAACACACATGTTAGAAATATGCAGAATGTTGTGCAGTAACTAAGGCTGGAAATGGGCCTAGTTCAGAACTTGGCCAGCTTTGGGTCAGGTCTTGGCCAAGTCTAGACTGTTTGAGTTTGGATTGGGCCTAAATATAGGGCCAAAATATATTTTCGGGCTAAGCTTGAGCCAACGGTTGGCCCAACCTGAGCTTGACCTGAAGCCTAAGCTTGACTTCTGGCACAAACCTCGAGCCAGGAACCTGGTACGATCCTGGCCTGAATTCGTTATTAGGATCTTTTAAGACAGACCTGAGCATGTTTGGCCAATCAGACCAAGAAAGTCAGGTCAATTAGAACAATTCGAGTTAAAGCCAGCCTTTCAACCCAAATGAGCTTCTCTAGTCAAGCTTGTTCAGGCTTTGAGCTGGACTCGGTGGCATTTGGAAAGAAAGAAAGGCCCAGCCCGATACCGAAAGAACTTTTCATGCCCTACTCAGATAGGCATGTGATCTTCCCTAACCCAACACAATTCAAACCTAGTAAAAACTTTTTTGACTTATTTTATTTTCTTTTTCCTATTTTCATTTTTATTTTATAAAAATAACTTCAAAATTTGGAGCAGAAACTACCAAAATCTCTGAAGTTAAAAACCCACAGCTGAAACAAGAACTGAAGCCAAGTTTTCAAACCTGCTTTTTTCAATTTACACTGGCTTATTTCTTACACTTTTATGTATTTCTAAAATCTATTAATTTTCTGAGCATACCTATGTATCGACTACCAATTATTTATGCATTATGTCCCCCTAGTTGCCCACGTACCTGGACATGCCAATGTGAATGTCGCACGATGTCAATTTTTTTATAAAAAAAAGGGAAAGGGACTTAATAAAATTTCTTCAATCAAAACTATTTCTGAAAATAATTGGTGTCATATTGTGTTATGTTAGGTGTCAATACTAGCTCATCATAGCACTTGAAACCTTGCTACATAGAAAACAATTATTCAAGAAACATGAGACAGCTGGGTGACCGTTAAAGTCATAATAGTTGATAAGACCTAAACAGAAAGGGAGCCTTCAAACAAAATATTTTCAATAATATGGAATAACTGGAAACTAAATTATTTATGAGAATAATTGTTTAGATACAGACAACATACAATGAAGAGTAAGCATACCTAGGGAGAAATTCCGTAACAATGGAAAGATTAGGCACACGTGTTACAGCTCCCATAAAAAGAACAACATTTGGATGGCGTAATCGTTTCATTATCCGGACCTTAGGAACAAAAAAAGGAAAAAAAAATCTAGTCAAATGACAATTCTTTTCACTTAAAGCCAATGCAAAAGGTCAAATAAATAATCAGCAAAATTACTGAATACATTCTTAATTAAATGAAAAGAGTTACACCATGAAGTTGTTAAAATTAAAATCTTAAATATTAAGAAGGTCAACATTACAAAATAGAGACAATAGCAAAATCATTTTAAAAAGATTGCATGTATTACCAGGGAAATATGCAAATCAGAGAATCATCATCACTGACATCATTGTCATCCTAACCTCAAAGCTCTTTCCTGTCAAATATGGTGTAGACTATAGGGAACAGCTTGAGTTTGAGAAGGCTCCATGAAAAGACTAAGAAGATTGTATGACCATGGGGAATGACTCGAGATTGTAAGACTGGCTATCAACCAGGTTTCAACTCTCTACAAATTAGCTTAATAGCCAAGGCAAATTTTAGGCAAGAGAGGGGCTGGCCATGGAAGAATAAATTACATTTGCCTGCAATTTCGCTTCCTAGCCCACCACGCAAGCAGATAAATGGACAAGTGTGGCGAATCATCATAGGTTTAGAATAACCTTCCCCCGCACAAGAACCTACAGGGCAATGAGCCATGTAACTTGATCAATGCAGCAAAGTTGCATCAGAAATGACCAACTCACATGACATTACAAAAGCACGCTCTTGCATTTTCTAAACTCCCATCATCTTTTATGAACAAGGAGTTACCAAAGCATTTTACAATTTGTACATGGATATCCTTTATGGAACATAATATTCAGGGATAATGAAGCAGCAACAAAGAATACCAAAGTGAGATGAAGTTTAGACACGTATGGTTATAGCAGAAAATGACTGAGACAACTGAATATCCAAAATTTATCTTCAGGATCAGGAATTCTAAAGCAGCACAAAATGAATTAATTTATTTTAATAACTTTCTTATCAACAGCTTTCTTTAACTATTTTGTGAACAAGTTATCAAGCAATTCTAAATCAGATTTGCCTGAAAAGTTTTGATTTTTTTGAAATTTGACTATCATTTTCTGATAAAGGTGCCCATGCTTTACAGGTGGTATTCAGTTGCACATCACAACCAAAGTTCTCGTTATTCTAGATATCAAAAATGTGAATAACAGCACTAGTTTGCCCATCAACCCTGGAGAACAAAGCCAAAAGCAGGTAATCGAGATGCCACATCCAAAGACGGAAAGAACACAATCAATGTAGCACATAGTGATAATACATTCCTGCTAGGAAGGAATAGAACAGAAGATACGAGTTACATACCTCACTTCTGAATTCTTCAAGAGCATCACTAGAAATATCTTGGTGCAAGAATTTTTTAACAGCAACTTCCTGATTAGAGAGAAAAACTAGCGCTAAGCACAGCAAACTGAAAACTATATGAAGGAGAAAAAAAAAGGTAATATTATTGATGAAGATTCAAAGACCAGATTTTTGTAACTTCCAACATTGTAACACCTAACTCCAAACTTATGATCAAGGGGAATACGATGTAACAACCTGCTGCTTCAAAGATATAAACTCCAAATTAAGATCCATGTAAAGTGCCTGCCTCAATATTAGCTTTAGTCCTTATTCTTAGACCACCCTAAAAGCAATCTTATTGAACTATCACTCAGAAATCAGATTTCTTTAATCTAGAAAGAAGAAAGTGAATCTTTTATAGCATCATGTTTAAGTGTCGGAGTATGCACATGATCCTGGTACTTCTTCACTTTTGGTGCCATGTGTACCTACACTAGTTGTATCAGGTCATTTCTGCCCTGTGATTCTGTGAAGCAGCAGATACCTGACTAGAAGGAAGAACCAGCAAAACCAGGGTCAGCCACTTGCATGGGCTGGCCCAACCTAGTTGGAGTTGGCTCAGTCTCATATTGGTCATGAAAGGCCATTGAGAGATGCTGGAAAGATAGTAGTTTCTATATCTTCATGGTACCCCAATATTAATGGAAGGGATAAAAACAAGAACAAAAGAAAAGTCAATTCAAAATTTAAAATAGATGGATTCGTCAGTGTAGAGGGTAATGCGGATGGATGCATGCCATTCTATAATCTATATTAGTATTATTTAAGAGAAATGTATTTTACAAAACTGATCTGAGAAAAATGAAGAAAAAGAATTTGTGTTAGCTGCCCCCAACTAGTTTGGAATTAAGTTTTGTTACTGTTATCATTGTATCTCACAAAACTGATATTACTAATAATCTCATAGGTTCTTGTGCCTAACTACCTATTTCTAAATACAGGTAGCAAAGAATGGACAATATGCTATTTATGGTCATAACTGTTCAACTTTTAAAGTCATTTGCTGCTTTTCTTTTGATTTTGGGAAAAAAAAATAATAATAATAATAAATATTTAAAGCCTTTATTTGAATCATAAATTAAAGCATGAATATCATTCTATTCATTCTGTTGTGTTGCTGGAGGGTAAAATTGCAGTTTGTACCTAAATTACATCCTTAATCATATACCTCCTTTGTTAAACCTATAAATCGATGCTGACATCTGACTATTGTTTACAATGCAAATGTGCAAATAAATGAGATGACTTCAGCGACATCAAAGCACATAACAAAAAGAAAGGATTCTTGCAAGCAAACCCCCATCAAACTAGGATTAAAACTAAACTACCTAATGTTCTAATTTATTATCTTGATTGAAAAAGTATATGGTTTGGATATTGGAATGTAAATCCATAAAAAAACTTCAAATAATAATACAGCCTCATTTTAAGATTGAAATATAATTGATAGTAAATGCAGCATGACCTTCTAAACTTTGAGATTATGCGTGAACCTGTCATAATGATAAAGATAGTTTTAATAAAATCTCCTAACAAATCTAAAAATAAAAATGAATATCTAATTTTAATATTTATTTTGATTGGAAAGGATTTTATCCATAAGCATCCTGAGACCCCTTTGCTCCTAATAGTCACAACATATATCATTTATTTCAACTATAACTATGTATTGAGCCTTCTTTTAGTGTAGGGGCTTCACAATAACAACAAAGTCTTAAATCCAAACTAGTTAGGATCAGCTACGTGAATCATTTTTCTCGATTCTGCGCTGTTTGGGGTCATATCTATGCTAAATGCAAGGGTATTAAATCTTTATTTATTACTTTCTCTCAAGTAATTTTAGCCTAGCTCTACCTTTTGTCCTTCAACATATATCAAATTACTCCTTTACACCAATGCAACTCTAAATCTATATTGCAATACATCATTTATTTCAAATATAACTTCTTACCAAGCCTTCTTTTGCTCTAGGCGCTTTCTCTGGCCCTAACAGGTTTTCAATTAAAATTTTATATTTTAATAGTAATGCGTCTAGCTTGGACACACTGCCATATCTACACTATTACGAAAGTTGAGCCTTAGCAAGGGACAGTGAACTGTTGGTGCCATGTGGCAGCAAAGGCTTCTAAAAACAGCACCAGAGTTGGTGAAAATTACAAAGGAGACGTCCATTAGTGGGCTCCTTAGAATGAAGGATGCTTTAGTAATTTATGAGCCTTAGCGGGGGCAGTGGCCTACTGCTACCATGTGGCAGCAAAGGCTTCTAAAAACAGCGCCAGAGTTTGTGAAAATTACAAAGAAAACGTCCACTAGTGGGCTCTTTAGAATGAAGGTGCTTTAGTAACTCTGATAAAAATAACTTTTGAGTTTATTGACCATTCCGTGCATCACACAAGTATGTAAGCTAGTTTTCATTGTAATTTTCAGGCTATTCTTCAAGTTATATCAATGTTAATTTCAATGCCTTATTTTGAGTAGAATTAGTGCTTGGAAGTCCACCTCTAGGTTGGACTAGAAATGGTTTAAAATCATTAACATTATGTTCCAAAGAAGATTTCATCATGGGCAGATGCATTGTGTTACAATGCAATGCCAACCAACCACTAGCATGGTACGTTCCACCTCGTGCCATGCCATGTCATGTCAATGCCTTGCACACATGGCATGCACTACATGCAGTTGACATCAATCAATGCTATGTTATATTAGCACACTAGCTCCATATTTACCAATTTGTATCATGCATGCTGACCAACACCTTGATCCATCTATTTGAGACCTTTTCAAATTGAATTCCATGCAAATCCCAATTTTGCAGTTTCTAGAAAGTTCAGTTTCCTTTATATATACCATATGGAGGTCTTAAATTGAGCAGGAGGTGAGGAATAGGCCTCAATACATAATACCAGTCAAAGAAGGGTCACTTGAATCATGTAGTCCTCTGTTATCCAGAACTATAACGAAATTTCTGGCTTCCTTCTCTGATGGTGTGCAATGCTGCCAATCAAACGAGAGGCTTGCAATAGGCCCTAGTTGTGAGGCCTGGATTCATAATGATTACCAGTAAGTAGCATTCTTCCTTTCTCCCATTTGTTTTCTTTTAACATTCTGCATGACCTCATCTTCTTCAATGGTTTTCTTCTTTAAACCTTTTTATCCAAACAACAACTAGTTTTTTTTTTTTCCTTTTGCTCTAGGACATAGGTTTCTTTTTTTCAATCAGTCCATAAGCCTTATTTCCTTACTTCTCATACATTCTTCGTATCTCTCCTCACATAGACAACCCGTGTCTTCACACTTCACAAGCAGTTGAATCTCAAATTTTTCCTAGAATGTTAGCAAGCATTAAATCTTGATTATGCACTGCCATAAGCCTCTAATAACTAACTTCAAACTTAAAATTATAAACCATATGTTGGATTTTAGTTATTTTCTATTTTCTTTTGGAACATCACTTTGCTAATTCATTTTAATGGATAAAATTCAGGTCTATTAAATTGCCACCTCAAGCTTTACAAATCAACAAACTAAGGTTACCAAAAAACTGACACCTAGCTACTACTCGCTGAAATTAGCAAGCTATGTAAGGGAGGTTTCAGCCTTCAAACAGTCATAGCTAGCTCAGAAAATCACTACAAACCTTAGAGTAGGGAACTAATGAAGAGAAAAGAGGAAATGAAGAAGAAAAACATTAAGGATAGGTACTTAGCAAGAGAAAAATAGAGGTGTCAAGCTATGGGATCTGAAATACAACTCAACTCAACTCATCTAAGCCTTTTCCCAATTACATGGGGTCCGCTACATGAATCTGCTTCCTCCACTCTGGTCTATTTAGGACCAAATCGACATTCAAGGGGACGTCCTAGCCCTTCGCGTAGTTTGATTTAATAGATTCATGTTTTAAGGGATCTGACGGAGTTTTACGCTGGCTGTCAGCTACCTAATGCAACCCTCCTCCTTTACCCGGGCTTGGGACCGGCCTTGGCGGAGTTTGGATCTGAAATACACATGAAGGTAAACTCCTTACCCAACACTAGCAGGCATCCTATTCTTTAAGTCATTGATTCATGGTACAAATTCAAAATCATGTTCCTTTGATCTCTTTGCTCACACTTATCTAAAGCCCTAACTCTTATTTGGCACTGAGTCACCTTATTGATTCTGACATCAACAATTGTTTTTCATGAATGAAAACCAAATTCCGTCTAACCTTTCTGTAGATAACTGATTATATATTTCATGATTTTCTAACCTATGCTTCTTAATACCATTTGTGTTAAATTAAATTTGAGATTTGGTCTTCATGCTTTGAAAAGTTTCACATTTTATGGATTGAATTGAAACCTCTGGAAGGTCAGTAAACCCGATTGAATTGAAACCTCTGGAAGGTCAGTAAACCCTACACCAACAGGTACAGTAGTTGGGTTTTTCCAAACCCTAACCAACAGGTATGATATTTGGTGCTTCAATGAATGGGTATAATAGTTGGTTACTGACTAGTTGGTATCAATGTGATTCTACAAAGTTATTTCAAGTATATTCTAGTGTTTTCAAGATAATATATACTGAAACTATTCCAATTTTTCAAGTTTTCAAAATCAACCATCTGGTAAATGTGCCTATTTTCATAACTCTTTGAAAATAACTATCCTGAGTGTCATAAAGCACGAACATTTATTACTTCTATTATTTTGATAAGATCGAACCTATCTTGTTCATTAGGTTTGGCTACTTACTAAGATGTCTAGCTTGCTTGTTATACTACAGTGTAGAAACCTGATCAATTAGGCTATTAAAAAGTTTAAAGTGCTTTTTTTAATTTTTATAGGTATTAGAGCCAGCACTTCAGAAGAGGGACCTAAAGCTATATGAGGGTTGTGAGCCATAAAAGAATATTTTTCATGATACTTTAGTTTGATCTGTATGAGCAAATGCCATTTTTTTATGAATAAATAATTTTGAGGATAAATTTTATGAAACATTAGCTTCCAGAACCAATGTTTGATTTCAATTCAGGCCATTGGTCGACCATAACAATGGTCACACTTGGAACCTGGAACAACTTAAGTTTCAGGTCGTGACAGTGCAACCATTCCATTGGATCTTTTTGAAAAGGAAAGCAGAACTCCACTAACAAAAAGAATCAAACTAAAAGGAGAATGAATAAAGTAAAAGAAAAATTTAACCATCACGGACTGAATGAACAAAGTCTATGAAAGATAATTTAATGATCACAACCAATAGCAGGGTTTAAACTTTAAATGATCATAAGACCTTAAATAGTGGTCAGTTACAACTTCAACATCAACCAGCTTGTCCATTTATTCTTTTAGAATAATACACACTAGACTAATAGTAAAAACATAAATAGGCCTAAGCCTAATTAAACCTGAATAAAAGCTTTAAGAAGTCACATCCAACAATTGAAATACTATGGTACAAGAGTTAGAGCTTATTCAAGACACTACAATGATATGGTTCCAAACCAAATAAAAAGAAAAGAGTTCAGTTAAAAAATCCTGTATATGGTGGTAGATTGATTTTTATATTGCACTGCTAGTAGAATGGTTGGATGATCCCTAATAGAAATAATAGAAAAGAATGGGAATGAGCTGGTAACCTAGATTAGATCTGGTAAGGGGAGTTAACCGACTGAACTAACACCACACCAATGTACTGAATCGAACCGAACTACCTAGTTCGGCCCAATTCAGAGCAGTTCATAGGTTAGGCACCTGGTCAACCTAGCTGGTACACCGTCAGTTTGGTACGATATGTCCTATACCAAGCTATACTTTTCTGATACTGAAACAATATCAGTTCCTAGTACAATGAATCTTGATCATAACCAATCAAAATTTTCATATTAATTTATCATAAATCTTAATTGTAATACAATGAGATAAAGATAATAATTTGAATAAGAACTCACTGTTCCATGCCATTCTCCCCGATACACCTCTCCAAAAGACCCTGGGAAGGAAAAGAATCCAGGAAACAAAAAAAAACTTAGGTGTTATTTTTCATGATCGTGATATGGTGAAATACATTTTTCTTGAGAAAAATATAACACATTATCAGAAATTCGGTTGATAAAAGTAATATCAAGTTTATACCAAGCCCTATCCGCTCGCCCAGAATAATGTCATCCCATGGGATTTCAAGTTCTGCAACATCATCAATAGCAATATCAGACTTTGAACTCTCAGTGCCAGCCGATTTATCAGAACTTCTTTCTACTTCTTGATGAGTTTCACAGGCATCCTGTTCCTTCCCAAGACCACGATCATCTCCATGACTGCTTCCTACCTGTCCATTACTCAAATCATCATTTTTCTCACTTGAACCAACGTCCTGACAACCACCGGATACAGCAGTTTCTGTACCACACAACTGAAAATGCTCATGCTGCCTGTTGACAGCAGCAGTTGTTGCTACTACTGCAGCAGCAGTGACAGTGGCTGCTGCAGCAACAGGAACATCCAAATTCATGTCAGTGTTTGATTTAGCTGCAGCAACAAACATTGAAGAAGCAACTACAGCAGCTGTCGCAGCTGCAGCAGCAACAGGCATGTGTTTTATAAACTGCAGCGAAGTCTCCTGCAACTGTGCAGAAGCGGCTTCAGATTGAGATGAGCAAGGGTTACACACAGCTGCTTCTTGAAAATCATGAGGGAGATGAAGCCCCAAACCCTCCACAGGCTTCAGTGTGTCTAGTGGTGACCTGGAAGGGACCACTCTTTGCAGGACATCTTGACTAGGCAGATGGCACAAAATAGGACCAGGACCCTTATCAGCTTGAGTTTTACGTCTAAACCCATACTTCATTCTTTTCATTTCATCCTTGTCTTCATCCAGCTTCATGCCCTCAGCCATCACACTTTCTGGTTGTTCACTACACACTTCAGAAAACAAGTCTGGTGGTGCCACCACACCACTTTCTAACAATACATCATGAAGTTTCTGAACTAATTGTGGGTTTTCTTTAGCAGCATTAATCATGTATTCTGAAACATCCTTTACTTTTTTCCTATGGACAGCAGGAGAACTGATGCCCTCAGTCCAAGAAGGTGATCTTGCAATCGAATAAGGGTGGCTTATCCTACCAGATGCTTCTTGAGTCTTAGCCATGCCATCAGTACAAATATTTCCAGAATCATCTAACATATTCAAATTTTTGTTTATATCCCAGTTGCTTGAAGACTTTCCAGGCAAAAAATTTAGTTTTTGGCTTTCTTGATTGCTCAAATCAGATCTTGCCAGTCCACCACCATTTGAAGTTTCAAGATTAACATGCATGGATCCCTTGTCAAGTGGCTTGTTTTGGGAATAAGAACTGGTAGAATTTGATAAATCACTATTAGAAGAGGCAATATGAATGCTATCGATATCTCTGACAGAAGGATTAACAACAAAAAAGTTCTCTTCAAATTCATGAGTCAATCCTGCACCATCTGACGGAATAAGAGTACCAGGGTTCCCCACTAAATCAACAATGTATTCCCTGCAACAGAAAATAACATATCAAATTTCCTGCTGATATTAATATTAAATATCTAGATGAAACAAAACTCTCTCTACTCTGTAGCATTTAAGGTAAAGGGTGAAATGAGAATGAGTATTAAGAGCTATAAGTAAATTCCAAATACAAAGAGAACATGATGTAAAGCAGAAATCTTCACACATGCTGTTGTTTGAATATCTGTAAGGCCTTCAGCTTGCCAAATTATCAACCATGTCCCTGGTCTAATTCAAATCATTAAGCACATGATAGGTGCAACACTTGGCGAAGCCAGATGTTATGCACATTATGAAATCAACTACAATCTCAATCTCAGGTATGCAAAAATTATGGACCTGGATCGATCTATGTGATGAGGACGATGCAAAAAATGAAAGAATACTTACCTTCCATCATTTAATTTCACAATATCCAAAGCTCCATCGTCAGATCCAGTATACTGCTTCCCTTTTACTAACTGACAAGGAATGCCCAAACTATCAGCCAAAACCTACATTAAATGCAAGATGGAAATTGATTCGTAAATCAAGCTTACTTTGGGGTATCTTATTGAGTTATCCAAAGAAAATTTATATAAAATGGCATTATAAATATGTCAATTTCATAATCAATACAGCAACAAGCTGAATTTTTCCAATGAGCTGTCATCAAGTCATCATACATATTTTCTGTTATAATGACTAATCTATCAAATAGGTTTCTTGTCTTGGTCTTTATGTTTTGGTTTTGAAAATTAATAACTAGAAACTACAAGATACCAAGCAGGGCGTAAATGTTATGTAAGACCAATTTCAAAAGAAACGGTAACTTACTACTTGGCTAACACTCCACTGTCACGATCATTATGTATCAGCCAAGACATCTAGACATCATATGCAAGGACCTAATTGGTCCATGCAATATCATACCAAACTGAAGAGAGACCGGATCTTGGGACGCATCTGGGACCCTAGATTTCTGTCTACCAGGTTGTCCTAGTCCAAGCCGAGACTTACGGAGATGGTTGTATCCTGGCACTCAAGACAGCTTGACATCTTGGGACACTTTTTTTTTTTTTTGCCTTTTATTCTTGTTGTTAGTGGTTATTTCAGTCTGTCCTGGTACTGATTAACCTCGCCCCCAACCAGAATGTATCCCTATATCAAGATTTAAACCTATGCAACTGATGGAAAATAGTTCAAAACTCTGTAGACCTTCATGTTGGCTGAGTTATCTCAATTTCAATCCCCTGCTAAGTTAAAAGTATACTGAAGTGTAAAAGCCTCAATTCCCGTGTTGAAGGCATTAATTTTTTAAACATTACATATTACTTTCTACTATATTTGGTAAAGATAACTTCAATCAATCTTACAACTTATAATTCTCATATTTACAATTTTTTGATTTTCTGACCTTACTTAAATGTATTAGCTCATCCAAGCACTTTGGAGATCAAGACGATTGTGCTGCTCCATGCGAGGACCAGACAAATAAAAGTGTGTTTATTCCCATTTCAGCTATGTGCTGGGGAGTTTTTTGGTACTCATGCAAGTCCAAGGCTTACAAACAATAACTTCCGGCTAGCCTATTTAGGTGAGGTCCTAAATTATTGCAAATGATATTAAAGTGGATCAGGACTATGGCCCATGTAGACCAAGGAATACTTAGCACAGGCCCATTTGAGACGAACACTGGTTAACCATGGTGTCTGTATTTGGATTTGATTGGATCCAAATCCTTTATCTGATAAGGACGCTAGAGGTGGCATACAATAAATCCCATGTTAGCTATGCGTTCGAGAAATCTTGGGTACTTACACAAGGCCAAACAATAACTTCGGGTTAGCCTTTTAGGATGAGGTCCTATGTCATAGCAATTCATGTCAATCACAAGATTGTGTAGTGCAAGGAGCATGCATGATAGTATATAGAGTAGTAGAGCAGCATATGAGCAATATAAAGCACTTTAACATTCTTAAAATATCAAAATATGTTAATATGTGAACATTCCTCCCACAAAAATCAAAGTTTTAGTTTATTAGTGACATTTTCCAACAGAATATCTATGGGCTATGCAACACACGTGTTAGTCAAAATCAATACAGATACCTCTGATAGCCTAGGATGCCAGATGTATACTAATTAGTAATGCACATTTGTTAAAAGGATGCATGCACAAATCAGTAATGAATGGTTTAAATTAATAATAACACCAAAACCAACTTTTACTATCTGAAGTGCAAGATGCAAATCTTTACATAGACTGGCATATGATTCCATGCAAGTACATACAACATGTTGCCAAATTCAGCAAAAAACATGCATCATGGTGTTCCACCGCCCATATTTTCTTACATGCCTTCAATGAGGTGGCAAGTGGCTTAACATGGAATAGTCAAGAACTCAAGATATTCATCCTGGCTTGAAGGATTCATAAATGTAACACAACAATTTGATTAGTTTTCTCTTGACTTCTTGGTATTATGAACTTGTTGTGAGAACAGTCCTCAAACCTCAGTCTTACATCATTGTCTTTCAATTATGTTATACAAGATATATCTTCCCAATTGCTTCTCAATGTTTGATGGTTTAGCCCTGTATATAAAACATCAGTCAGAGGTTACATCGCTATGCCAGTAAACAGTTCCTCTATCTAAGAAAATGCTAGGAAAGAGAATCTATATATATATATATATACAGCTACAGCTAATATCTACCTGTAAAATTTTAAGGTTGTTTGGATAATTTAGTTTTGAATTCATGTTTTTATTTTTATTTTTTTTAATTTGAATCTTTAGATTGTTTCGAAGGTGTTCTGAATATTCCGTGCAAAATAGAAATTTCCAATTTCATGATTTTAGGACTTTTAGGATATTTTATTGCATAGCCAAACACACAGAATACATAATCATAATTTCTAGTTTCAAAATCACGTATATTCATTAAATTTCACAATTAACTTGTGCATCCAAACACACTCTATCTGTCATCAGCACAACACATAGACTGCTGTAGATGTGGAAAGTGTACAGAAATAACAAATTTATAATATCGCACTACGAATGATGGTGGTAGATAACCGTAATCAAGGACTGTGCTTTGTAACGATTGCATTCAATCTGCACAACTTGTTTGCATGTGCAAATCAGCCTCAATGTTCTGATATCCATTATGATGGATGACATTCTATTTCCAATGAATTCGGCATCAGGAAGATGAATTTCATTTCATCATCATTAGTATCTAAGAGGCTAAGACCAGACTGAAATAAAATTAAAACTTGGGTTGCTCTCGTGTGGGAAAGAATAAAAGAATATGTAATGTTCATCAGCAAGTACCAAGATACTGCTCATCTAGGGGCCAACCAAGAGTAACCAGCCAACTTTTGAA
This sequence comes from Calamus simplicifolius, assembly GCA_900491605.1. NCBI lineage: Eukaryota > Viridiplantae > Streptophyta > Magnoliopsida > Arecales > Arecaceae > Calamus > Calamus simplicifolius. The sequence goes on from UESW01004143.1 coordinate 216,467, forward strand.
GGAATAACAATAAGGCATAAAATAACTTCAATATATCTGGTGCACAGTAAAGTAGATAGATTGCTTAAAGAATGCAATAATTAGATTCTAATTCAATAACTCATCGATGACATCACTTAAAGTAACAAAGAAGGGTTATTGACCTTAAACAACAATGCACGATGTCGAGCCAGGCCAATTGTTAAACGGCCAAGAGGCAACACCATGTTTCCAGTGCTTGCTTTTAGGTAGTTAGTAAGATTTTGATATGATTTCAACATACTTTCAGGATCATAAACCATTCCACCCATGTAGTTAGCAACCAAAATAGCAAGTCTCTGCACCAAAACACTGCCAGCAAAATTAGAAGATTCTGAGCTTGATTCAAGAGCCATCATTAGGGCCTTCTGTTCAAGTTTAAAGAGGTCGGCATCTTCTGCTTTATTGACCAATACAGCTTCCCAACTGATATTATCAGACACAGGCATTCCTTGCAGATCAACAAGGGAAGGCATCTTTACTGATGAAGACTCAACCAAAACACCATAGAGGTCATAGAAGCCATCCAAGATCTTATCATCATAGCGAAGGGCATTATAATTCTGTGAAGCACGAACAAATCTACCATATGAGACAAGTCAAAAAAAAAAAAGGATTATGTCATGACAAGAGAATCCAAACCCAAAAAGCTTCAAAACAACTATCCCTTTATGTAGCTACAAAAAAAAATACAGTACCATAGACAAGACATAGTACACTATCAGATTAGGAGCACTAATATTTATGTTGCTGAGCTTGGATAAATTTTGCTTGCTATGAAAATATAACACCCACTAAAGGTCACATAATTATCAGGACTGTTTAATGCAAAATCAGTCTTTTTTTCAATAGCCATATGAAGTTGAAAGCTTGAAATATGAAATATAACACCAACTAAAAGTCACATAATTATCAAGACTGTTTAGTGCAAAATCAGTCATTCTTTCAATAGCCATATGAAGTTGAAAACTTGAAATATGCCAGAAGGAAACAATAGGCAATAACTAAGTAGCAACAGGATGCAAGGAAAAAATGCTCAACATATTGATTTGAACTTGAAAACAGAAAATAATAATATGAAACATGAGTACCAGTTCACTGGCACTTCAAAATAATGAACAATTTCTTTTGATTTGAAATTGGTTTTAATGTAACTAACCTATAAGATTTTGCATAAGTTTACAAATAAAATAACAGCACAATGATATTGTGGAACTAATTCTTGTGATGCAAGTATATTACGAGTTGCAGTCCTGGATAATAATATGGAATCAAATGAAAAAATTCCCAAGAAGAAGACCATTTCATTTGATGAATAGATTAAATAAAAGTTCATAATGACTTGCTTGTCTCATATGACATAAGACCAATTAGCACATGAATTGAAAATAATTTATATATTTGAAACAGGCAGCTGGACCAATTCTATTTCAGCAACTTGAGACAAGTTTATTGCATTTCATACCAATGCCAAAGAATACCACTAAATAAATTTAGAAGAACAATTCAGATACCGAATGAGAATATCGAACATGTTCTGTGGATCAGGTTCCCTTAAAATATTGTCATAAAATATGCTGAAGGTTACATGTTTGAAACACCTTTTGCTGTCATCGACATGTTATTGGGCCTGTTCACTAATGGAGTGTATTTTCAACCATTTAACATAGTAAACTACCACAAAAGTAATATTTGTTCAATTGGCACCACTGTTATTTTCTCTTTCATTATCTTCTATTTTTCTTCTCTATACCTTACTTTATTGACTTGACAATGTAGAAGGCTGAAATTTTTTATTCATTCCCCTTCAGTGTGCAATCCTAGAAATATATAGGAGATTACAAGATAAGAATAGGAAACTTAATCATTCTAAATCTGAAATCTATCTAATCAAATCCCTTAATTTTAGGGAATGATTACAAGATAAGAATAGGAAACTTAATCATTCTAAATCTGAAATCTATCTAATCAAATCCCTTAATTTTAGGGAATTTAAATTCAAACAGATTCTCCTAATCTATAGGGATATTTAACTAATTTTATTTACAGCTTATTTACACTTCAACACTCCCCCTCAAGCTGAGGAATAGATATCTTCCATTCCCAGCTTGGATATAAGGCCCTGAAAAATGGAACTACTCAGCCCTTTTGTTAGAACATCCGCTAGTTGTTATCCCAATGGAACATAAGACATACACACTAATCTTTCCTCCAATTTCTCTTTGAGAAAATGTCTATCAATTTCGATGTGTTTTGTCCTATCATGTTGTATAGGACTATGAGCAATATTGATAGCTGACTTGTTGTCACAATAGAATCTCATAGGACTTTTCCATTTGACTTTCAAATCATCTAGAATAATCTTTAGCCAAAGCAGCTCACACAGGCCTTACGCAATAGCCCTAAATTCTGCTTCTGCAGATGATCTTGCTACCACATTCTGCTTCTTACTTCTCCATGTTATACCAGGTTTTCTCCAAGAAAGATAATATCCTATAGTAGGTCTTCTATATATTAGGGAACCTGCATAATCTGCATCGGTATAAGCTTCTAGAGTAAGAGTATTGCTCCTTTTGAACAAAATTCCTTTCCCTGGATTGCCTTTCAGGTAATGTAGTACCCTATAAGCAGTTTGAAGATGTGGTTCCCTTGGATCATGCATAAATTGACTAATCATGCTCACTGAGTATGCTATGTCTGATCGAGTGTGAGTAAGATATATGAGTCTACCTACCAATCTTTGGTACATTCCTTTGTCAACAGCTGGTTCTTCTATAGCCTCACCTAACTTATGATTTGGATCCATTGGAGTAGAGACAGGTTTACAATCTATCTTCCTTATTTCTACCAACAAATCAGTCACATACTTTTGCTAAGATATGAAGATTCCTTGTGTGGAATATGCCACCTCAATACCAAGGATGTACTTTAGTTTCCCTAGTTCCTTTATCTCAAATTCCTTCACCAGCTGCCGCTTTAATTTCTGCTTCTCCATCTCATCATTCTCAGTTACTATGATGTCGTCCACATATACTAGAAGAGCAGTAACCCCCCTGTAACTGGCTGCTTAATAAAGAGTGTATGGTTCCCTTGACTTTGTTTATATCCGAATTCCTTCATCACTTTTGCAAATCTTCCAAACCATGCTCTAGGTGATTGTTTTAATCCATAAAGTGCTTTTCTCAACCTGCACACCTTGCTACCTGAGTTCCCTTCAAATCCTGGTGGGATGTTCATGTAGACTTCTTCGTCTAGGTCACCATGGAGAAATGCATTCTTAACATCATATTGTAGCAGTTGCCAATTGAAGTGTGCAACCAAAGATAATAGGATTCTCACAGTATTCATTTTTGCGACTGGAGCAAAGGTCTCCTGATAATCTACACCGTAGGTTTGAGTGTACCCTTTAGCTACCAATCTTGCTTTATATCTCTCAAGGGATCCATCAGCTCTGTATTTCAATGTGAAAATCCACTTACAGCCAACAATATTTTTTCCTTCTGATTTGTCAACGATCTCCCATGTTCTATTCTTTTCTAATGCACTCATCTCCTCTCTCATGGCAGTCCTCCATTCCTTTTTGTCAATGCCTCAGTAACAGTGTTAGGAATAGCAATGGTGTTTAGGCTCATAATGAATTTTCGATGAGTTGGGGATAGACGTTTAAGGGAGACATAGTAAGATAATGGATAAAGTGATCGTTTGGTGCATTCTCTTGTGCCTTTTCTAACAGCAATGGGTATGTCTAAGTCTTCAATGGGGTCAGTAGGTATCTCAATAGGCTGTAAAGACATGTCAAATCTTACAGGTATGTCTAAGTCTTCAATGGGGTCAGTAGATGTCTCAATAGGCTGTAAAGACATGTCAAATCTTACCTTGATTTATTTCCAGAGTTTGGATCAGATTCTTGGACTTGTGTAAATTCAGGAATAGCCTTTCTCCTTGAATACACCTGAGAGAATCTTGTAGGGTTGTAACTGGCATTGATTAGGTCAGGAGAGACAGGGGATGACACAGATTCAGTAGACTTATTTTCAACTATGCTGGTTGGAAGATCAAGGGTTTGAAGTGGTTCAGAAATCTCAGAAGTCCTATCTTCTAACATGGAAATCTCCCCTGAAGAGATGACTTGGAGAAAAAAGGTGTATTTTCCACAAATGTGACATCAACATAAATGTAGGTTTTTTTTATGAAGGGTTATAACACTTGTATCCTTTTTGAGTGGATGAGTAACCAAGAAAGACACATTTGATGGCACGGGATCTAGTTTGTTTCTATGCTGGCTGTGAACATGAACAAAGGCAGTGCTGCCAAATACCCTAGGTATAAGGCCATTTGAGGTTCGGAAGTGAGGATAAAGCTATTAAGGGTCTCTATAGGACTCTTATTATTTAGCACACGGGAGGAAGTCTGTTTATCATGTATGTGGCAGTGAGAGCAGCCTCACCCCAATAAGACTTGGGTATATTCCCTTGAAAGAGTAAGGCTCGAATGGTGTTGAGCAAATGTCTATTTTTCCTTTCAGCTACCCCATTTTGCTGGGGCGTGTTGACACATGATGATTCATGGATAATACCTTGGGATTGGAAATAAGGTGATAGAACTTGATTAAAGTAATCTCTAGCATTATCTGTCCTAAAACTTTTTATGGTAACTCCAAATTGGTTTTGAACCATTGAATGGAACGTTGGAATAACAAAGCTAACATCAGATTTGTATTTGAGAAGGAATAGCCATGTAACTCGAGTGCAGTCATCAATGAAGGATACAAACCACCGAGCCCCAGAAATATTAGGTATGCTGGAAGGGCCCCATATGTGATCAAATGAAAAGGATAAGAACTGCGTTTATTGCTAATAGGAAAAGATACACGAGTATGTTTTGATAACTCACAAATATCACAATGAAACTCAGAAATATCTAATCCTTGGAATAGTTGAGGAACATAACTTGTAAAACCCTAAAAGATGGATGACCTAGGCGTAAATGATACAGCCAAATGACATCTTTATTGGAAGAACTGAGAAAGGACAATGACAAATCATTCTTAACAGTTTGAGATGATTCAAGGAGATAAAGGCCGCTACTTTCCTTAGCAAGTCCAATCCTCTTCCCGATCCCTGATCCTGAAAAACACAATAAGAAGAAGAAAAAACAGCATAACATTTAAGGTCATAGTGATCTTATAAATAGAGATGAGGCTGGCTGATAATTTTGGTACATGGAGAACATTTTTAAGGATAAGGGTGGGTGTGATATATATATCCCCGAACCCTGCAACAGTGGTTAAAGAGCCATTAGCCACTACAATTTTTCTGTTACCTGGGCATGGGGTATAGGTGTAGAAATGCTGAGGTGTAGGGGTCATATGGTATGTGGCACCGGAGTCTATTATCCAAGAGTTTGTATAGGTGTTTTCGGTTTCTGTTACTTGGGCATTCATACAAAAAGAAAAAGAAGGTTTACCTGAAAGAGTCAAAGAGCAAGCTCCAGAAGGCTTCTCAAGAGATCTAACAAACTCCTTAGCTTTCCAATTTCTTCATTATTGGCTGCAGTTTTGACCTTGATCTCATAAACTTGTGCATCATCGTGGTCCTTTGAATATGTGCAACGAACAAAGTCCCAAATCTCCTTTACGGTTGTCAAAAACATGCATGTGTCGCTAATCATGGGTTCCATGGAATCCCATAGCCACGACATTATCATGGAGTCCTCCTCATCCCAGGTTTCAAACTTCGGATAATCCTTTGTTGGCCCGTTTCCGAGAAGATGGCTGAGCCTCCCCTTGTCTTTGAGGTATGTTCGGACAAATTGAGACCTACTTGAGATAATTCTTCCCACTGAGCCTATAGGATGCCCGAATATTCTGTAAATCTCTAATTTTCTGAACAGAATTGGATTCTTCAGATGGGTTACGGATGCTAGAGGTTTCAGAGGTTGACATGTCGATGGAAGAAATCTTGCAGCAATGAAGGCTGCTAGGATAGGTAGAGAAATAGGCTCAAGGGAGCCGCAGCAATGAAGGCTGCGTGCAAAGGGATGAATGCGGAAAACCCTAGAGCTCCGATACCATGTAGAAGGCTGAAATTTTTTATTCATTCTCCTTCAGTGTACAATCCTAGAAAAATATAGGAGATTACAAGATAAGAATAGGAAACTTAATCATTCTAAATCTGAAATCTATCTAATCAAATCCCTTAATTTTAGGGAATGATTACAAGATAAGAATAGGAAACTTAATCATTCTAAATCTGAAATCTATCTAATCAAATCCCTTAATTTTAGGGAATTTAAATTCAAACAGATTCTCCTAATCTATAAGGATATTTAACTAATTCTATTTACAGCTTATTTACACTTCAACAAACAATCATTACACTGTACTTGCATCTTTCAAGGAATCTATCATCAGTTCATTGTTAGTTGAGTGAGTTCAGATCAGAATAATCAGATCTTCGTTAGTTAAATGAAACGCATGTTCAATCTTATGGCTCACTGATTGACATGTAAACTATCATGATATTAATGTCTTAGAGCATTGTTAAGATAGGATCTTTGATTGCTAGGTGATTTCATATCTACACAACCCTACCTCCTTCATAACACTAGTTGCTGCTTGTCTGAGATGTGAAACCATATAGATTTCATAAAAGAAGCAGCGACCTTGGTTTGGTTGTGAACCATACATTCATGATTTTTTATTGCCTTGTGCAGAGGATTTGATGCGATTCATGCTGTCTGCGCTCAAGTTGAGCAATTGAAGAAAGAATTGGCTGCTTTGGGTTAATGTGCATGCGGAAAGAAATTAGGCCAGATGGATGCTACAGTAACAGTGTTGTCCCCCCCCCCCCCCCCCCCCCCAAAAAAAAAAAAAAATACAAAATTAGACGCATGAACCTATCCCGAGTGGTCTGCTAGAGTACAACTTAAGCCTAGTGAAACGAAATACCTAACCTCTGAATCCCATAAAGGAACACAATTACATATTAAGAAACCTCGTTTTTAACTAAAAATTAGTTCCAACGTTATGTTCCCTAAGACCCCTACAAGGAAAGGAGATGCACGGATTCTACCAAGGAAGATATGGCCCACTTACCTGATAAGGTCTTAGATAAGTCATTTGAATGCGAAAATTCAATTTCTTCTTCAATTTTGCCTTTAAGATGAAAGTACTTTAATGTTAAAGCTTCTTTTAATCCCACTTCATCGAGATTCCTTCCAATCTTCAGGGAATTTTAGAGTGCTGCTCTTGCATGACCTAAAATTGCATAACTGACAATGTAGTCATGCTACTTGCCAAGTAGAAATCTAAATTTAATGATAGATCTCACTACTGCCTAAAGCTGCCACTGCTAGGAATTCAGCACCAATTCAAGAGAAACTTATAAATGTAATGCCCCAACCTATAGTAGAAAATACATATATGTGAATGAATGGGAAATATTAATAAATTTGCCAAGGCACAAAGTGCTATTTTGAGTCATAATAGATGATCTATCTCAGGCACCCGAGCATAAGACTGTTTAAACCAGAATTTGGGTTTTAGCATGTTTAGGTATAATAGAATGTATGAATATTTAAGTTTTGAGAAATGCCTTAACATTTGAGAGTTGAATTTTAATTCAGAGCCAAAAAAAAATCTTGAAGTTGGGAAATCAACTTTTTATTCTTAAGAAATTTAAATTTTTAAATATTTTTTTTGAATTCAAATTGGGGAATGCTTCTTTATTTACATGTAATGACTTGAGTAAATGGAGATAGAATGTAAATTAGTCTACCTGCCTCATCTGTCCTTGTTAGCCTACCTGTAGAGCCATCAACATGACCACTTGAATTGGCACCCTATCACTTAATTCACCTAAACCCACAAAGTTGAACTGCCCTTCATTCCTTATAGAACCAAGGAGGGTACCTTAAGGAAGGAAGAAAGTGTGCAAGAGTTTAGGGAGAGAAGAATAAGAAGAAGGGAATACCAGGTCATGCTTTCTAGATTTCATTGGCTTCAAATTGTAGATAAATTTGTCCATGCTTTCTTGAGCTTAAGTTTCATTTGAATAGTGTTTTGAGACTCAATATTAGTTTTATGCAAGGTTCACCATATCAAGAACTAGTATCATTTCGGTTCCAATATGGTTGGATATGGGGCATATCCTACCAAACCGATGACATACCAATCAAGTGGACCAAAGGACCCCAAGCTATGAATCACCCCAAATTAAGCCAGTTCAGTTTGATTTAGTTTGGTTCGGTCGGTTCAATTCGATTCAATCAATTCTCTCCCTGTACCAAACCCAAAGGTTGAACCATCTCAATTTTGAGCTAGTTCGATTCAGTTCGCCCTAAATCACCTGGTTTGGGACAGTTCAGCATATCATGGTATTACATTTATAAAGAGTTTGTGTTTTTAAGGGCCTGTTTAGTTGTGAAAAATTGGAAGGGTTGCCCAAAGAATTTTTTCCCATAGAATAGAAAACAAGATTTAGGAAACTATAAAACTGTTTTCCACTGTTTTCTTTTCAAAATAAAATTTTCAAAATAACTTTTTTTTCAGTTTTTCCAATGTACACTAGGTCTAAAATACATCTTTGGATTATTTTCTATTTCTTTCTTTTCAAAAAAAAGTAGCATTTTTCTCATGTTTTCTACCATCATACCTCCATTATTCACCACCACCCAACACTACAACCATACCACTACCACCATACCTCCACCACCCACCACCAGCACCACAATTGCCACTACAAACATATCTCCATCACCAACACAGCCACCCCCTCTCCCATCCATCATCATATCTCCACCACCATCACCACCCCCCCCCTCCCCACCCATCATCATATCTCCACCACTATCACCACCACCACCATCACCCACCCCTCTCCCCCCTTAAAAACCATAACCATCACCACCATACTTCTACCGGTCACCACCATCATTACCATACCTTCATCATCCACCATTACTGCTATCCCCCTCCATAACCATACCTTTACCACCAACCACCCTCCATGGCCGACCTTTTTTAATTTTTTTTTAATTGAAAAATAACTTCTCATTTTCAACAAATGAACAGATTTTTCATATTTTCTTAGCGAAGTAAAATTGGAAATAGAGATGAAAACCAGAGATGGAGAATGGATAATTGTTTTCCACAACTAAATAGGCTCTAAAATTGCATTGTTATTTCCAAAATTTATGCTTTTTTCCTTATAAGTAACTTCTCCATGCATCTTAAGTGTTAAGTTTTATTTACTTAGATTTTGAAATCAATCTTAAGATTACTTTTTTTTATAGTCTAAGTCATATAGTCATTTCCAAAAGCTATTGATTTCCTTGCACATAATTCTTCCATGGCTTTAATAATTAAGGTTTTAAGGTACCTAATCTAATTTTGAATCTCTTAGTCACTTCCATATTTATATGTCTTTAGAAATTTAGAATTCTAACATTTTTTCAAAAATCAGGATTAAATTATAAATATTTTTTTCTATGTGATTTGGAACCAAATTATTTGTTTCTTTGACACTTATAGTCAACATAAAGATTAAATCATTTCGATGTTCTAAACTTTGCTATTGTTTCCAAAGTTTTCGATCTTTGGAATTTTAAACTCATCTAATTGGCATCAACTTAAAAGCTATATAGAAACTAATATTTTTATTTGGATATTTGGACTTAAGTTAGTTTTAAATTTATTTTCAGATTTTAACAGAACACTCTAGAATTATTTAATTTGTTGAACTACCATTTTGAACACATTTTATCTTTTGACTTAAAAATCATGTTTTCATCATAATCTTCTGAGCATTAATTTTAAAATAAAGTGTTTATTTCGTTGGAGATTTTAGTAGCCATCCTTTTGGAAATAGTGAATTTATATTATATCTGGAATTAATAAATCACAAGTAGACCCTTTGCCAGGTAGTATATGAGTGGCCCCACTTAAATTTCAATAAGGAACCTCTATCCCTGTGATATACGTGGCCTCATCTAGATTACCAATGAGGATCTAAGTGAACCCTTAGCCAAGTGATGTAATTGGAAATCAAGACTAATTAGTAGCCTCATCTGTACTTTAGCAACAAGGATAATGAGTAGCCTTATTCTTATTATCAATGAAGATATGAGTGGCCTTGCTTGTATTCGCAATGAGGATATGAATGACCTAGAGAAAATATGTGAATCTTATAAGCATATGTGAAAATGTGAAAATTCAAAGCTTACATGAAAGTGTGTTTTGACCATGCATCAAAGGATTTTGATTTCCAAACTTTTCTTCGCTAACATATTCCAATGAAAAGGCTTTAACTTTTTGATAACTTTTTGATTTATTGTTTTACGTGAATTACTGAGCCCTTTACTGAAACATGGTTCCTAAACCTCTAATAGTATCTTATTCCTCCTTGAACACTTTTGACTTCTCACTTGCATTCTAAAATGATATCAATAAGTCTATATCGAGCTTGTCAATCATGGTTTGACCATGTGTTTCATTTAAAATGTAACTTGTTTTCAGTGGATTAGACCATGGTAAAGTTGCTTATCAAGATGTGTAGCTCATTGCAATTGTCATATAATATTTTCAAAGTGACCAATAAGGGGAGGGATCTTTTCATGAAGAGAAATTGATGGGCTGAAGTTGCCTTTTTTGGATCAGGTTGAAGCGAAACAGGAACAATAGCATTTCATGCTTTGTTGATATTGTCTGCAAGGGACAACTCAACTCATCTAAGCCTTTTCTCAACATGAATCTGCTTCCTCCACTTAGCTCTATTCAGGAACATGTTTAAATTTATGTAAGAGATACAGATGATAATGCAGAATTTATTATGATTTATCTGATCATAAGTTATTAAATTTAATATTATATTTAATTGATTGTGGTAATCAAACTTGGGTTTCGATCAGTTTTTTCAGGGTGTGACAATAAAACCTTTATAGCTTGATCACTGATACCTTGATCCATAAAGCCAACCCCAAGTATAATAAGAGAAGGGTTAAAGGCTTTTAATTAAGGGTCATTAGTCACTTCTCTGTGTTTAAGGGGTGATAGATATCTTGCTATTTAATATTGTTCTCCCAAGGGTTTGTTCAACACATTAAAATTTAATCAATTTCTAACATAGACAAATGAAATAAATATACCATGTATTTCATCTATATTCAGAAAAAACTTTTTGAGCCACCATTTTCGGTCATTGTGACACCGCTTCACTACCTTTGCTCCAGGTTCAGCATCATTTTATTGTCTGTAGTATAGGAAATAAATTGGAGAATAACATAACAAGACAACCACCGCTGGCAAAGGTTGATGTTTCAGGAGGTGTCTTGGGTATTACAGGTGGACAATTTTGCAGAGGATTTGTCAACAAGGAAATCAAGGCAGAGTAAAAGCATAAAAAAGTGCACTTGTTATGTGCTCTCTGATGTAACCACATATATCATGCAGACTGGAGGAGTCAAGTCTTTAGAGTAAACATCAAAGAACAAACCAACCCATGCTACCATGGCAATAGTGCAGCCACTTTTGCTCTAGTCTTGTTTCACTGAAGCAAATGACATTATTTCACTAACTAAAGAAGGTGATCCAAGGTTCTGACATCCTACATGCCAAATATATCATTTTCTCCTATGTTCCTTGAAAAGCTTCAAGAAATGCCCTAGAAAAGCTACATACCATCTATCTTGGCTGTAATTGGTTTACACTTTACATCTTAGGGCAAGAATACAGGTGCACTGAAAAAATCATACCAAGGTGCCAATAGCAATCTTAGATCTCCATAATTACTTTTGCTAATTGAAATCCCCAAATCACTTGACCTTCTTTCCATCACAGAGCATTGTTCAGAATTTAGATAAAAGAATATAATTGGTAGAGGATAATCTGTGTCAAGGTGTTGTCAGCTCTTCATTCTGCTCATAACTTCCATTATACAATATGAATGTTAGGTTGGGCATGATTTATTTAGCAAACCGTTTGAGAACACTCTATTGAGAACATAAAAAAATTAATTCCTTGATACATCTTTAGTGCATGAGATAAGGATAAGTCTTGCAAGTCGGGGAGATCACAAAATGTAATTTCCTTCTTTAGAGGACAATTAGAGTAATAATCTTTCTTTTCATTGATTGTGAGGTTTAAAAGCCTTTCTAAGTTCACAGTTTTCCTTTGTCCCTGAATGCTTTCTTCATAGAATGACATGGTTACACTTGCTATAGGCCCATTTTATGCACATAATATACACATGTAAACTGAAATTAGCAATCAATTAAATACAAATGTAGAAGTATTTTCAATGCATAAATGATGTTGAAATATGTTTTTCCTTTCAAGTATTGTTTTTTAAGTCAAATAGTTATATAATTTATGTATGAGACTTCCTGTAGCCGCATACTGAACCAGAATAACGTTGCAGAAAGAAAGCATCTATATAGTGTACTGGTAACACAAGTTGATAGATGTTGTTGTTCGAAATCTTCTAGTGATGCTTTTCATGCTACATATGGTTTGATAACATATCCCAAAAACCACTAAGAGTTAATAAAAAAATGGTGCATTTTCATATACATAATCATAGATTGCCTTATATGACTTGATGATTGTAAATATGTATTGACGAAGTCAAGGGCCTGGATCATGCAGTAAAGTATGATGATTGAAGTCCCCATCCCACTGTCAGGAGTGATGAAGGATCTCATCAGAGAATCAAAAGCCATTTGACAATCCAAATTGTTTTTGTTTTGAATCTATATTTATCTAATATTTTATTAGAGTCTTCATTTTTGCATCATCATTAGGTATCTTGGACCTCAAGTTACTCAGCTGTTATGTTCGGGAACAACTAGGGCCTCAATTTTTTTAAAAAAAATATTTGTAGTTACCTGGTCACAAAGCCTATAGGAAAGTTAGAGATAGTCTTGAATCATTATTCCATATGAGTGTTATAGATGAGAAAGTTGTTACTTTTCGCCGATTTTGAACTCATCCATCTCTCCACTTCCTCTCCGTCCCTCTCAAAATGCCTTCTTCCTTAGTCTCTTCTATTTCTATTTCCTTGATTTGCCTCCCCCATTAGGCCCATTTACATGTAAGCAAGCCACCCCCTCAATCATCCTACAACAATTTCACATCAAAGCAAAACGATGATACACTATTCATCCTTTTTTTTCCTTTGATCTTCTTTCTGTTCTTGAACGATCATCCTTTTATCGTATCAACAAAAGATAAGTTGAGTTTCAAGCTTGAGGCACATCAATGCTTGAGCAAAGACTTTGAACTTTCCCACAATGAGTTGGCATCAATCAACACCAGATTGATATCTCTTAACAATGTATTGGCATCGATGAATGATAAGTTACAATTTTCCAAGCAAGCAGAAGTCGAGCTGTACAAAGAACCATATATTAAAATTCAAATAGTTGAAAATCCATTCATAATATTCCTATGATTAATATGAAGTTCCTGCAACAGAAGGTACACCACATCTTAAGATTTAATGCTTTAAAGATTTTAATAGAGCAATTTCCAAACCATGGCATGGATTGCCATAAGGGTTGTGATCCTATAGCAATATATCAAAGATCTGTACCTTGTTTTCTCATATTCAACATTGTATGCCACCAATCAGATAATCAAAAGCTTCATGGTTGAAGATCCAAGGGCATCAAAACAAACCAACTAAATGTTTGTTCAGGAAAAAAAATTATATGGATCTCCATCACCAGATCTTGGAGGTTCATAAGTCAATCGTGCATCAAAGCAAAAATATGATCTCAAGAACAAGAACCAGAACAGAATTGTACAGATTTTCTATTATGATAATTCAAGACCTTGTTCAACTCTGTTAGGAGCATCAAAGAATCTTATCAGAGAAATAAAGTCGTTTGATGGTCCAAATTGTTCATGTATTGATTATAAATTTGTCTAGTAGCTTATTAGTCTTAGTCATTATGTTATCAGCCATTAAGTAAATCAGATATTAAGTTATTGGGCCATCAAATAACTTGACCTACAAGTTTTTGGGCTCCAAATTATATATTTTTTAATATATTCAGTTACTTGTTCATAAGTTAGGGAAAGATATATACTAGACAGAGGAAAGTTAAAGATAATCTCAAATTATTTTATTATGTGAGTGCCATGTATTGAGAACTTCAAGACGACATGTAGCTTGTATCAGATAAAAACTACTAGGAAATCATGGGAATTTAGTTTAAAATACATGGAGGAAGTTTGTGTGAAGGAAACCTTAAATTTTCAAGAAAACCATTGAGCTTAGGATTTAAATTGGTGCTTAAGCTCTAAAGTTACTAATAGTCTTAGATATACGAGGTTATGCTTGACAACACTTAGCATCTCTTGAGGCTAGTTCAAGTTTCACATTTTGTCCACACTTACATAATATATTTATTTATTTTCTTATGTATATGTTGGGCCATTATAGTAGAGTTGAGACTAATTTACCTACACACAAGGTTGTCTGCCTAAGTGCTTGGACAACCAAGTGGGAGGGAAAGCAATCACAAAAAGGAAAGCCACCTAGTTGAATTTGGACTTGACTCCTAGCCATTAAATTAGGATGGCTAGACACCAAGCTTAGAGGACATCTATAAATAGGAGGGCACTGCTCTAGAGATCCTAACCAACTATAGAAAGCAACTAGTGAAGAAAAGAAATACAGTAAAGAATAAGGGTAAGTTAGAATAAAGAGAGAATTGCAATTGATAAGTATTCTATCAGCTATTGTTGGCAAGACATAGATTGCAAAATTTGTAGCTAGGACTCTCTGACCGTTGCTTTTGCCTTTCAAATTCAATTTGCACCTATCGATTTGCTCTGCAGAAACTTTCAAAAAGCAACACCTCGTCACATTAATAGCAATGCTGTGAAGACAAAATCAAAGAGCAGAAACAATCTAAGAAGCAGAAAGGTTGCAAATTTTAACAACACCAACCTAACAAAACAGAATGGTCTCAGTAACGGAATTTTAGGTGCAAGAAGTAAAATAGTGATCAATTCGGTTTGTTTGCTAGACCATGGAGGGAGGAAAAGGGATATGAAAGCAATGGATCTTATCTAGACAAAAGATCAATTAGCATTAACTAAACACTTTTTTAATGCAATAAAGCAGAGTAAGATAGATAGGGCAGGAGGTCTTATTTAAACCTTTAAAGTGCAAGCGAGTAGCCATTAATAATCCCAAGGAGCAATCTATTCTAATATCTTCATGAAAGCATGAATGTCACCGGAAGGAAGGAAACTAAAGTATCAGCATCACTGTTACAATTATGATAATAGAGTTTCAGCATAACATATCATTATTCAACCAAGCTCTCTAGCACAAAAAGAAAAAAAAAAAAAAAAAAAAAGGTGGGAGGGAGAATATGGGGGCAAAGAGTCGGGGAGAAAGCAAGAGAATGGCTAACCCAGTATCTGTAAGCCATGATTTCAGCCGGGGTGCTCTCAGGAGCGCATGTTCCAAGACTGATCTGCTTCACAGCCTCGATCTGGACCGCCTCCGGATCCTCCCTCGCACTCATCTCAAGAGCAAGTTGTATCTGGTACTCCTCCTCTGCATCCGGGTCGGCTGGCCTGCTCGACCCAGCGTCCCTCGTCACCATCTCATGAACGACTTCCGGGGCGGCTGCCGTCGAGCAGTTCCCCGAGCCATCCCTGTGCTCTGTTCTCTCCCCCAGCCATCAACGAGACGGCGGATGACGATGAAGTCAACGAAGGAGGAGGACTCGGATCGGCACTCGCATGCTTGCTGGCAACAGAATTCAACCAACTCGAAAGACCAGACAAGGACTTCTGCTCAGGATTGGGTGGGTGATCAGATGGAGACCCCCCTCCGCCGCCGCCGCTGCCGCTGCCTTCTTTCGCCGACGATGACGAAAGCGAATCGTCGGCATCTTCCGGCTGGCTCGGCACGATGTGAAGCTTCCTGAGAATGTTTCTCATGATGCCTCCACTTCAACAACCACCGCAACACCCAGAGGCTCAATAATTAAGACTTCGCATCCTCTCATCACCCACCAACAACCACAGCTCCTGCTTTATCGCTCTCGTCGCTGACCTAAAATCCCAACGTTTTTTTTGAGAATTAAAACGAGAAGAAAGAGGGAGAAGAGATTGGTCGGGGGGGTTTTTGTTTTACCACTGGCGGAGGTCGAGGAGGAGAGAGGCGGCGCGGCTCAGGAAGGGCGGGCGATCTTGTGACAAATCAGCGCATGGGCTGGTTCGTGTGGTGAAGTAGATAAAACTCGAATTGAAATATCGAATTAACTCCCTTCCCTTCCCTTCCCTTCCCTTCCCTTGCTTAATAGAAGAGCCCCACCCAGAGGAGAACGAGGAAGGAAGAGAGCAGAGAGAGAGAGAGAGAGAGAGAGAGAGGAGGAATAGGAAGAAGAGGGTGGACTGGTGGAGCGTGGGAATTGGTAGGGTTGGGGAGGCAGCGGCCGCGCACGATGGGTGTGCCACTCACTGCAGGCAGTCAGTCAGGCAGCACAACGAAAAGGGCAGGCAAGTTGGAGAAGAGTGGGTCCCGCGAGACGCACCACTTCAAGTTCAACCAGCTGGCTCTGCCCGCTGAACAGTGGCATTTTGCGCTCACCTTGTCGCTTTCTTTCTTTTACTTTTGTAACATCGTTTGTTAAGGGGTGAAAGTGAAACGTCCCACATCAAAGCAGCAGCAGCAGCCCTCTTCCCCCAATAAGAAGCTCGATTAGTGCACTCCAACCCAATGAAGCAAAAATAAAAAATAAAAAGTTAGGTGCCCCAGATCAACGGAGTACCATGCGTAAATGGAAAGTCAGAAATGACAGTTGCTTCGTTTCGTATTGGTCCAACCATCGCAGTGTTTTCATTGGACACCACCTTATTTTAATTTAATACACCTTGCATGGCTCGATTTTTATTTTTTTTAAATCATCTATAAATTAGAATATTTTTTTTTATTCTTCTGTTTTCCTTAATTTAAAATTTATGATATTTATAAATTTTAAAAATTGAAAAAAAAAAAAATCTCATTGCAATTATCAATCGATCATCATCCAACAGCACTTTTTTAAGCCACTACCTACCTACCATATCCATTGAATTCATCCAACCATCCAAACATAGTCTTAACAAGTTTGGATTTTGATTTACAAAATAATAATAATTTTAAATTTTTAAAAAATAAACCTAAAAATAAAAAAATATGCCAAACACTACCTAAAATTCTAGGTTTGAAGATCCTAAGCTAATATTAAAGCATGAAAATTCTAAAACCAATCGAACTAGATCATCATAGTAACAAGAATTTGAATCGAAATGGTTTGCAAGCTATATGAAACTGAATAGATTGGAAGACATTACAAAACTCAAGCTTCCATATCTTAAATTCAAAGTCAAACACATAATAACCAAAATATACTTTTTTCGTCGGCCAATATTCACCACTGATAGGATCAAATTAAACAAACATTAAGCTGATATTCCACCGAGAGAGCAAATGATCCTTAAGCTTGTGATCACCGGATGGTGTCAAAAGAGCTTGACCAAAGGGAGATTAAAATATTTGCGATGGGATTTCCAGCACCAATACAATCCAGTTAATTAGCTAGCCTAGAGTTCTATTGGTTCTTATGGTGCATGCTTGTTTTATTATTATGTCTGCCGTATAATTTGTAGGGCTTGCAACTGCTATTGTTAACTCTTCTTCTTATCGTCTATCCTTTCTTGATTTGATCAGACAAGATATCAGGAGAGGCTACAGTAACAGTTCGACGAGGGCTTACATTGCTTATCAAATCTGGTTATCCCGGAACCGAATTATTTTTACTGATAAGTCTGCTCCATCGCATAGGATGGTGAGGGTTGCTTTGTCTTTATCTTCTGAATACACTTCCCAGCGTTTGGTTGGTTATGGTGATAACCCTGGCCCCTGGGGTTCCCATACTGCCCCGGCAGCGCACCGGCGTACTGTCTTTATTTCTTGAAAATCCCATCCTCCAGGATTTGTCAAAATTAATTTTGATGAGAGTGTTCATGGTAGAGCTGCCGGATCAGATTATGTCATTCGTAGATCTGATGGAGCTCTGTTGTTTGCTGGTGGATTTAGTTTCCTGAATTCTTCGGTGCCGCTAGCGGAGCTTTATGCGGCTTGGGCTGGGGTGTCCTGTGCTATTCGTAGCCTTGTGCCCATCGTATTATCCTTGAGGAAGATGCTCTTACTGTGATTCGGTGGCTCCGTCAAGATCATAGCAATCACCTGTCATCCAACCCTTTGATATCAGAAATTCGCTCTCTCCTTCAGGGGGTTCACAGTATGTCACACCTTTCAGAAAGCCAACTCAGCGGCTAATTGGATTGCCGCTAGGGTGGCCGATTCAGGCTTCTGGCAGTGGTAGCCGGGGATCGCTGCCCTCTTATTCTTTCCCAACTTTTGTATGCTGATAGATTGGGTTTGAGTCACCCTATATTGGTGTGATCATCCGACTGTACAAAAAAAAAAAAAAAAAAAAAAAAAAAAAAAAAAAAACAGTAACAGCCGCAAGAACAGGCTCAGACACTGTGCAATCTGATAGCAATGACCGCTGCCCATATGAGCAAGGGATGTAATTAGTAATGTGCCGTTGATGACGAGATGGTGGTTCGATATCCCATCAAACACTATCAACAACTAACGTTTTATGTGGCCACCTGAAAATGGAGGCATTCCACTGTTTGTCGTATGTTGTTGCTTCTAAATGCACAAAACATGATAAGCTCAACTTATGCGTGCTTCTGATTGCTATGGATGGTTGTCCAGTAGTACGTCATGCAACCATTACAACCCAAAAAAAAAAAAAAAAATTTATATATGAATGTATATTTTTTTATTTTAGTGAATGGAATAAATAATATGTACAAGACCGAATTTCTTTTTCTGGACAAATCACCCGTAAACACATAGATTAATTACATGCAT
Source organism: Calamus simplicifolius (assembly GCA_900491605.1). Lineage (NCBI taxonomy): Eukaryota > Viridiplantae > Streptophyta > Magnoliopsida > Arecales > Arecaceae > Calamus > Calamus simplicifolius. The sequence continues at coordinate 235,438 of UESW01004143.1, forward strand.
GGTAGAAGAGATTTAAACCCATCAGGAGACCAGGATAATGAAAGCACAATCATCCTCTAAATAGTTGTATCCTTGGCCACTGTAACCTATGTGCTTATCTAAAACTTGACCTCCTTCAAGTCTGTAGTTACTATAAGCCAATTTAGAAGTTGCTTCATAAGAGAAGCTTGACCCGCAAGCATTCTCTCTTCCTCTCATATTTGTTCTTAATTATGAAGAAGGAAAACCCCTAGCCTACACCTCTTTCTTTTTCTATTTGTGTGGCATTGTCTCTTAGGATGCAAGAACCATTTGGAAAACCTCCCTTATACTGAGATGATGAAAATGTGGCACTTTCTTAATCTGACTTAAGTTAAGGCATCCAGAGTCATAGTCAGACTTTTCTACAAAAGAGATAATTAAGGAAGATGAGGTGGCATCATTACTTGGATGCCTTGTTCCAGAAGTGCATGCCAGAGATATGGGTAAGTACCTTCTAGCTGCAGGCTCATGTTAGGCAGGTGTATCAACCCCCTTTTTTTATTGTCCTACACTATTTAGATCTCATCCAAGTTGAGTTTTCACCAACCTAACTTAGTTAATTCCTAGATCCATTCTATTTTCTAATATAATATCTTTTCTAATAAGATATGAATTAATCTTTGTTTATTTAATTTGCAAGAGATCGAACAACCAGCTAAATTCTTATTCTAATTGATCTAGAGTTAGATGGTACATATTAAATGCATTATTAGGATATATCAACTTAGTCTAATGTCTAGTCGTGCTCATATCCTTGAACCAGTCAGTTAAGATCTTATTCCAAGTGGCATAGAGTTAGATGGTGCATATTAAATGTATTATTAGGATATTTCAACTTAGTATAATGCCTAGTCGCACTCATATCGATCGTTAAATCATTAAACGTACTAAAATTGTATTCTAATTGACCTAGAGTTAGATGGTACATAATAAGTGCATTAATTATTAGAATATATCAAATATCTAGTCACACGCATACCGTTGAACCTTTTGGGTCTACCAGGAACATAAGAAAACTACAACTCCCTATTTTAGTCCTTTAACCATTAGCATAATTTTGTTATGACATTACCGATTCATGATCATACACTTAAAATACCTAACAATAATAATTAATATGCAATGATAATAATTTATTTGTCAAATTAATATATTTAAAACTGGTTTTTGAGGTCATACACGTCTAACAATGATGACTTTATGTTACAAAAGATTTCTGAATCAAATAAGCCCTTGCTTCCAACGTTTAACATACAAATTAGGTATAGCATTATATCCAGAAGAAGTACAAGTTTGTCATCTTAACATAATTTCATGAAGTGTCAAGTAAATACAGAGACAATTCCCACTTTAAAAAGCAGCTTTAAATTACTCCTAAATTAGGTTTGTGGGAAAAGCAATGATATTTATGAACCAATATAGGCCACGATCTAATTAACCAAATAAGAGTAAGGCACAAAGCAGAACGGTGCATTTTAATGATCCTTCAATTTTTTTCCAAATCTAACGTTAAGGTAGTGTTTGAAATAAGGAATAAGAGGGGATATCCCCTCTATTCCCAAAAGACATAACTATAAGGGATAGCAAGGAATAAAGTTAACCAAAGGGGTAATTCATGGTTAACCATGGGATATTGATGAGGACATCAGTTCAGACCAGAGTTCGGGTCAGTCGAACCAGTCCTTGGATGTTCCTGTACCAGCAACCCAGAGTCAGCAGGCCACTTCAGGGAAGCCCACACCAGGTATCTACGAAGGTCCAAGAGGTTGCAGAACAAACGGGCTTGAAATTCCATGTTTGGGCCGAGTGTACGGAATTGATCCGACTTCGTTTTGACACTTTGGGTCAATAGAATCCGGTCAGCTACTGTGTCGGACTGGCCAAACTTGGCTGGTCACATGGAAACGGACTGCTGATTCAAAGTCATTGCCGTTGGCAATGAGCTGCTGTGGATTTTGGCCATCCGGGCTCGTCTGATAGGAGTTTTGGGCCATTTTCGTTTTTAATGGCATAGTTGTAATTTTTCTGAACTTATGATGTTAGGGTTTTCTCTCTTATTTAAGTTGGTTTTGGGCGGCCGTCAGAGGCGGAGAAGAAAGACGCTGTTTTAGATTTCCTTTTTTTTCCTCTTGAATAAAGATGAATGTTTCTTTTTTTTCTGATTCAAAACAATTGAATTGAAAATTCAATTGCTCTTCCTTTAAATTTCGGATTGAGAGTGATCAAAATTCGAAATTTTCTCCTTTTCTTGTCAAGATTCGAACCAAACCTGGACGAATTCTTTTCTCGCAGATTAGATCGTTCTTGAGTTGCAGGCGTTTTGAATATCGCCCTGCATCAACTTGGTATCAGAGCCTTGATCCATTCCTTCCATTACCGCCTTGATCCATTCCTTCCATTACCATCTTGATCCATTCCTTCCAAACCCAAATATCAACCCTAACCGAAATTTGATCCAATGGAGCAGAAGAACAATGATCAATCCCTGAGAGACGCCGTGAGAGATGCTATGCAAGACGCCATGCGAGACCAGCACCAGGTGATGCAACAGATGATGCAAACCATGCAGGCGATGATGGCGCGGCTGGAGGTGCAGAATCGTGCCCAACCCCTTCGCGTGGAGGAGTGATGAAATTGATGAAGGTAGGGAGAGGGGTTTCGAAAATCTGGAGGCACCACCAATTCGAAGAGGGCAACAGAGGCCTGATGTTGGACTTCCAAGGTATGTCGATCAACCTCCCTATTTCGAAAATCAGAATCGGTGGGAAGCAGGCTTCAGGGTCGAAATTCCAGAGTTTAAAGGAGGAATTAACCCAGACGAGTATGTAGATTGGACCCTTCAGGTCGATGATGTTTTTCGTCTGAAGGAGGTGCCCTTAGACAAGCAGGTACCGCTTGTCACAATTCGATTCAGAGATAGGGCTGCTGCTTGGTGGCATGCGCAGCACTATCGTAGATATATGGATGGGAGACCTCCATTAGCGTCATGGGCAGCGCTAAAGCAGGAGATGAACAGGGAGTTTTTGCCTCCGAACCATGAGCAGATTTTGTATTCGAAGTTGCATGGTTTGACGCAAGGTAGTCGGAGCGTCGAGGAGTACACAACTGAATTTTATCGATTGGTTGCACGAAATCGGTTGATTGAGGCTGAACCGAGATTGATAGCCATGTATCTTCATGGCTTGCGGCTGCCAATCCAAGATGTACTGGCTGTGCATCGAATTGATAGCGTAGGAGATGCGCATATGAGGGCTCAGGCAGTGGAAAAGAGCTTGATGAGAAACAGGGGGTTTCAGAGCAGAGGGGGTTTTACTACGGGCCAGAGTTCAGGGCAGAATTCAGGGGGCAAATTTATGCCTCCAGTAGCGAGGCCGCAGGCATCAGTACCTCCAAGACAACAGGGTCGAGTGGAACCTCAGGTTCTCAGGCGAGAGTGGGCAGCAACAGGGCTAACATTCGGTGCCATCGGTGCCATGTGCCAGAATTTGGGGCACTATGCCAATGAATGCCCCAAGGCGCGAGCTCAGTTGTATATGGAGGATTATATGGAGGACGAAAATGGAGGAGAGTTCCCTGAGGATGAGGAATTTAATGATGAGCTGTGTGTTATTGATCCGGACCATATTCAAGGGGAGAGCTTGGTGATACGAAGAATGTGTCTGGCGCCGAGATCAGATGAGGATTGGCGTCGGCACGACATCTTCACAACGAAATGTTTTGTGGCTGGCAAAACATGTCGTGTTATCATAGACTCTGGCAGTTGGGAGAATGTGATAGCAGAGGAGGCTGTGAAGAAGCTGGGGTTGCAGACAGACCCTCACCCCCATCCATATAAGCTCGGTTGGGTGAACCGAAATGCAGACATTCAGGTCAGCCGAAGGTGTAAGTTGTCACTGTGTTTTGGTCCTCATTTGAGACAACTATTGAGGCGGATGTTGTTCCAATGGATGCTACTCACATCATACTGGGGCGTCCGTGGCAGTTTGATAACAGGGCAGTATACAACGGGTACACCCATAGTTATATGCTGCGTCCAGATGGGAGGAAAGTTATTTTGAAGCCGCTTCAGGAAGTGAGTGGACAGAATACAGTAATTTGTTTACCAAGCACAGAATTCGATGCGAGTTTGGATGGAGAGGATGTTTGTTTTGCTTTGGTGAGCAAGTCAGGAGACTTCGGCATGGAAGAGGAGCAAAGGCCAAATATGATTCCTGAGGAGTTGATGTCTATCTTGGAGGAATTCCGAGATGTTGTATCAAAGGAGCTACCGGCCGGATTACCACCTCTCCGAGATATTCAGCACGGCATTGACCTTATTCCGGGCTCAGTGTTGCCGAATAAGGCTCATTATCGGATGACACCGCAGCAGCATGAGGAATTGAGGAGGCAGGTCCAAGAACTTTTGGACAAGGGGTTCGTACGGGAGAGCATTAGCCCGTGCGCGGTGCCAGCCCTTTTGGTACCGAAGAAGGATGGTACGTGGCGCATGTGTGTCGACAGTCGCACGGTTAACAAAATTACTGTGAAGTACAGGTTCCCGATACCGAGGTTGGACGACATGCTTGATCAGTTGAGTGGTGCTAAGGTCTTCACGAAGATTGATTTGAAGAGTGGGTACCATCAGATAAGGATGAAGCCTGGAGACGAATGGAAGACAGCCTTCAAGACTAAGGAAGGGCTGTATGAATGGTTGGTAATGCCATTCGGGTTGTCCAACGCGCCGAGCACGTTCATGCGCGTAATGAACCAGGTTTTATGTCCATTTCTTAGCTCATTTGTGGTTGTCTACTTTGATGATATTTTGATATACAGCAGGACAGCCGAAGAGCATGTGGGCCATGTGGCACAGGTTTTGTCAGTGTTACGTGAGAACCAGTTAGTTGCTAACCCAGAGAAGTGCATTTGGATGGTTGGGAGACTGATTTTTCTGGGGTACGTTGTGACTGGAGAGGGGATTCTCCCAGATAGGAATAAGGTGCATGCAATTGTGGAATGGCCAGTACCATCAACCTTGACAGAATTGAGATCCTTTTTGGGTCTTGCAGGGTTTTATCGCAGGTTTGTCAAGGGGTACAGTGAGCTGGCTGCACCTTTAACGGAATTGTTGAAGGGAGCCAGATTCGGGTGGAATGATGCCGCACAGGAGGCATTTGATGGGCTGAAAGTCAGATTGACCGAAGCTCCTTTATTGGGTCTTCCTGATTTTGATAGAGTTTTTAAGGTGGATTGTGATGCTTCGAAGACTGGAATTGGGGCAGTGCTTAACCAGGAAGGAAGACCAGTCGCATACTTCAGTGAGAAGCTGGGAGGAGCTAAACTGGCTTATTCGGTTTATGATCTGGAATTGTACGCCATTGTGAGATCCTTGCAGCATTGGCGCCACTACTTGATTCAGCGGGAGTTTGTACTGTATTCAGACCATCAGGCGCTGAAGTTCTTACAGGGTCAGCATAAACTGAGTTCAAGGCATGCGAAGTGGGTGAGTGCCTTGCAGGAATACACTTTCAGTATCAAGCACAAGTCTGGTACGTTGAATAGAGTGGTTGATGCTTTGAGTAGGCGGAGCTTGTTGATTGGCGCTATGCATGTGTACACTCTCGGCTTTGAGAGTGTAAGGGAGGACATTCGTGTGGATGAGCACTTCAAGGAGATTTTGGCCAAAATTGAGGCGGGGGAGCGAACTGATTTCGTTCTCCATGATGGATATTTGTTTCGAGGTAACTGCTTATGTATTCCGGATACGTCTCTTCGTGTGTTGATCATCCAGGAACTGCATAACCAGGGTCACTTCGGAAGGGATAAAACAGCCTGGTTGATTCGGCAGCGGTTTTATTGGCCTGGTCTTGACCGAGATGTCAAGGCTTTTGTGAAGAGGTGCAGGTTGTGTCAAGAGTCGAAGGGGACAGACACGAACCAAGGTATGTACACGCCTTTACCTATCCCAGAGGCACCATGGCGAGATGTTTCTATGGACTTTGTTGTAGGATTGCCACGGACATCAAGGGGACTGGATTCGATTATGGTGATTGTGGATCGGTTCAGTAAGGTGGCGTGTTTCTTGCCATGCAAAACCACTTTTGATGCGTCAAAGGTTGCTGACTTATATTTTGCTTCAGTGGTTCGACATTTTGGTATACCGGCATCCATAGTGTCAGACAGGGACAGCAAGTTTATGGGACACTTCTGGCGAGAGCTGTGGAAGAAGTTGGGCACAAAGTTGAAATTCAGCAGTCCTTATCATCCTCAGACGGATGGACAGACTGAAGTTGTCAACCGTAGCTTGGGTAATCTGTTGCGGGCAAATGTGCATGAATTCAGGAGCTGGGATTTGTGTTTGCCGAAGATTGAGTTTGAGTTCAACTCTTCAGTGAACCGTTCTACAGGGTTTGCTCCGTTTCAGATACTGTTTGGGTTCTTGCCAAGAGGTCCTTTGGATGTTCTGCCAGTTGAGTCGCCAGAGAAGATGAGTCAGAAGGTTGAAGATAGAGTGTCTGACTTGCAGGAGATACATGCGACTGTTAGAGCCAAATTGGAGCAGACTTACATCAAATACAAGGCGAAAGCTGATCAGCAGCGTCGACAACAGTCCTTTGAAGTGGGCGATTTGGTATGGGTTTACTTACCAAGGGAGCGGTATCCACAGGGAGTTTTAACGAAGCTCAAGCCGAAGAAGATAGGTCCATGCCAGGTATTGGAGAAATTTGGTGACAATGCCTATCAGGTTGAGTTACCAGATGATGTCTTCATTTCGGATGTGTTCAACATTCGGCATCTGACCCCTTATGCAGGAGAGAATTCGAGCTTGAGGTCAAGCTTTTCAGAGGAAGGGGAGAGTGATGAGGACATCAGTTCAGACCAGAGTTCGGGTCAGTCGAACCAGTCCTTGGATGTTCCTGTACCAGCAACCCAGGGCAGCAGGCCACTTTAGGGAAGCCCACGCCAGGTAGTCTACGAAGGTCCAAGAGGTTGCAGAACAAACGGGCTTGAAATTCCATGTTTGGGCCGAGTGTACGGAATTGACCCGACTTCGTTTTGACACTTTGGGGTCAATAGAATCCGGTCAGCTACTGTGTCGGACTGAGCTCAAACTTGGATAGTCACATGGAAACGGGCTGCTGATTCAAAGTCATTGCCGTTGGCAATGAGCTGCTGTGGATTTTGGCCATCCGGGCTCGTTTGATAGGAGTTTTGGGCCAGTTTTCGTTTTTAATGGCATAGTTGTAATTTTTCTGAACTTATGATGTTAGGGTTTTCTCTCTTATTTAAGTTGGTTTTAGGCGGCCGTCAGAGGCGGAGAAGAAAGACGCTGTTTTAGATTTCCTTTTTTTTTTCCTCTTGAATAAAGATGAATGTTTTCTTTTTTTTTTCTGATTCAAAACAATTGAATTGAAAATTCAATTGCTCTTCCTTTAAATTTCGGATTGAGAGTGATCAAAATTCAAAATTTTTCCCTTTTCTTGTCAAGATTCGAACCAAACCTGGATGAATTCTTTTCTCGCAGATTAGATCGTTCTTGAGTTGCAGGCGTTTTGAATATCGCCCTGCATCAGATATCCCCTCAATTTATTCCTTAGAAAATGCAGAAATAGCTGGTTATCCCTCCAAATAAGAGTAAAAAAAGGTTATCCTATGGATTTACCTTTTTGCATTTGATATGATCAATGGGATAGCCAAAGGATATCCCTAAGAATAACTAGGAGATAAACTCTATACCGTACACTTATCCATGAATAATATTTTTCCTATCAAACGCTACCTAAGGCTTATGTAGACATATATTTAATCTTATATTAGTTATACATTAAGAAAATCTTAAATTTTTATACTATATTAAAAATTTAAATAATAACTTTTAGCTAGTTTTATTGGGTGAAGTCATAAGTCCTGATAAATGATATCAAAATGAACTCAACAGGATTTATGTAAACTACGGATACTATAGCTAACCATAAATTGATTGTGATGCTTATAATTATATTTGCATGTTTTAATGGAATCTTCTTTTAGTAAGCATCTCAAGACCTCAATGAGGAGAGCATGCATGACATGATCTATGTTGGTGTACACTTAATTATTCCTGTATTAATTGTGTGTTGAGAAGATTTTTTTTTAATTAGTTATGTATACAATGCTAACGATAGCAAATAACTGTTGACAGTCTTTTTTAAGTAATATTCTAAGTATAGCATGCATTTGGAATTAATATTCAAACGTATATTTCACATCCTTCAGCCCCCTACAACTTTCCACAAGTCTAAAAATCTTTTAAAATCTTATATTTTGCATTAAACATCAAGTTTTTACTTCCTCAACAATAAAAACTTCATTCAATGAGAATTGGTAAACTGTTTTCTAAGTTTGAGAGTCATAATTCCTAGCTAGCATATTGTACAACAAAATGATACTAGAATTATGCATTTTTTGACAATAAATTCCTTGGATATATATATAATCTCCACGGTAGATCGATATGCAACAGCCTGAAACTCGGCGACGCAGCTCGTCCATGCTCTTGACATCGATCGAGCGCACCCAACGAAGCTCTTCCTTCCGAAGCCCAGAACCTTCGGCCGATTACCGGCCCCAGTAGTCACCTTCCGCCTCTGCCGTCCGTGCACACCGGTCATGTGCAGACCCAAGAAACCCTGCCCATGGCCATCTTTCTTTAATTTCTTCCTCTTCTTCTTCGTCTAATTACTTCCTCTCTTCTCCTCGATCCTCCTCCTTATTCCGCTCTCTATCGCTTTGATCGACCGTAGCCGCTGGAGCAAGGCACTGCTCCGCTATAGCAATAGCATTGCTGATTGCAACCGAGGCGGTCGCCATCATCCGGTCTTTGGAGCCTATTAATTACTAGATGGGTAAGCACTCTATATATTCGGTAGAGAGAGAGAGAGCTTCACGGTGCCACCGGCGAAGTGGTGCTGTCGGAGCCGCCGTCCCCCATCAGTCATCATCACTTGGGCACTGCCGGAAAACCTTTCTCCTTCCCCGATATCAATGATCTTGATCCCCTGTTATATGCCTTCTTGGCATCGTAAATTATATGGATAATTGAAATTCTATTTACTTTGCAAATGTATGAAATAACCATGAGATTGAAATGTTGAAAAGATTGCTATTAATATATATACATAGATTTATAGCCGACACATAATGTTGGCCCCCGCAAGTGCGGCATAAAGATAAATTATCGTTCAGTATTAACGTTTGATATGGATATATTCTATAGAATTAAGTGTGGTCACAATGCCTACTATATAACAGTCATAATGCCTACTCTGCAGAGGTTAAGTGCGGTAATGATGCCTACTTTATAAGGATTAAATGCGATCATAGTCTTTAGGTTGAAAGATGAAAAAGAAATTTAAGATTTAAAAGTTATTGTTGACGTCAAATTACCATCCTCGAGCGGACGTCCGATCGTCTCCTCCAGCGAGCTCGGGATCCTTCGGCGAGCTCCTTGCACCTACGGGCCTACAAACAAGTCCCGAAAGCCGAAGATTTCGGCGGGGACCCTTCGATGCTCAAGGCAGTGCTCTGGGCAACAGCCATGAGCTTGAGGAAGCTTGAAAGAGAGAGAGGCTCAGAGAAGAGCTCTCTGTGAGCAAGAATGAGCGTTTTGGAGTGGGATGAGTTCGTTACCTGGTCGGGGATCCCTCTTACCCATTTTATAGATGCTTAGAGTTTGTCTGGCTTGAGTGGTTGAGGCTCCATAATGATGACTTGTTAGAGCATTAATTGATGGCAGCAACAGTGGAGCCACCTCCACGTGACGTGTCAGGCTGTAGGCCGTGTTCCGTTAGAGTAGGTAGCTGCAGCTGGTTGACATGGAGCCACCTCCACGTGACGTGTCAGGCTGTAGGCCGTGTTCCGTTAGAGTAGGTAGCTGCAGCTGGTTGACATGTGCTATTTTGGTTTGGACAACTGTCGCAAGCTGCTGCAGGGCGTGGCCGACCGTTACGGTGCTTGCCAAACGTGTCCCCCACGTGCTTGGCTTGGATGGTTGTTGCAGGAGATAGTGGACCACGTGGCTGTCAGGCAGCTCGAGGCAGCAGGACACGAGGTCCGGAGCCGAGGGGACGCCGGGTCCGAGGCCGAGGCCGAAGGAGGGGCCGACACCGAGTGGAAGTTGTTCCGAGGCCGGGGCCGAAGGAAGGGGCCGACACCGAGTGGAAGTTGTTCCGAGGTCAGGGCCGTACAAGGCCGAGGGGGGCTCGGGCGAATGGTGCCGAGGTCAAGGGGAACAGGTCCGAGGCCGAGGCGGGAGCTCTTGGCCAAGGGGAACAGGTCCGAGGCCAAGGCCGACTGGGGCCAAGGCAGAGGCCGTCCGAAGACCGAGGTCGACGGAGTTGGAGGCCGAGGCGGAAGCAAGGCCGAGGGCCGAGGCCGATTGGGGCCGAGGCAGTACGAGGCCGAGGGAAACTCAGCAGCTTGCATGGTCGAGAGGGGCTCTGGGGGCCAAGGCCAAGGCCGACTTGGATGATACCGGGGCAAGGCCGACTAGAGCCGAGGCCGACTGGGGCCGAGGTCGACTAGGTGCCGAGGCCGACTGGGGGCCGAGACCGACTTGGATGACGTGCCGGGTCGAGGCCGACTGGGGGCCGAGGCTGATGGAGCTGAAGGCCGAGGCGGAAGCGAGGCCGAGGGCCGAGGCCGACTGGGGCCGAGGCTAGGGGTGGCAATTTTTGATACGACACGATAACTCGATACGAACACGACACGAATTAAATGGGTTTGGGTTGACTATTTTTTGGTACAAACCCATGTATGACACGACCCGCCAACACGAAATTTAAATGGGTCGTGTTTGGGTTCAACCGCTTAACCCGAATTGACCCAAATTGACCAGTGTATTTAATCGGGTTGACACGAACTCGTTTGACCTGTTTTGACCTGAACCAATCACCCGCTTCGCCTGCACGTACGTCGCCATGATCCGTCCGTCACCGCTACCCGAGGCCTCTAGATCAACAAACAAAGCTGACGGTTCCATCAAACGAAGCTGGTTAAATAGTCAAATTTAGATTATATGAATTATATATTTTAATCTGATTAGATTGATCAAACAAGCAATGCAACCAATTTGACCTAATCTACGTTTTGGGAGCAACTTTTGTGACGGTTGACTCCAAATATCACAATCCCCTCTAACGAAAAGAAAGTGAAAATAAAAGCAACTGCCGTTACTCTTTTTCCTAAGAAACTTCCTTCACTCTTAAGTAATTACCTTATAAATGATAAAATACTAATAATGACTGTTTAATGACATTTTAGAGAGTTTAAATGACGATAATTTTTTACTCGCACCACCGCTCTTTTCGACTCTACCCTCCTTTCGCCGGCTCATTTTCCATTATAAAATCTCATGCGGATTTTATTTCTTCCACCCTCTCGGGTTACAGGTCGTGTCAGGTTAATCGTGTTTTGAGTCAGGTCGTGTTTGTGTCCAAATTACCTAACCCGTTTAACTCACAGGTCGTGTTTGAGTTGATGTGTTTTCAACCCGACCAAAACATGACACGACCCATACATGACACAATACGACACGATTGCCACCCCTAGTCGAGGCAGACCGGAGACCGAGGCCAACAGGGAGCCAAGGCCGAGGCCAACGGAACTAGAGGCCGAGGCGGAGGCTGGAGGCCGAGGCCGACTGGGGCTGGGGCCGACTGAGGCCGAGGCCGACGGAGCTAGAGGCCGAGGCGGAAGCAAGGCCGAGGGCCGAGGCCAACGAAGCTAGAGGCCGAGGCGGAAGCGAGGCCGAGGGCCGAGGCCGACTGGAAGCTCGGCAACTTGCATGGCCGAGAGGGGCTCGGTAGCTGGGAGAAAAGCAGAAGAACCTGGGCATCTGCAGGAGATGGGAAGGAGGTCCGAGGCCGCACAGAAGCTGGCTCCATGTGAAGGAGAGAGAAAAGGTGACGAACGGGGGGAAGGCCTAGTTGCCAAGTCTGGATGCTGTCATTGTGACCCATGTTCGAAGGGATCTCGAAGGCCAAAGGGACTTCGGAGGCCGAAGGGGGGCTCCGTCAGTTTCCTTCACGGTTCTCTAACGGCATTGGATCAACCACATCAGATGCCCCCTTGCCCCTGAGACGAAGCGGGCTCACCCCAGCAAGGCGAAAGGAGCGTCACCTCCCAAGTGGCTGATCCCCACCTGACTTTGGGTCTTCAACTTTTAACATGAAGTTTGGATGTGGGTGTCCGTCAACATGCCGTTGAGGCAGAGAGAGCCGATGAGGCCGCAGTGATGCCGCTGAGGCAGAGGCAAAGCCGTTGAAGCTGCAATGATGCCGCGAAGGCAGAGGTAAAGCCGTTGAGGTTGAAATAAAATTGCCGAAGCAAAAATAGAGCCGTGGAGGCTGAAATAAAATTGCCTCTAGTGTTTGTGTGCTGGTCCGGAAGGTGACTCGAGCTGGTACAGACTGTTAGGGACTTGAACCAACTCGGGGCATATGCTAGCCAGGCCGAGTGGTATCTCTTAGCTGCGATGCCGCTGAGCTCCTCCGGAACCGCCTCAAGTGTTTGTGTGCTGGTCTGGAAGGTGACTCGAGCGGGCACGGATTGTTAGGGATTTGAACCAACTCGGGGCATATGCTAGCCAAGCCGAATTGTATCCGTTAGCTGCGATACCGTCGAGCTCCTCCAGAACCGCCTCAGGGGTTTTGTGGCCGGCCCGAGGGGTGACTTGAGGTCACTAGAACATAGGTATTGAACCACCGCGAGGGTTTCGCGGCCGGCCCGAGGGTAACCTTCTGATCGCAGGACCAACGAGAGCCTTTTGAATGATTGGTTTTGTTGGTTTTCCCATAATGCATTTAGATACTTATGAAAAGAAACTTTTTTCTTAAAGTGTAGTGTACTTAGCTTTTTTGTAGCTGTTTGCCTTTACGTTGCGTTTGGTGTTGAGCTGACCTCGGGTTTGAATGCCGATGCTACATCGGGCTGGGTGCCGACCGGAGTCAAACTGAGTGCCGACCGGAGTCGGGCTTGAGTGCCGATGGTACATGTCCAAGGCCGAGTGCCGAGGGGCTGAGGCATCTGCCAGAAGAGAGGAAACGGGGCCGAGCGCCATGGGAACTTGGTACCGAGGCCGTACAAGGCCGAGGAGAAAAGCCGAGGCCGAGGGAACAGGTCTGAGGTCGAGCATGAGTTAAGGCCGAGTATGAGTTGTGGCCGAAGCTGTACGAGGCCGATGGGGCAGCGGAGTGCCGAAGTCGTGCGAGGCCGAGGGGATCTCGGCAACTTTCCTTGCTGAGGGGGCAGGGGAGTGTCGAGGTCGTACGAGGCCGAGGGGGCAGCGGAGTGCCGAAGCCGTGCAAGGCCGAAGGGGCAGCGGAGTGCCGAGGGGAGCTCAGTGCTGGGAGCTGAGACCGGGGCCGAGTGGAAGAGCCGAGGCCGAGGCCGTGCGAGGCCGAGGGGAGCTCGGTGCTGGGAGCTAAGGCCGAGGCCGAGTGGAAGAGTCGGGGGGGCTCGGTGGCTTCCGAAGGAGCTTGGGAGCGGATGCCCGTCAACTGTGAGCTGGGGAGTTGGCTTCTCCTAGCCGTGAGTTGTCTTGGAGCTTCTTGATGGCTGAAAGTAACCAGTGTGTAATTTAAATAAAGGTCTTACTCGATTGACCATTGGCCATTGAGGTGGAGTTGAAGCCGCTGAGGCTAAAATAATGCTGCTGAGGCAGAGATAAAGCCGATGTGGCAATGACAACGCCACTGAGGCAGGGATAAAGCCGATGAGGCTGCGATAACGCTGCTAAGGCAGAGATAAAGCCGACGAGGCTGCAAGAATGCCGCTGAGGCAGAGATAAAGCCGCTAAGGCTGCAATAACGCCGCTAAGGCAGGGATAAAGCCGATGAGGCTGCGATAATGCCGTTGAGGCAGAAATAAAGCCGTCGAGGCTGCGATAATGCCGCTGAGGCAGAGATAAAGCCGATGAGGCTGCGATAAAGCTGCTGAGGCAGAGATAAAGCCGATGAGGTTGTGACAACGCCGCTGAGGTAGAAATAAAGCCGCTGAGGCTAAAGTGAAGCCGTTGAGGCTATGATAAGGCTGCTGAAGTTGTAATGAGGCCACGAAGGTTGATGAATGGAGCCGCTGAGGCTGCAGTAAAATCGCCTCAGGGGTTTCACGGTCAGCCTGAGTGGTGATCCGAGAGTTGAGAGTCGTCAGGTGCCTTTTTAACCCCGAAGGGTGACCTGAGAGTTGAGAGTCATCATATGCCTTTTACTTGCGCCAACGATCTTTACTGCCAGTGTTGGAGTCAGTCTTTGGCCTTTGGTGCCGAGCTGGCCTCAGGCTTGAGTGCCAATGGTACATCAGGCTTTGAGTGCCAATCAGAGTCGGGCTTGAGTGTCGAGCTGGCCTCAGGCTTTTTGGATCCGGTGGTACATTAGTCTTTAGTGCCGATGGTACATCGGGCTTGCAGTACCGAGCTGGCCTTGGACTTTTTCGATCCGGTGGTATACTGGTCTTCGGTGCCGATGGTACATCGGGCTTGCAGTGCAGAGCTGGCCTCTGGCTTAGAGTGTCGATGCTTGGGGCCGATCGAGGCTATCCCTGCTGGACTCGGGCTTAGAGTGCCGACGCTTGGGGCCGGCCGAGGCCGTTCCTGCTAGACTCGGGCTTAGAGTGCCGACGCTTGGGGCCGGCCGAGGCCATCCCTGTTGGACTCAGGCTTAGTGTTGACTCTTGGGGCTGGCCAAAGTCATCCCTGCTGGACTCAGGCTTTCTGGATTCGATGGTACACCGGTCTTCGGTGCTGATGGTACATCGGGCTTTCTGGATCCGGTGGTACATTGGTCTTCGGTGCCGATAGTACATCAGGCTTTTTGCATCTGGTGGTACATCGGTCTTCAATGTTGATGGTACATCAGGCTTTCTGGATATGATGGTACATCGGTCTTCAGTGCCGATGATACATTGGGCTTTCTGGATTCAATGGTACATCGGTCTTTGGTGCTGATGGTACATCGGGCTTTGAGTGCTGATGCAGAGTCGGTCTTCCCTATATGACATTTTTATGTATCAACAAAAAGAAATATTGTCTTAAGTGCAGCATACTTAGCTCTTGCGACACCCCTGTTTTCCTTATGTGGACTTGAGCACTTTCGTCCGCTAGTGGTCTGCCCCCCAGGGAATCAAGTTGGTTGGGATGGAGGTACCGCTACCCTTACTTGGGCCTTCCTCTACGTCGCCATCCGTAGGAGAGAAGGCTGCTTAGGCGGTGAGCGGTGGCTCTGAGCTTTAAGTCGTCGACTGGGGCCGAGGCCGACTGGGACCGAGGCCGACTGGGATCGAGGCCGACTAGGGCTGAGGCCGACTGCTTCCTCTCCTTGCGGTGCCTTGTGTAGACATCTTCATATTTTCCTTGACTGGCAGCCAGTAGTCCTCTTCTAATGCAGAGCCCGGAAGCGGATGCCCATCAACTGTAAGTTGAAGAGTTGGTTTCTCCTGATTGTGAGTTGACTTTGGATCTTCTTTTATCATGAAATTTGGAGGTGGGCTTAGAGGGGCTCTTTGCTGATGAGCCTCAGAAATATGACAGTGGTGAGTCTCCCACTGGGTAAATCTCTCACCGGATGGATGGTGGATGGCTTGAGCAGCAAAGAGTGAGGGCGGCATGATGCTTCGCCTGAATGGCTCAAGATAGTGGTGACGATGGAGTAGAGACCAGCCTCCTGCTGCTCAGCTCATTGAGGGTGCCCCCTAGCGTAACTGGTGAAAGCTTCCCGGATTCTTGTCGTCACCATTTTCATGATCCATCATTTTGATAAAAAAGGGATGAGGATATGCAAACCAGCATCGTTGACCCCCCTTTCGTAGCGTGTCAATCTGTTGACGCCAAATCATCGTCCTCAAATGTCGGCGGGCATCCGGTCGCCTCCTCCAGCGAGCCCGAGATCCTTCGGTGAGCTCCTTGCGCCTGCGGGCCTGCAAACAAGTCCCGGGGGCCGAAGATTCTGGCGGGGACCCTCCGACGCTCAAGTCAGTGCTCTGGGCAACAGCCGTGAGCTTAAGGAAGCTCAAAAGAGAGAGAGAGAGGCTTAGAGAAGATATCTCTATGAGCAAGAATGAGCGTTTAGGAGTGGGGTCAGTTCGTTACCTGGTCGGGGGTCCCTCTTACCCATTTTATAGATGCTTAGAGTTTGTCTGGATTGAGTGGTTAAGGCTCCATAATGATGACTTATAAGAACATTAATTGATGACAGCAACAATGGAGCCACCTCCATGTGATGCGTCAGGCTGCAGGCTGTGTCCCATTAGAGTAAGTGGCTGCAGCTGGTTGATAGGTGCTATTTTGGTTTGGATAGTTATCGTAGGCTGCTGCAGGGCGTGGCCGACCGTTACGGCGCTTGCCAGACGTGTCCCCCATGTGCTTGGCTTGGATGGTTGTTGTAGGAGATAGTGGACCACGTGGTCGCCATAGACGGTTGGTGGACCACATGGCTGTCAGGCGGCTTGAGGCAGCAGGACACGTCCGGGGCTGAGGGGACTCTGGGTCCAAAGCCGTCCGAGGCTGGGGCCGAAGGAAGGGGCCGACACCGAGTGGAAGTTGTTCCGAGGCCGGGGCCAAAGGAAGGGGCCGACACCGAGTGGAAGTTGTTCCGAGGTCGAGGCCGTACGAGGCCGAGGGGGGCTCGGGTGCTTGGTGCCGAGGCCAAGGGGAACAGGTCCGAGGCCGAGGCGGGAGCTCTTGGCCGAGGGGAACAGGTCCGAGGCCGAGGCGGGAGCTCTTGGCCGAGGGGAACAGGTCCGAGGCCGAGGCCGATTGGAGCCGAGGCAGAGGCCGTCCGGAGACCGAGGTCGACGGAGCTGGAGGCCGAGGCAGAAGCGAGGCCGAGGGCCGAGACCGACTGGGGCCAAGGTAGTACGAGGCCGAGGGAAGCTCGACAGCTTGCATGGCCGAGAGAGGCTCTGGGGGCCGAGGCCGAGGCTGACTTGGACGATGCCGGGGCGAGGCCGACTGGAGCCAAGGCCGACTAGGGCCGAGGCCGACTGGGTGCCGAGGCCGACTGGGGGCCAAGGCCGACTTGGATGACGTGCCGGGGCGAGGCTGACTGGAGCCGAGGCCGACTAGGGGCCGAGGCCGACTGGGGACCGAGGCCGACGGAGCTGGAGGCTGAGGCAGAAGCGAGGTCGAGGGCCGAGGCCGACTGGGGCTGAGGTAGACTGGAGACCGAGGCCGATTGAGGGCAAAGGCCGAGGCCGTCTGAAGACCGAGGCCGACGGAGCTGGAGGCCGAGGCGGAGGCTGGAGGCCGAGGCCGACCGGGGTCGGGGCCGACTGAGGTCGAGGCCGTTCGGAGACCGAGGCTGACGGAGCTGGAGGCTGAGGCGGAAGCGAGGCCGAGGGCCGAGGTTGATTGGGGCCGAGGCAGTACGAGGCCGAGGGAAGCTCGGCAGCTTGCATGGCTGAAAGGGGCTCGATAGCTGGGAGTAGAGCAGAGGAACCCAGGCGTCTGCAGGAGATGGGAACGAGGTCCGAGGCCGCACAGAAGCTGTCTCCATGCGGAGGAGAGAGAAAAGATGGCGGAGGGGGGAAGGCCTAGTTGCCAAGTTTGGATGTTGTCATTGTGACCCATGTCCGAAGGGACCTCGGAGGCCGAGAGGACCTCGAAGGCTGAAGCGAGGCTCCGTCAGTTTTCTTCACGGTTCTCTAACTGCATTGGATCAGCCACATCAATTATAGTTTGATATTTAACTATTTCATTAAGATTTTGAATTGATATGGAATGTTCATGGTAACCATATTAATTAGCCAAAATAGCATTTTATGCTTAATAGGACCAACCTCTATGAGTCTAAAATGGCTATTATGACTCGAGTTTGACTAGGTTTGGGTCATGTCACTTTTCTTACCAAACCAGTCTGCAATGCTATTAGACTTTATTCCTATGCTTTATTAGTGTTTCGTCACATGCTTTCTCATTAGTGCTTCATCGCATGCTTTCTTTGATAGTTTTTCATTGCAAGAGTTTTCTCGATGAGCCTTCTTTTAAGAATCATTATCTTTAATTTAGATTATTAAAAAATATAAAGATCTCTAGCTGCATTAATTTTCTCTATTTTGAACAATTTAGCTTAGATGAACTGACATGGGATAGGATATAGTAGCCTTTAAATTTATCGGTTAGAAAAACTTTATTGACTTCAATCTTTTACTATTTATTAGATTTATCTTCCTTCAGAATAATGATATCTCCTTTAGTTAATTTATTTACCATCTTTATAAGTTACTTATCAATTGAGGTTGTAGTTTCAGTAAATTCTTTTGTAAGTTTTTATTTAATAATTTTAGTGATAGGCTCTTTTTCATTGCAGTAATTTTGAATTCATTCTTCATATACTTCTTCAATTATAATACTCTACTTATTTTCAATTACTTGAATTTTTAATTGATGGGCTTCTGGGATCATGATTGTCTTCTTCTTGATCTCTTGTACAATAGTTGTAGGAACCTTTTGTCCTTCAATTTTAATAGAAAAGATCTTTAATAGTGTAGAATCATAGATCATGATTTTAGTAGGAGTAAGATAAGAGATTGAAGTATAGTACCTCTTTGCTCAAAAAGTTGGCTTGCAGATAGATTTCTTGAGGTATTCACAATAGTCAAGTGGTATTTTCTTTTAATTTTACATGAATGACATACCAAGTAATAATAGGTTCATCTCAATACTTTTTTGACTAATTAATTAATAATGGTTGAGACACACTTCAATAGATGAAAGCTAGTTTATGAAATTTATGTTAAAACTTAGATACTTTAAGTTAAACTTTTCTATAGATATCATTATCAATATTAGAAGTTCTTGGTTGAGCACTTAATAGTTGAGGTTTTTTACAATTTTGTTACATTGTTGCAGTATAATAGGTTTGATATGCTAGAAGACACTAGGTTGAAACATCCTTCCTTAGATGTTGGCTAGTATCTCATCCATCTACTGTTCTAATTGATCAAACCATTGCTCTAATTCAATAGTATGATTATAAGATCATTGTTCTATTTAGATAATATGATCTTTTACATTGATGGAGATGGCAGTTGCATATAAAGAACTAGATATGAAGGTGCTTACTAAATTTAGATGCATCAACACCCTTCACTTATGGAGACAGCCACTTAAGAAGGAAGTCTCCTGAATCCAAAAAGTATCTTTTATAATCTCTTGATCAATAAAATAGGTTGATAGTGTTGAGACTTAGGAACAAGGAGGAAATCTTTATAATGAAAGGACTAAGAGTAACATTTTCTAAAGCTTCAACCTTTTCACCAAAGAGCAATCAATTAGTGATAAAGCTTTCCTAATCTAAGAAGAAGCCTCTCTTATAAATACTCACTTTAAATTGGAATAGAGATGAAATAGTTATTCTAAATTTATTCTATGCTTATTTTGGGCATATTTCAAGCGTCTTGATCATTAGCTTTAAGGGAGAAGTAATCCTAGGAGTATTACAGGTCTATGGCCATAGCAAAAGTGGCCAACAAAGGAGTTCCAGTGTCCTCCAATGGCGAGCAATGGCTCCAATGGGCGATCCAACCAGAGATCTCAAGGTTTAGAAATCAAGCATTGGGGAGGAGTAAGAGCAAGGGGTTTATGCCCCTTTATTAGGTGTTGGCTGGATTACTATTGCAACCATGTAATGGAGTTAGAGGCATAGCTAAGTAAGATCCGCAATGGTCTGGCTCTAGAATAAGGTAGCTAAGCCCTACTTCTTACGATAGAGGCACGACAAAACAATTGAGGCTAGTGGTTTGCAGCAATAAGTGTCTTGATTTGGTTGGTGATGCGGAGAGCTGTAGTGCGAAAGGGATCGATTTTCTTGGTGTCTATGGAAGTGAGCTCCTTGAATTTCTTGGCATTCTCGGATGAAAATGGCCCAACTATAGATTGGGCATTAAGATTTGGTCGAAACAACTAGGTGGATAATGGTGGTTACAAGTGATGGTGTTGGTGAAGTTGAAGGCTGACTTGAGATGCTTGTCCTAAAATGGCCTTCGTTGGTAACACAAAAACTAGGTAGGAAGAATCGGCTGCATCACCAATTATACATGGTCAAAGTTTGTTAAAGGAATACTAAAGATGGAGTGTCAATTAGTGTTGTATCGTAGAGTGAAGGAAGACAGTGATGGCTGAACTCTTAAGGATTAATGGTTTTTGGCTTGAAGGCTTAGTTATTAAATCTAGAGCAGAAGAAGAACGGATTTATTGGCCTTTATTTTCTTAGCTTTTTCGCTTTTTTTTTTTTATTTTCTTTTCAATTCAATTCTCTCATAGTTTTTTTTTTTGCCTCTTTCTTTTTTAATCTACTTTTTTTTTTACTCTCTCTCTCTCTCTCTCTCTCTCTCTCTCAAGAAAGTAGGAAGAAGATTTTTTTTTTCAAATCAAGGTTTTGAGGATAAAAAATAGGGAAATAGAGTGGAGGAGAAAAAGGAACAGTCATCATATTTGGTATTTATCTTGTAGGAATAGTTACTTATCTCATATTAGCTTTTTAAGGATTTTTGTTTCAGCATATGTAATCACTTTAAAAAATTTTATGACCTTGTATCATTTTGAAGTAAGAAATCTCTCAAAGGTAAAAAAAGAATTTTTTTTTTATAATTTCATAGCTCAATTTATTGATACAATGGAATATATTATGGTTCTAGTTGTAGAGCAAAATTAGCTCAAAAAAATTTGACTTGAATCAAAATACTTATATTTGAATTCAAATACTTTTGAAATAAAAGATTACTAATCATATACTTATTCAATATTAACAAAAAAATGAGACTTTTATTAGGTTTTTAAAGGAATAGTTATTAAGATTGTCTTGTTGATCAAAATTTTCTTCACTTTTTTTTTATTTTTTTTAAACCGCCTAGCATCAATCATATTGTTATTGGTAATAATATTAAATTTCTATGTTTAATGTGTATCATTTTTTTTTTTTTAAAGGAGAATATGATTTCTGAGCCTCCTGAGAATTCTATGCTACTGTATACTAAATATAAAATCCATTTTAGTAAAAACATCAAATACTGATATTGAATTTAAAATCTTAAAAATCTCTAAATAAAGTCAAATCCAACATGCATCGGGTAAAGGAAACTTTATACACGTATGATAAATATATTAACATAAACAAATCTAGTCTGGGTTCCACCGTCCCGTCCGACGGAGGCACGTTCGTCCATGAACTAAAGCCACATCACGGCCTCGGAGGCTGTCCTCAACGTCCGCTCGGCATGTTGGAATGCGGTTGACCGGTGAATCGAACAAACCTGCGGCGAATTCTTAGCTCCCCTGCGTCATTTGTCAGTGCGGAGCGCAAGAAGAAGCTCCTGCACGAGCAACCATGGCGGGATGGATCTCCTCCAAGCTCAAGGTTGCAGAGACGTTCCTCCAACAGGCAAGGCCTCGCCCCCGTTCCGCGCCTAGATGCTTCCTTCCGTTTCCCGGATCCAATTATCCTAATCTCTTTGACTTCGTTCATATGAATCCAGATCGACCAACAGGCAGCCGAATCTCTGGGGAAGAACGAGAGGCCCCTATCCCCATCGGCGGCGCCGGGCGGCGGCGGCGGCGGCGGCGGCGATGAGGCCACTAAAAGGACCGATTCGGCTCCCCCTCTCAAGTACCAGCTCCCTAAGAAATCGCCCCCGCTGCCGCCCGATATCGGTCATCAGCGGGCCAACTACCCAGTTGCTGCCCGGCCGCCCTCCCCCCGGCAGATCTCGGTCTGGCCGTCGCCGACGGCGACTGGACCGAGCTCCTCGGCTCTTCCGAGCCTGTCGGCGCCGCCGCCCGCCCCAATGGCGGCACCGCCAAGAAGATCGTGGGGAAGGCTGTCCGCAAGGGGTCGGGCGGCGCCCCGAAGCCCCGAAGGAAGCCGGACGTCATGCCGGAAGGTGAAATTGTCGTTAAGGGCCCATCTCAGGAAGAAGAAGAACAACATCCCTCTTCTGGACAGCATGGCACTCCTTCTCCGGTAGAATCTTTTAGAAGAGGACCTGATCCATGGCTTTCCCAATTGGAGATTCACCGGGAAGAGATTGGCCCGGTTGGCGGGAGGGAAGAGGATTCGCAATTGCTCGAGGTGAAGGAGGGGGTGGTTGGTGGTGATGGTGGGAAAAGCACCACAGCTCTGAGGAGCTCTGCCACTCGCGATGATTCAAGAAGTTCTTCGGGGAGTGGTGACGAGTCCGGTTCAGGGAGCGATTCGTCCTCGACATCAGATTCGGAGAATGAAAGTGAGAGGAGGGCAGAGAGGAGGAGGAGGAGGCAGCAGATAGTGGTAGAGAAGATGAAGGCCATCGCTGCCGACGCCATCAAAGAACGCGAGAATATTGTCGCCAGATTAGAGGGCGAGAAGCAAAGCCTGGAGAAGATACTGATGGAGCGAGAGAAGAAACATGCGCAAGAGGTTATGTTCCCTTTCTGCTCCTTTTTTTGCTCTAGTCTATTGCACGAGTGAGTTTTTGAATGTGAAATCTGAGTATTTTCTTCTAGTCTTATTAGTTAGAATATGTCAACCGAAAATAAATGGAAAAACCTATCCTGCTTGATGTTAGGTTGAATTTTAAAACAAGATATGGCTTAAATCTTCATGTTTGCCCGTTTTCTTTTGCTTTCCTCTTCTTACTCATATTCTTAGGGATTAAAATGGTAGTACCAATTTGTAGCGTTATTTGTTTGGCATTGCAACTACTTGATAGTCAAGCCACTGGATGACGATAAGCAGTCATGGGAACGGTTTGCCATTGCTTTTCTTTTATTAAAAGAAAGGAGGAAAACAGAACAAGAGAAGGAGAGGGAGTCCACAAGTAGAAAATGTTTTTATGCTTCAAATTCTTTGTAAATCGCCCTATTTGAAACATGACTTTTAAAAATCTTAATCAATTTTCAACCATCAAATGAATATGAAAATGCAAATTAGAATAAAGTATCCTCAGGTGCCAACTCATATGTATAGCGGTGATAGTTTTGTGGCAAAAGTTGATGTCTGTGCGGGATATCTGTGCCAACTCATACCTAATCCACACGCTCTTGAGCATAATATCCATGTTCATATATATGGTGACGCTACCTAAAACTTCGCATGGGTTGCAGCTTTCTAGGTCTTCTGAAGTGTCCGATACTTAGCCATGTAAAAAGTCCGTCATGGGTATAGTTTCATCATATAAATGTGCAAAATGTATATATATCTCTTAAAAGTCAACTGAATATGAGATCAAGTTAACCATCTATGTACTTTTTGTGAAATACAAATTTCACTTGGTGGAAGAACTGACACTTCATTTTCTTTACTAAATTTCCTTGGATGAAACTCCCTAAAAGGATTTGCCAAATGCTAAAAAACTTTTGGTTGATGCAAGGAGAAAAATTCATTTTGGAATCGCCATGAGGTGTTATTCCATCCTGTGTTGTATTCAAGTGGCAGAAAGTGTTGGTGCTCTAGAATGTCTAAAAACTGAAGTTTCTAGGTTACATTGTTAATCAATGGATTTTGTGCATGAAATTTTATAAAAAGTTAATCTTGTATGGTAGACAGGAAAGCACACATCTTTTGCTTCTAAGGATTTCATATTGCTCATAGTTCTATGGAATAGCTATTGAAAAAGAAACAACATAGGACCATCCAGCTTCTCATGAATTAGGGTAGTAGCAGTCTACTTTAAGAACTGAGCTCAATACTTTTCTTAACCACTTTAAAATGTTCAGGGTAACTTTTAATCATGTTTGTCTGTATGACAATAAAAGTGAAATGAAATGTTTCTCTCTAGCAGTACGCATTCCAGTTCGTAACAACGTTACAGATATATTTATCTCTTATTTTGATCAGCAATTTATATATGTATTCATTTTGTGTTCTTTGTTGTCATCAGGCTTCACAGTTGCAGATGAGTATGATTGAAACCTTAGAGGCTGTAGAGAAGGAGAAACAGAAACATAATAGCACTAGAATGGAAGCCCTTGCTTGCTTGGCTCAGCTTGAGGTGCTTAGTTTTTTCAACCACTCATCCCATCTTGTGGTTTTCCGAATCTAGACTTGTCACAAACAAAGTTCCAATCTATTCGACCATATTTCTATATAAATATAGCTACTGGTTGCTAGAAGTTTCAGTAAATGCAGGTATTAGATATTAGAGCTTGTTACTAAAGACGAAAAGGTGTTGCAGGCTACAAATGCAGAGCTTGCAAGGTCATTTGCAAAAAACCAATGGAATCTAGAAATGGAAGTATGCTTTCTTTTCTCATCTAAATTATCTAATTATCAATTTGTGTTTCTTAATTTGGTTCTTCATGGGGTATGTTACTGCCATATAAAGTTTTCTGTCCTGTGATAATGTGTGAATTGGCAAGACAATAATGCAACATTGGAATATTCATATGCTTATATCCTTGGATAAATAAAATCATATGCCCAAACATTAATTTGTTTAAGAAATCAATTAATTATCACAATTATGTTTCCCAAATATGAATGCTACTTAAAACTACACTCTTGTGGGTCTTAAGGCATGGTGTCTATTCCTTGTAGCGAGCTTGCTGCTTGGAACTTCTTTGCTTAACTAAATCCTGTGCAAAACAGAAAAGTGAGAGGATGATAAGTATATGGAATGCGAGAGAAGAAATTGTATCCATTAAGGGGCTAGCCTTTCGTAGTTCCTCCTCACATAAGCCCAACAATCTCCTAATTCTTTAAGGAGGATAGGCATCCACTTAGTCATCCCTCCTGTCCTAATTATTAGGAAAGTAGGTGCTTCACTTGCGTGGCTTCTCCCTTCACTTTTAACTATTAAACAAAGGGACCACAACCACTAAAATGATCTTTCTAAACGAAGCCATTAAGGGCCTAAAAATGCATTTTCATATATGATGTAGGCTAAAGTTGATTCTTGGCCTACATATGCACTCTAGGGTCTTATTGAAGTCCATAGATGAATCTTGAAAATTATGTCATTAATAGGGTAAAGCTAGGATTTTTATATAGGAGGTGAAATGCTAAGATTACA
Organism: Calamus simplicifolius; assembly: GCA_900491605.1. Classification (NCBI taxonomy): domain Eukaryota; kingdom Viridiplantae; phylum Streptophyta; class Magnoliopsida; order Arecales; family Arecaceae; genus Calamus; species Calamus simplicifolius. Next base: position 260,455 of record UESW01004143.1, read on the forward strand.
ACGAAGACCTTTAGATGCTCCAGTTAGAACGAGTGATCTTTTAACAGTCCATAGTAATAATAGGGGTTAAGGTAGACCTAGACTAACTCAACTTAGCTCAACTCATCTAAGCCTTTTCTCAACTACATGTGGTCCACTAAGACCTAAACTAACATGGACAAAAATAATTAAGAAAAATATAACTATTTGTAATTTGAGTGTCGACTTAGTCTTGAATAAAGCAGAGTGGAGGAAGTAGATTCATATAGCCGACCCCATGTAGTTGGAAAAAGGCTTAAATGAGTTGAGTTGAGTTGTTGGTGAAATGCTAAGATTTTGCCACATTGAACTCTTCTTGAATTAAAAATATAATAAAAATAAAAATTCTACTCAACACAACTCATCTAAGTCTTTTCCCAACATAATAAAAATGAAAATATCAAACATAAATTTCAAGTTGAAAATATTATTCGAATCTCCCAATCAATTGCACCATTGATTTCATTACTGAAAAAGCTCTCTCAGTGGTATTTGTGTTGATCGAGAGGGTTAATGCTAGCTTCACAAGCTTGAAAACTAAAAAATACAAACTATCCTTCTTCTTAATCACCTCCTCAACAAGATTCCTAATCAAGGTCCGAGACCTATACTGGTATATTACTGATTTGATACAGTACAAAATGATGTTGTATGGTATGTACCAAGATAGGCTACCTTTTTTTTGCTCTTAACCCCGCTATACTAGGCATATGGGTTGGTTTGTTCATACCAAATCGAAACTCGATACCATATCGGTACATTGCCGGCAATGTTTTAAATCCCATGAGATAGAGATGCCTCGGGTTTTTTATGGAATGAGATGCTCCGCATCATATATCAATCCTAACTCAGTTAGGTGTTTCAATATTTGCTTGAGATGCTTATTTTTTAAAAATAATATATCAGGCTTTAGTCTTTTATTCAATTTTTTAAAACATTTTTGAATTTTAAAAGTTATATCTTATGATAAATTGGATTAATTTAAAAATGACACTATAATGTATTATGGCTGAGATAGGACCGGACAGAACGACCAAGATTGGTTTCGAAATCTTTCTGTGATGAGATGTCTTGGCCCCTGTCCCATTGAGACTTAAATCATTGCTTACTAATATTGTATGGTACGCTAGTATTGGTTGGTGCAACAGACCTTGCTCTCAATGTTTAAGAGTCTATAGAAATCTATATCAGACTGCATATCAAGAATATTAATTTCCATTGGTTTCAATGCCATGACATCAATATTAGAAAATCAGTTCGGTAAAATTTGTGCCACATGCTTGAATTCTAGTGATTATTGTCTGATTTTGACTAGGAAAGTCTTATAAAATAATTTCAATTTACCACAATATAATGATAATTCATTGAGAAGCGAATCCCATTCCTTTTCACTTGTTTGTAATCCTATCTTGAAACTCTAACTAATGCCATACATTAGAGTACCTTGTTCTTTTCTTTTCAATGCTTAAGATAACTCATTTGTAATTTTAAGTATAATCCTCATTAGATGTAGGCTGAATACAAAATCAAAATTTTGCAAGTCCAACAGCATAGATGCTTCAGCTCTGAGCTTTGAATTTGAACTGTCCACCACAATCAAGTTAAGAACATGACCAACTGAAGAGAATATAATAATCAAACTTACCAGCGTACAATTGTGAGAAGTCCAAGTTCATCTAAGATTGGTTTCTTGCTTCAAACCTTTGCCATTTGTAATCTGACCAGTCATAAGCACTTTGACAACATCACCAAGTTATTTCTCACTCGAAGATCATGCATTCCAATCATATTGTATATGCTAGTCACTAAGCTAAATAATAGAGCAGTTTGGGTGTGACCTTTTGAAATTACAATCAGTGCCAAAAGAAGTTAGTCAGTACAACAATGAACATAGTATTATGAATCATTTTGCTTCATAATCAATATCTTGAGGCTACCAAACTCACATCTTATATTGCTAGCTCCATCATAACCTTGCCCTCGCAACCTAAAAATAGATAATCCATATTTTGAAAGCAATGCTTCAATGGCTATTTTAAGTGATAAAGCAGTGATGTCAGTAACATGTGTAATATCCTGAAATCTTTATTGCACAAACACTAACGATGTCCTTTTGATGTCTGGAGCAATTATTTAAGATTTTCAGGAGCATTCTGCAGAACAACATTTTTAATTTCTTCATGATGAATAGCAAGAAAATGCAGAAGCTCAGAAAAGTTCCCTTGATTTTTGAATCCTCAATTTTGTCATGACCATGACAAGCCAATCATTGCTGTAAAAGAAGGTAAATACAATCAATTAATGCACCAAAATGCAAGCGATTATCTATTAGGGCACAATCAGATTGCTTACATAATCTTGCATCAATGCTTTGGTTTTGATTCTATAAATCTACGCACTTTTTTTGAGCCTAGTTTTGAGCAATATTAGGGCCTTCTACATGATACTCAATTTTTTCTTGTTTTTCAAATTATTGAAGCCTTTTTAACAAAAGATTCCTCACCACATGTCCCTGATTATCGGGCCTGAAAAGATAGCAAGACAAAATACATGCAGCACCCTTTGAGTTGCTGTATTCTAACCTAGCAGGATAAGCTGAACTGTTGTCATTGACCTCCAAGGATCCTCTAGGGAAAATTATGATCATGAGGTTGAAAAGGATTCTTTTGCAAATATGCTCTCTTGATTTGATCCGAAGTATTATGATTAGAAATTCTAGGTTGAAACCAGGATCTGTTGGAAAATTCTCTAAGCAGCTTTTATGCAACTTTGCTTTAAGCTAGATTGTATCACCTCTTGATTGTCATCTATCCTGTGTAGGACGTTTTAACTCCAACTTTCACAATTTGTTTGAAATACCTTCCCATTATTGGTAGAAAATAATTAAAATTAGTCAAAAATAATTATAATTAATTAATTATTAGATTGATATCATATATATTAAATTTAGGGTAATAAATAAACAAGCATGACCTGGTATTTGATTATGGGACTCTCACTTGGAGGCAAATGAGGTTTTTTCTTTTTTTTGTCTGTACTCCTTTTAGATGCTTGTTATATACATATGCATAAATATCATACCTATAAATTTAGGGTAATGAAATAAACAAGCATGACTAGTTATTTGACTATGGATTTCTCACTTGGAGGCAAATGAGTTTTTTTTGTGTCTTTATTCCTTTTATATTCATGTTTTACATACATACATATATAGAGCTAGACTTGACTAAATTCAAATATAGCCAAGCCTAAATCCAGTTACCTTCTCCATCCTTTTATCCATACAATTCATGATCCCAAACATGAAAAATATGAAAAAGTAGGATGGCTTTGGGATCCATGCAAATTTTATGGTGGGGGAGGTGATTGGATCATGAACTTGGCTATATTCGAAGGATCCGGTCACCTTCCTTGCCCCGATCCACATGGATCTGGAAGCCATCCCACCTTTTATACTTTTTTCATTTTTAAGATTCATGATCTATATGGATCTAAGGATGGAAAAGGTGATCAAATCTAAACATGGCTATTGAATATAGCTAAGTCTATATATATATATATATATATATATATATATATTAAGATTCATGATCTATATGGATCTAAGGATGGAAAAGGTGATCAAATCTAAACATGGCTATTGAATATATATATATATTCTTCTTTATACTCATTTAAATTTTACGCACTTACCAATTTAGCGCTAAGAAAAATAAGGGAAAAAGCAATACCCACATTTAATAAATATATTAACAAATTTTGTTTTAGCATTCTTGAAATTACAAGAATCCATGAATGTAGATGAAGATAGAAGACAGTTAAATATATATATATATATATATATATATATGAGAAATAAAAAATATCAAATCAAACAAATCTCATCGGGTTCAAATCAGTCAATACATATTAACCACATGAAAAGAATTTAAGGAGTACGGTCTATAATCAATAGTACAACACAACAATTTAGGAAAAGGTCATTGGGTAACCTATGCTTAAAAGAATGTAATTTTCAATCAATAACAATTACAAACATGCACATTAATCATAATATGGTAACTAAATAGCAACCGCATCAAATACTAAAAAGAAATCCTAATAGCCGCCTATTAAATCGATTTGATAACCAAAAATTATTATTGAAAAAGAAGGAAAAGAGGGCTCATAGTAGATGCAACCAAGAACAAAGCGGACTTGCATAGATTCGTACTTACGTGGTCCCCCAAAATAGTGCTCATGAACTTTGATTGCAATAAGCTTGATTTGAGGTCGTGTACATATGATGAGGGATTATCTAAGCCAATGTTAATGGAGCTATGAAAATTATGAGGATTGCACTACTTCTTAGCCCTTCTCAATGCAAATTGTTAGCTCATCAAGTCATCTTTATTTAATGATCATGAAGCTTGATTCCTTTAGGTTTTTGGATAAATATAGAATACAAATGTAACAAAAAGGACTTCACTATTTAAGAGTTTCAATTGTCAAACAAATTCTTGCCTCTTTTTTCCTTAAATGACTTTTGGTTATATGTAGCTTAATGCATATTCTATGATAAAAAGGCGTTGATTGTTCTGTATGAGAGGAAGTTTGCTAGTTAACCATTATATAATTTATTGGTATGTTTGTTCTTTTTCATGGGAGAAAGGTGAATCGGGTAGCTGAACTACGACAACAAGTTGAATTGAAGGAACTGACACACAACAAGGTGGGTTTATTCAATTGCACTAATAATATTTATTGTACTCTTTTGTGTTTACATTCATTTAGTTCTTGTGCTTTAGTCATTTTTTGGGATAATATTCTCTTATTGTTATTTCTTGTTGTACATACATATGTTGGAATAAATTTTGAAAGGTTGTTAATTTAGCCTATTCTCAAGTAAATACAGTACAATTGAGCCTTCTTTCTATATTTTTATGCAACAAGAAAGTGAGCATTAACCCCATACATACACATGCATGTGCGCATATGCATACGTGACATGCATGTGCGCATATGCATACGTGATGCATATGCGCATATGCATACGTGACATGCATATGTGTGTACAGACAAGCCCTAGATCTGGTCACCTGTTCTACCCTTCGATTCACACATATCTCCAAGCCATCCCACCTTTTTACCTTTGGGATTCATGATTTGTATGGATTTAAGGGTGAAAAGGATGACCGAATCTAGGCTTGGCAATACACGAGTGTAGCCAAGTCCAGCTCTCTCTCTCTCTCTCTCTATATATATATATATATATATATATATATATATGTATGTATGTATGATTGTTTATACATATATTCATACATACATATAACTTTTTTAATTATTTTCAAATATTACAAATAAAATAACAAGATGTGCTTACTAGATTCTTGCTTTTTTTTTGTTAGCTTATTGAAAGCTTAGAATTCTTTAGAGTATGTATGTTGGCAGCAACATGGATTGAAGAGCTGTGCTGGTAACCATGTTAGTTAGGAGCCAACATGGCACATGTTGTGTTGTCACATTGCATGGAATGTGGTTGTTAGGCTAGCATGTGCAATAATAAGGTTCTTTTTGGGCTTTTTTTTTTTTTTTTTGGTTACTTTTGATAGTGATACAAGGACCCGTGTAGGCATGTGTTTAGTTCCATTTCAGCCATGCACTGGAGAGGTTTAGGTAGTTGTACAGGACCATAGAACCCAAATAATATCTTCAAGCTAGTTTTAAAGGTGAGATCCTAGGTCATTACAAATGCTATCAAAGTTGACCCAACTCATGGCCAATGTGTGACTATGGGGCATTGTAACATGGACCCTTTTGGCATTGATCATGAGCCAATGATTGTGTTTGTGGTTATTTATCTGATTGGACTTTTTCCATGGCAAGAATGCCAAGGCTTAAATTGGGAAAGTGTGCAAAGACGTGCATTGGGGAGATATTGGGTAATTATATAGGATCTAGGCTTCCGAATAATACCATATGGCTGGGTCCTTTCAGTGAGGTTGGGTCATTATGGTTTAAGGTTCAAACCTATTCCTATGTTAAGTAAGCCATCCTTATATAAAAATGCATTTTTGAGCCTCTGATAGTCTCCATCGTTTCTAAGTGTTAAGGTTTTAAAAGGCAAGCAAGGTGTGTGGGCAGTCATGGTATTGCAAGTAATATCTAGCAACTTAGGCCAATTCTATGTGAATCGCATTTAAAATAATAAATAATTTATAAATCTGTTATAAAGATAAAGGTGGACTTAAGAAATAATTCAATAAAAATGCAAACAAGAAAAGGAAAAAATGTAGAGGTGTATCATCACATAACCATGACTTGGTTTTAGAACCACATGGTTGCTCTGTGCAGGGTGGTCAAAGGTTTGCAAACCTAAATATGAGAGTATAGATCATTTTTCAAAAGCAATGTTTGTGTTCTAATGCAAATATAAGACAAACATTGTGGGAACTTTCAGGTCAGTTGCTATTAGAGAGACATATAATTGTTGAAACTTAATAGATCATGTCGTTCTCACCCCACTACCACATCAAGTGCCTTGTAGGCTCACAGGCCTTGTCAGGTATCATATTCTTGTTTTGTCTGCCAGAGATGATCGCAATATTGTTGGGGTGACATCCAGTGGTGCTACCACTCATGATATTGTCCAAGGTTGGTATGGATATTTGGTATGCATGTGCATTAGAATCTCTCCTGGAATCCGACTCAAGGTGCCTGGACAATTGTATGGGTTGTATGTGCACACATGACTGATAATTGGAGATGATGGAAGATGCCCTAAACGTGGATCAAGATTCAGAGTTGCTGTCATGAAATCCATGCATAAGAATATCTCCTAGAATCTGACTCAAGGTGCCTTGACAATCGTATTGTATGTGCAAATGTGGTCTTGGTCATGACTGATAATTGGAGATGATGGAAGATGACCTAGATGTTGATCATGTTGTTATGAAATCCATGCTCATACAATAGAAGGGATGTTGGTGATTCACCTCACTATGATAATTGATTCTTTGCCCTGGATCACCATATTAACCCAACTACCTCAATGACGAAATACCAACTGAAGCTATGTACCCCTTGTGGACATCTGTACCCTTCCGTCCACTGTCTTTGTTCCTTTGGTTTGATCTTATGGGAGCTGGTTGATTACCTCTAGGATTGCAATTGGGATCCTGGGAACAGTGACCAAAGCAATATCATAAGTACATGAGCATGGTTGCCTCTAACTCTATCAGCATTAATGTTCACATATTGCCACCACTGATGCTAGTAGTTCTGTCATCAGTGTTGTCATTGCTGCTGCTGCTGCTGTTTGTCCCTAAGGCAAGCTACAATTGAAAGGTTTTGAAGTCTGTCATTATATTGCAATAGCATGTCATCCATTGCCTATATAGGATATCAATGTCTTTTCACTTCTGGTGTTACTGATTGACTTGGGTAACAACCTGATTGGCCCTGGTCCCCTTTCTCCAGCACCCTGAATGGCTTTGCTGCCCTGACTATCATGCTTGACACAATGGCTAGGTAGATTCTGGTTGATGTCGAACATGCTCAAATTTTATCTTGAATAACATGCAATTATGTTTGCATGTGGGAATACATAGTGCCATCATGTGAGCACTTTTTCTAAATTACTTTTTAATTATTTTTAATATTAATTTTCATGAAAATAATTTTAAAAATATATAGTTTGAATTAAAAATTGTAGAGTTATAAATTTGGCCCTACTCAACAACATAGGCAAGAGTCAAGTTTGCCTTGTTATATCTGGATTCAAGGTGTTTCCAGAAAAGGATGTTCAGTAGAACCATGACCTTTCAAAATGACTCGAGTGGATCCTACATGAACTAGTGTTGTTGCAGCTGAAAAGTGACAAACAAGTTGCATCTAGCCCCTAATTTTGAATTATCATTGCTTCTAGGCTAGCTTTTTCTATCAAGTACCAAAAAATGGAGGGTGACCATTAATACCTTGCTAGCTAGCAGAGCTGGCTTCGACCTGTTCTGCTTGTTTCCTGCATTATGCATTCAAGAATACCTCCCAACACCCTCTAGGCAGTGAGGGTTCTTCCCAAGCTGTTAATCTCAGTATCAAATGGCTTCGACAAGTTCTGGTTCAGCATCAGTCAATACTGCATGACATTAAGTGGTTCGACCTAGTATTGGGTGTCGGGTGCCATGTTCCTGTTCCCTATCAGCACAAAACATGCTGGTTGGTGCCTCAATCCTTTGGGAATAAAAATATCACTATCACATTGAAGTTCTTATCTCCACCAAGATCTGAACAAAGATAGCAGTTTGAATCAAGTATAAGACACTCATTTGATATGATAAAAAAAAATATTGGCCCTTATTATCTTGGCTGATATAAACTAATATTTCCTGAGATATTGGCTTGAGATTTAATCATATTTCATTATTTCACTGTCATTACTAAATTGACTGCTATTTTGATATTTCAGTTGTTATCTATCATCTGAGATCTCAAGATCCCTGGCTCCCTTTTGAATATCTCCAACTTTCCATCTCAGTTTTATCTTTGTATATAGCATCAGTCCTCCTTTAAGATGGCCAAGATGTCAGTGTTTAAAAGCATTTTAATGCATTTGCTCATTGAGGCACAGCCAGTTTGAAGCTTTCCTTATAGATGCTTTTGTGTGTGCTTGTGTACTGATCAGATTAATTATTTCGTAACACAATCTTATAATAATTTTTGATCTAAAAAAATATAATTAAATTTCAAGTGAGAACTAAGATGGTTATAAATCACAATATCCGACAGCATTTCTTAAAAGCAAGATAAGGAAATTTATTTTGCTCGTGTTCTATTTGTGTTTAACTCTCTCTGGTGTTGTCTATGTTGCTGGGAAATTCTGTTTGTCTTCATCCTTCTTATACTTCTTAGGTTTCTTCCATATAATTATTTCTGTCTCTTTTGGTGCATCTCATCAGGTTCATTGCCCATTTACATATGACACTCTAAGATTAAAGATCAGTGTATGCTCTACCATCATGCTCAAAAATGTTATCAAGCACTCTTCAACTTTGATTATTGGTGAACGTATTTGTGATAATGGTTTCTTTTCCACCTAACATATTGTGAAATTGAGCTATTGATGCATATACCCTTTGGTTTCAAGGAGTTAATTTCTACCAACCAACGAGGCTGTTGCCTATTATATGCAATCGAAAAAGCAGTTGAGATTCTGAGGTACATGTTTGCAGTATACTAGTACATAAACAGTTTGAATATTATTTTTTCTTGCACGGCATTTTGCTTGGTGTATCTTATGTTGTTTGCTTGAAAACCAGTATTGACTTTTGATCAAGAGGTATTATAATTACAACCGTACCAGGCAATGGCATTTTTTGTTGAAATTTGTAGCTGGCTTTCTTGCACATGCAGCCATATAAGCTACTGCATATCATGTGTTGAACATTCATATGCTTGATATGGGGTATATGGAAAAATAGCCAGTAGTACATGTCCTCAAATGGGATGACGTCTAGTATTTGCAAAATGTAAGACTTCCTTTTCTATGCAATTTGCACACTGCAAAAGTTGGCATAAACAACTTATTTCTTTTCCCTTTATGCAGAATACAAAAGAAAGATGTCCAAGACGCATCCGAGTGCAGCACCCTCTCTAGATGAAGTAAGCCATCAGCTGCTTTTAATATGTAATATTCTGGAGTCTGGACTCTTAACAACAAATAATATTGCTTCTAAAGTAGCACTGATCTCAAGCACTAATTATGCCTTAATTTTAACAAGTTGGTCATAGAAAATGCTCCTCTGATTATTTATATTTCTAATTTTTTTGTCAACTTTTGTCTAGAGTGAATCCTCGAGAAGGTCTCAAGTTGAACAAGAAATTCTTGGTGCAGAGTTCTCTCTCATATGTGATAAAATTGTGAAGCTGAAGGACAAGGTAAATTGTGCATATTTCATTTTTAAATGATATTTTTCTCAAGCAATCTAACACACTCAAAATTTCATGTGTCATGTAGATAGAATGAGAAAAAGGCCTAAATCCTAAACTAGTTGGGGTCGGCTTCATACGTATCATATATGGTGATAGCATTTATGACTGAAATTTTGTGTAGACATTATATAATTCTGTCTGGGAGTATATTTTCACTATTTTAATCGAAAAGCATTATATGACTATATAGATGTGCCTGAAACTTTGGGAGCAAGAATTGGGTAGGATGCAGGACACTGCAATCATCCACTACCAAGGGCAAGTGACCTGTATATGCTTATATGTGCAAACATGCTTATCACAAATGTTCATGCAGCCAGTCTTACTTACATATGTTCTTGTTTAGAGCTGTAAGCATGTCTTTATGAAAGGGTTACATAATTATTTAAGAATATTTTTTCTTGCTCTCAACCTTGGGTTTTAGGTAATATATGAAAAGCTCAGGTTTGGGTGTAATTTTTTTAATAGGAACCCAAAAGTTGACTCCTAATAGGTCATAAAAGGCTTGCTGGGCATGAACGTCCATAATTTAGCTGGTTTGCAGGAATAAATTTCAAATCATGGGTCATATTCAGCTCAGCCGCTAATGGTTTGTGGACAAAAAAAAAGTTTGTTATTGTTATATTAAGAAATGATGACTGTGACAAGTTCTCATTGACTTGGAGGACTACATTGAATTTATTCTTGTCTGGATGAACAGTGATGCTGTAATTTGCAATAGCAAATCTTTGTCCAGAGAAGTGTAGCTCTGGCACGTAGATGTGCTTTCATCTGATGCAATAATTTCTGATTTAAATTTCAGCCCTAATGAAATGTTTTAATTAAATGTTTCATATTTCCAATAACCTGAAATAGAGCTGGAATAAGAAGTCTTTACCTTTTTACAGGCCCATGCTATTTATATATCCTGAAGCACACTAATTTATCTAAAACTGAAATAAACCTTAATGTTTAGGCCAAAGCTGCTGAGATTAGTAGAACTTGAATCTTCTGTCTGAAAAGCAAAAATTGGCAAAAGGTGGCTAAATTGGTTGTTGTCTGATTGACTGTTTTTGTGTAGATTTGGCCCTTGATTTCTGGATGCATCAGTAAGATTTTCTGCTGGGGCTAACAAAAAAATAGCCTTTAGACAGAACATTTGATGCCCCAATCCAGGATTAGCTCTGTGAAACCCATTCATCATTTGTTACATTCATAATATGGCAACCTTCTGAAGCAATTCAAAGAATTTCAATTGCCATTCTTTTGCATTATAAAATTCAATCAAAGTAAAATATTTATTTGAAATTTATTATTCTTTGCTCTACTGAACCAAAAGAGGATGATCAAACAGTTATATGTCTAACTCATATATACATATTTCAACAAAGTTAAGATGGATTTCTTTTTCTTCTGTTCCAATGAGGATGGATGAAATTTATGTGTTGCATTTATAATCTTAAGATGATTTCATCTCAGCTATGAAGTTTTGTCTCGTATGTGTGAAGAATGCGTAATACCCCTTGTACTTAAAAAATTCATGAAAATGTTTTCTGATAAAGACATATCCAGAATAATTGTTTCTCTCTTATGTATGTAGATTAAGGTGTTGAAGTATATTATGTGTGCCTTGATCTTAAACAATATAATTCTTGGTTGTAAATTATTTAATTGTAATTTTGCATCGACATGGTGTGCTTGGAACTAACTCATAGGCCTCTTAATTTACATTGCAAAGGCAAAGAAGTTGGAAGACAACATTGAAATTACAAGAAGGGAGATTGTGCATCCAACTGAAGTAGAGGTGGAACTTAAAAAAAGGCTCGATCAACTTACCGATCGTTTAATTCAGAAGCAAACACAGGTTCTTTCCCTATACAAACTTCTTTATTTTTGCATTGGAGTTTTTAATTCCCATGTATTATATAAATTATATTGATTTTTGAGGCATCATCTCACAAATTATTTGACTTGCAGCATGCTTGTAACTATAGTATTAAAAGCAAAGGAAGATAACAAGTATGCTATATAGTTCCTTAGTGGTTACATATCTGTTAACCTGGAAGTGCCTGCTTGAGAAATATTGTTTGCTCTACTTAGTGATATTTTACCAATTTTTCCCTTAATATCCATGTGGACCTCCTATGCACTATAACACCATGAGGGGTGAAAATGGTATTTGCATACTTTGTTGATGACAACCAAATAATGCACTATTAATTTACTAGCATAGAAGCTATGCTTCTCTACCAGTCTGATAGAAATGAGAGTACTTGCATATTTATTATTTATGTTCATGATAAGTCCTGTCTGCACTATGACAGTAAATCCAAAGAGTCCCCAATAGAGATTGCTATTATCAACTTAAACCTAGATACAACAAAATATCTGATAATTGGATATTTATATTTGACTATTAAAAAGCATCTTTTTGTTTTAAATTGATATGAGGAAAACTGGCATATTTTGAATACTTTTAGTTCTTGCTCATCTGAGACCTGAAACGATCATGTGACTTTTAAACATAGCTCCTTCCATGCTGAACTGATTGTTCTATATTTATAACATTTATTTTCTTTTAAGCATAGAGGACTGACTGCTCACTGCTATACCGACTAGGTTGAGGCTTTATCCTCTGAGAAAGCAACATTGGTGCTGAGAATGGAGGTGTGTTGGACGTCAAGAAACCAAACTAATTATTTCCACTCTCCTTTCAACTAAGATTCCAATATGAATCATCTTCTGCAGATGGTCTCCAAATTGCTTGATGAAAGTGCGTTGCCAGCAAGATTTGATATTGAGGCTGGGACATGGCGAAAATCAAGTTCAGCTCTCCATGACAAAATAAGAAATGGGCAGCAGCAACTAGGATCTGTAGTTAGGCAGTTGGATGCTATCTTCTGTGCTGGTGCCATCTATTTAAGGAGGAATCCAAAGGCCCAGATCTGGTCCTTGCTTTATCTTTTGTGCCTTCACATGTGGGTCATGTATATTCTAGCCTCGCATTCCCCGGTGTCAGAGAGTGTGAGTCGTGGCGCAGTTCTCTCTTTAGAGGCCATAAATAAGACATCAGGTTCCTGATACCCACAGGTTTTGCTGCTTTTTTAAAATTTTTTTAAAGAGTTTTATTGCTTTAAGAGTGACTAATTTGCCAAATGGAATCTCATCACCATTCTTGATTTACTAGGAAATATGGAAGAATGATGTAGTATTGTGGAGTTCTTTTGAATTTTTGTTGTTATCTTGGGCTTGCTTAATAAAAATGTAACTTGTGGCTTGCTTTTGTCTCGATGTCTTTTCGGTGGATGCAAATCATTTGCGAAGACTTTGTACATCGCTTTCGGTGTAGCAAGTCCTACGTAGATTGCATCGTCCCTTTCTATTGGTCTATATACGCATGATACCTATATCCATTAAAAAATGTTAAGACAGCTTTACGATATTCCGAGGAAAAAATTTACGATACCCCAGTTTTAAGCTTACGACACCATAGTTATAAAATTAAGATATTAGAAAGTAAAAAAATATTTTTAATTGTAAACTTATGGCACCGTAGTTATAAAATTATGATACCTGAAAATGTATGTACATATTTTAAAAAAAACTGAACGAATATTAATGCATGTCATGTCAAAATTAAGATACACATTAAGAAAGCAAAAAAATTTACGATACCTTAGTTTTAAACTTACGACATCGTAGTTATAAAATTAAGACATCCATTAACAAAGCAAAAAAAAAAATTACGACACCCCAGTTTTAAACTTAGGACACTGTAATTATAATATTACGATACCCGCTCAAAAAACGTGCCTGTATACAAATTTAAAAAAAAAAGCTGAACGATATTAATGCACGTCAGACAGCTTTTTTTTTTTTTTTGAAATTTGTATAGAGACTTTTCTGAACAGGTGTCTTAAGTTTAAAACTAGGGTGTCGTAAGTTTTAAATTAGGATGTCGTAATTTTTTTTACTTTCTGAACATGTGTCTTAATTTTATAACTACGGTATCGTAAGTTTAAAACTGAGGTGTCATAATTTTTTTTTTTGTTTTCTCAACGGGTGTCTTAACTTTATAACTACGATGTCGTAAGTTTAAAACTGAAGTGTTGTAATATTTTTCCTCAAAATGTCATACATGTGTCTTAACATTTTTTAATAGGTGTTGATGTGGCTAATATAGCCACCAGGGTAATTTCGGCAAAATCAAAACATGGGTGCGCTCCGGCATCTCCAAGCCCGCCGAGTCAGCCCCGACCTTTCCCGGTCGGCCCTTCTCGGCCTCCGGCGTCTCCAAGCCCGCCGAGTCGGCCCCGACCCTTCCCGGTCGGCCCTTCTCGGCCCGGTCGGCCCTTCTCGGCCCCGGCGTCTCCAAGCTCGCCGAGTCGGCCCCGACCCTTCCCGGTAGGCCCTTCTCGGCTCCGGCACCTCCAAGCCCGCCGAGTCGGCCCCGATCCTTCCTAATCAGCCCTTCTCGGCCCCGACCCTTCCCGGTCGGCCCTTCTCGGCCTGGTCGGCCCTTCTCGGCCCCGGCGTCTCCAAGCCCGCCGAGTCGGCCCCGACCCTTCCCGGTTGGCCCTTCTCGGTCCGGTCGGCCCTTCTCGGCCCCGGCACCTCCAAGCCCGCCAAGTCGGCCCCGACCCTTCCTGGTAGGCCCTTCTCGGCCCCGGCGTCTCCAAGCACGCCGAGTCGGCCCCGACCCTTCCCGATCGGCCCTTCTCGGCCCCGGCGTCTCCAAGCTCGCCGAGTCGGCCCCGACCCTTCCCGGTCGGCCCTTCTCGGCCCCGGCACCTCCAAGCCACCGAGTCAGCCCCGACCCTTCCTGGTTGGCCCTTCTTGGCCCTGGCATCTCCAAGCCCGTCGAGTCGGCCCCGACCCTTCCTGATCGGCCCTTCTCGGCCCCGGCGTCTCCAAGCTCGCCGAGTCGGCCCCGACCCTTCCCGGTCGGCCCTTCTCGGCCCCGGCACCTCCAAGCCCGCCAAGTCGGCCCCGACCCTTCCTGGTCGATCCTTCTCGGTCCCGGCATCTCCAAGCCCGCCAAGTCGGCCCCGACCCTTCCTGGTCGGCCCTTCTCGGCCTCGGCGTCTCCAATCCCGCCGAGTCGGCCCCGACCCTTCCTGGTCGGCCCTTCTCGGCCCCGGCGTCTCCAAGCTCACCGAGTCGGCCCCGACCCTTCCCGGTCGGCCCTTCTCGGCCCCGGCACCTCCAAGCCCGCCGAGTCGGCCCCGACCCTTCCTGGTCAGCCCTTCTCAACCTCCGGCGTCTCCAGGATCACCAAGTCAGCCCCGCCCCGACACGTCCTAGTCGGCAAGGTCAGCCCCGGCCACCCCTGGCCGACCCAAACAAGCTTCGGCTCCCCTGAGAGAGTCGAGACTTCCCGGTTTCCTCCAAATCTGCCCCAACACGGCCCTGGTAGCTCGGGACGCTACCTCTCTGACCCGTGCCGCCTGACAACACCAGATCCAACTGCCCACTGGCCACGCTACTGATGGGACTGGACCCAACTACCCAATAGCCCCGCTAGCTGACGAAACTTAGCCCACCAACCGCCGCTTTCTCCCTTTCCGATGAGACAGGACCCACCAACCAGCGCAGATTCATGCCAGGGTCAACCCCTATAAAAAGGTGAATCCACTCAGCAAACAGGTATGCGCGATAATCCCTGGAAAAATTGCTATCCTAAGACCCAGAGAGAAATCCCTTCTCCTCTGGAGCACCCTTTCATCTAAAAAGAGCTCATTCGAGCTCCTCCTCTACTGTGACCTCAATTGCTAATTTGGGCGTCGAAGGGTCCCACCGGAGAATCCTCTCCGGTCCTGGGACTTCTTTGCAGGCAACCTGGTGAAGCAAAGCCTGGAGAATCCATCCGTTCCCGACGTGCAGGATCAGTGATTGGGCGTCATCAGATTGGCACGCCAGGAAGGGGGAAAAGTTGGTGTAGAACGCAGCAAGTATCTCAGGGCTTCCCTGTGCTACATCGGGCCAAACTCTACTCCCCCCTCTCTTCTCTCTTTGGAGTTATGGTGATGACACGAGCTCAGGACGCTTCCATCAGCTATCCAGTGGGGCTTCCCCCGCTAATTAGGCAGCAAGAGGCCAACCCTCCTGTTGCCGATCCTCCAGTCACCTGCCCACCACCGAACACAGCCGCCCAAACAGCGGAGCAATTGGCGACCCTCTCCCAACAAGTTCAAACTCTCACTGCTATGGTCCACGGGCTCCAACAGCAGCAGTCTGTGGCCACCCAGCACCAAATCGCTTCCCCCGCCAGTCAGCAGTCGGCGAGGGGAGGTTCTCCAAGGCGGGAGGCCGGCCGGCGGGAAGCCGGTCAGCGGGAGGCCGGTTGGCGAGAGGCCGGTCATCGCCCAGCTTCCCCAAGGAAATCTCGCCGCAAGCCCTCCAAGCGGCCGCGGTCCCCTGATCATGGCCCCAGCAAAGTCCCTTCGGGGCTACATCATCAAGACGAGCCAAAGCGGAAGCCCCGACTTTCGTCTCCCTCTCTGTCTTCTTCATCTTCTTCTTCCTCCTCCGAGCCATCTCGGAGGGCCCCAACAATCAACCGACAGGCAGAGGAGCGCCTGGAGGAGTACAACCGGCGGCTGGACGAGCTTGCCAAAAAAATTAACCATCAGCCGGAGGAAGAATTCGACACCCGTCCTCCTTACACCCGTCGGATATTAGAGGAGCATGTCCCCTCCAGGTTTCGGTTCCCCCAGGTGGACCCGTACGATGATACGACAGATCCTCTCGACCATCTCGAGAGTTATAAAGCAATGATGCAAGTTCAAGGCGCTTCAGACGCCTTTCTTTGCAAGGCCTTTCCCGCTACTCTGCGGAAGGCCGCTCGCGCATGGCATTCGCACCTGTCCCCTCACAACATCGACTCCTTCCGAGAGCTGGAGAAGGCTTTCCTAGCGCATTTCGATGCCTATCGACGAATTCCAAGGGTGGCGGATAGCCTCTTCTCCGTACGTCAGAAGGAGGGAGAGTCGCTGCGTGACTTCGTGTCCCGGTTCAAAGTTGCCGCCCTCGAGGTCTACCATCTCGATGACGCGGTAGCGACGTTGGCGTTGAAGCGAGGACTCCTCCCATCTCGCTTCACCTTTTCTTTGGATAAGAAGCCACCGGGCTCTTATTCTGACCTCCTCCTTCGGGCTCAAAAGTATATCCGTGCGGATGAAGCCGACTTCACCCGCCGAGAATCTTCAAGGAGCTCCAGCCACAAGCCCGCTCACCCTGAACCAAGCGGACCTCCTTGACACCGGCGAGCTGACCCGCCTCGTCGACCCGACAACAGGCGTAGAAGCCCTGTCCCTGACGAGAGCAAGCTCATACCTCTCCTTGCCCCTCGATCTCACATTCTGATGGAGATCGAAGGCGAGCCTTACCTCCAGCGCCCTCCTCCCATGAAGAAAGGTCCTCCCCGTGACAAAAGCCGCTACTGCCGATTCCACCGGGACTATGGCCATGACACTGACAGCTGCTACAGCTTAAAGTGGGCCATCGAGGGCTCATTCAGCGGGGCTACCTTGGCAAATATGTGCAAAAGACGTAGCAGCCGCTGCCGACCCTCATGAGGCCTCCGCCTATTCAGGCCCCGGTCGACAACGCCCCCACGGAGCAGACGGTCGGAATGGTATCCTGGGGGTCAGCCTCCGCACCTATGCGGCCGAGGGCGGAGGAGGCGCCGAGTAATGTAATTCCTGGGGGGGATCTGCTATCATAGATAATGTAAACAATGAAGGCGTCGTCGTCTCTATGACGATCGCCAAGCACCCTGTAAAGAGGATATTAGTTGATAGTGGCAGCTCAGCTGACATCCTTACCTACGACGCTTTTGTTCGGATAGGATTATCTTTGGACTCCCTTCAGCCTGTGGCGACTCCTTTGGTCGGTTTTACTGGAGACTCCGTGAGGGTTGAAAGTGAAATACCTTTGCCTGTGACAGCCAGAACGCCGCCATGTCAAAGCATAGTAATTATGAAATTCCTGGTTGTGAGGGTTCCCTTGGCGTATAATGCCATTTTGGGGTGTCCAGGTTTGAACCTTTTGGATGCAGTTATTTCCACCCGGCGTCTGTAAGTGCAATTCCCCACAGGCGGAGGAGTCAGGGAGATACACGGTGAGGTCAGCCCAGTCCTGCCCTGTTATCATGCGGAATCAAGTCCTCTGGAAGCTGAACCAACCTTTGAAGCATCTAACCCTAGAGACTCTAACAAGGGAGGAGAGCCAGCTGAACATCTTTTGACCTTCCCTATTGGAGATGACCCGGCAAGAACCGTCCGTGTCGGCGGACTCCTTCCTCCAGAGGATCGGAAGCATCTCTTAGCCTTTTTGCGGGCTAATTCAGACGTCTTCGCCTGGTCAGCATCTAATATGCCCGGCATCCCTCCGGAAGTGATCACCCACAAGCTCAACATTGATCCGCGGCACCGTCCAATCCGCCAGAAGAAGAGAAGCTTTGCTCCTGATCGACAAAGGCTATTGACGAGGAAGTCAACAAGCTACTCAGTGCCGGCCACATCCAGGAGGCACACTACCCCAGTTGGTTGGCCAATGTGGTCATGGTGCGTAAGGAAAATGGGAGCTGGAGGATTTGCATAGATTTCACCGACCTCAACAAGGCGTGTCCAAAAGACAGCTTTCCCCTGCTAAGGATTGATCAGCTGGTAGATTCCACCTCCGGGCACGAACTCCTCAGCTTCATGGATGCCTTCTCAGGATATAATCAGATAAGGATGGACCCCAGCGACGAAGAGCACACCACCTTCATGACAGAAAAGGGCATTTATTGCTACAAAGTGATGCCTTTTGGCCTCAAGAATGCGGGGGCAAGTTATCAAAGGTTGATGAACAGAGTGTTCCAGGACGATCTAGGCCGGAATATGGAAGTCTACGTAGACGACATGCTGACAAAGAGCACCCGCGCCTCCGATCACGTCTCCAATTTAGAGGAGACCTTCAACAACCTCCGTCGTTTCCAAGTTAAGCTGAACCTCAAGAAGTGTGCTTTTGGGGTCACGGCGGGCAAGTTCTTGGGCTTCATAGTGACCCAGCGGGGGATCGAGGCGAACCCAGAGAAGATCAGCGCCATACTTGACATGAGGCCACTGTCCAGCAAGAAGGAAGTGCAGCGATTAACTGGGATGATAGCGGCTCTAAGTCATTTCGTCTCCAAATCGGCCGAGAGATGCTTGCCCTTCTTCAAGGCCTTGCGGAAGATGAATAGCTTCGAGTGGACTGACGATTGCCAGAGGGCCTTCGACGGGTTGAAGGCATTTCTATCCTCCCCTCCACTCCTATCCAAGCAAAGAGATGGAACTCAAAGGCCTGTCTACTATGTGAGTAAGGTCCTCCATGACGCAGAAGTCAGGTACTCCAAGGCGGAAAAGGTTATCTTCGCCCTGATAGTCTTCGCTCGGCGCCTCCGCCCGTATTTTCAAGCCCATCATATTATGGTGCTCACGGATCAACCCCTGCGAGCCATCTTGGCTCGTCCGGATACCTCAGGCCGACTCGCCAAGTGGGCCATCAAGCTGGGAGAGTTTGACCTCTCTTTCCAGGCTCGACCGGCTCTGAAATCTCAAGTTTTGGCTGACTTCCTAGTTGAATGCACCTGGGCAGAGGAAATGAATGAAGAGGTTACCAAGGAACAGTGCGAGCCCGAGCCAAGCGAAGATGAGGAAACTTGGATCCTTCATGTGGACGGCACATCGAACTCTCAAGGAAGCGGCGCCGGCCTCATTCTCGCCGGACCAGGCGGAGAGAGAATAGAATGCGCACTGCGGTTTCTATTCGAAGCCACCAACAATCAAGTTGAGTACGAGGCCCTGCTGGCCGAGCTAAGGCTAGCCCAGGAGTTCGGAATAAGGCGTCTCAGAGCTTTCACGGACTCGCAGCTCATCTCTGGACAAATCAATAGGGAGTACGAGGCGCGTGACCCCACTATGACTCACTACTTGGGCAAGGTTCGGCTCTTGACCTCCTCGCTGGCTTACTTCAATATCAGTTATATTCCACGAAGTGAAAATGCCAAGGCCAACATCCTCTCTCATCTGGCCACCTTTGCCGGCGGTATGGCAAGGGATGCTTACATTGAATATTTGGAAAGACCCAGTATAGAGGATAGCGAGGAAATCCTCCTGCTCACCCAAGAGCGCATATGGATGGACGCCTACGTTTGTTATCTCACTAACGGCACACTCCCTGATGACCGCAATGAAGCCAGGTTGCTCAAATGGAAAGCCTCCAAATTCATCCTCCTCGATGGGTGTCTATACAGAAGGTCATTCTCCTATCCCCTGCTCAAGTGCATGGGACCCACCGACGCCAACTACATCCTTAGAGAAATCCACGAGGGCATCTGTGGAAACCATCTGGGGGGTAGATCCTTAGCCCAAAAGGCCCTCCGTCAGGGATATTTTTGGCCCACTATGAAGGAGGATGCGGCTAAATTAGTTCAAAAATGCGATGGTTGCCAGCGCCATACACACATCCAACATCAACCATCTACCCCGATGAACCCGCTCTCGGCTCCATGGCCCTTCGCTTAGTGGGGAATGGACATTCTCGGGCCATTCCCCCTAGCTTCTGAGCAACGGAAGTTCTTGCTAGTCACCATTGATTACTTCACCAAATGGGTCGAGGTTGAAGCGTTAGCCAAGATCACTGAAGGCAAAGTCAAAGCTTTCTTTTGGAAGCCAATCATATGCCGCTTTGGCCTGCCTCACACCCTTGTCACGGACAACGGCCGCCAATTCAACAATAAAGCATTCAAAGCCTTCTATGACGAGCTAGGCATTCATCACCGATCCACCTCCGTTGGTCACCCCCAAACCAATGGGGAGGCGGAGGTTATGAACTGCACCATCCTTAGAGGACTCAGAACCAGGTTGGACGGGTCCAAAGGTCGTTGGGTAGAGGAGCTCCTCAGTGTGATATGGGCCTATCACACGACCCCCAGAGCCCCGATGGGTGAGACTCCCTTCAGTCTCACCTTCGGATCCAAAGCCGTCATTCCTGTCGAGATCGGACTACCCAGCCCACGCGTGGAGTCCTTCAGTGAAGAAAACAACTCCGTGCTGATTCGGGCTAATTTGGACTTCATCGACGAGGTGCATGATCGGGCGAGGCTACGCATGGCGATCTTCCATCACCGAGCGGCCAGGTACTACAATGCTCGAGTCCTCCTTAAAGTCTTCTGCCGCGGAGATTTGGTTTTGAGAAAAGCTGAGGTTTCAAAGCCTACTGAGGGGGGAAAACTATCCCCCAACTAAGAGGGCCCTTATCGCATCGCCGAGGCACTCCACCGGGGGGCATACAAATTAGAAGAGCTCAACGGACAACCCATTCCATGCACCTGGAATGCGGATAACCTTCGCCAATATTACCAATAATGTATTCCCCCAGGGTGTGAGCAATAAAGGGGGTCCCTTCTGACGTAACAGCCTACTCTCCTTTGCCTCCAAGGACCAAATCTCTCAAAAGGAGCTCGCCGGCATTGCGGCTAACGGGACACCACTCGGCCCTGGTATGGCGGTGTCCCCGAATCGGTTAAGATCCTAGCAGCTCCGTACCCGGTTGAGTCATCCTTCAGACAACACACAAACCCCTGAAGTGGTTCAAAAGGAGCTTGCCGCATCGTGGCTAACGGAACACCACTCGGCCCTGGCACGGTGGTGCCCCTGAGTCGGTTAAGACCCTAGCAGCTCCATACCCGGTCAAGTCGCCCTTCAGACGGCACACAAACCCCTGAAGTGGTTCAAAAGGAGCTCGCCGGTATCGCGGCTAACGGGACACCACTCGGCCCCGGCACGGCGGTGCCTCCGAGTCGGTTAAGACCCTAGCAGCTCTGTACCCGGTTGAGTCACCCTTCAGGCGGCACACAAACCCCTGAAGTGGTTCAAAAGGAGCTCGCCGGCATCACGGCTAACGGGACACCACTCGGCCCCGGCACGGCGGTGCCCCCAAGTTGGTTAAGACCCTAGCAGCTCCGTACCCGGTCGAGTCGCCCTTCAGGGGGCACACAAACCCCTGAAGCGGTTCAAAAGGAGCTCACCGGCATCGCGGCTAATGGGACACCACTCGGCCCCAGCACGGCGGTGCCTCCGAGTTGGTTAAGACCCTAGCAGCTCCGTACCCAGTCGAGTCACCCTTCAGGTGACACACAAACCCCTGAAGCGGTTCAAAAGGAGCTCGTCAGCATCGCAGCTAATGGGACACCACTCGGCCCTGGCACGGCGGTGCCCCCGAGTCGATTAAGACCCTAGCAGCTCCGTACCCGGTCGAGTTGCCCTTCAGGCGGCACACAAACCCCTGAAGCGGTTCAAAAGGAGCTCGCCGGCATCGCGGCTAACGGAACACCACTCGGCCCTAGCACGGCAGTGCCCCCGAGTCGGTTAAGACCCTAGCAGCTCCATACCCGGTCGAGTCATCCTTCAGGCAGCACACAAACCCCTGAACCAATTCAAAAGGAGCTCGCCGGCATCACGGCTAACGGGACACCACTCGGCCCCGGCACGGCGGTGCCCCCGAGTCGGTTAAGACCTTAGCAGCTCTGTACCCGGTCGAGTCGCCCTTCAAGCGTCACACAAACCCCTAAAGCGGTTCAAAAGAAGCTCACCGGCATTGCGGCTAACGGGACACTACTCGGCCCTGGCACGGCGGTGCCCCTGAGTCCGTTAAGACCCTAGCAGCTCCGTACCCGGTCGAGTCACCCTTCAGGCGGCACACAAACCCCTGAAGAGGTTCAAAAGGAGCTCGCCGGCATTGCGGCTAACGGGACACCACTCGGCCCCGGCACGGTGATGCCCCCGAGTCGGTTAAGACCCTAGCAGCTCCGTACCCGATCGAGTCGCCCTTCAGGCGGCACACAAACCCTGAAGCGGTTCAAAAGGAGCTCACCGGCATTGCGGCTAACGGGACACCACTCGGCCCCGGCACAGTGGTGCCTCCAAGTCGGTTAAGACCCTAGCAGCTCCGTACCCGATTGAGTCGCCCTTCAGGCGGCACACAAACCCCTGAAGCGGTTCAAAAGGAGCTCACTGGCATCACGGCTAATGAGACACTACTCGGCCCCACACGGCGGTGCCCCCGAGTCGGTTAAGGCCCTAGCAGCTCCGTACCCGGCCAAGTTTCCCTTCAGGCAACATGCAAACCCCTCACGATGGTGGAATCAACCTCAACCATCTCTGGTCAATCTAGACGCCCCCAAAGTTAGGCTTGGGTCAAGCCGCCCGGAGATCTTTCCAAGCCTTTGGGGACTCATGCGTAAGCAAGCCTTCTTGCAAACAGCCTGCAATAGCACGAAACATCTTAAGTGACTGTTCATATGGCCGGCCTACATCCTAGAGGTGCATTCGAGTATTGGCTAAGTTCGGAGTCGCGGAACATCTTAGAAGATACTATATTCGGCTTCGACGTCGTCAGCACATACGATTTGGCCATGAGAAGTAAGGCACAGTAAGGCGTTTTTCTCAGAAGAAGGAAGACGGGATGGATCGAAACACAAAGAAGTTAGGAGGAAGAGTCTTTTTCATTAACTAATTGAAGAAGGGTACAAAATTGGGCCTGAGGTCGGTTACATATAATAAAGTAAAAGAAAAAAAACTCAAGGCTCACCGGGGCCGGGCTTCCCTTCGTCCTTTTTCTCCGTAGGCTCCTTGTCAGAATCCCCAGGTCGGATGTCTTCGAGTTCAGCAATATCGATCTTGAGGGCTGCGGATACTCTGACCTTGCACATTTCGAAGCCCTGAATATAGGCGTCGAGGCTGGCCTCGACGACTTCTAGCTTGAACTCCGGCGAGGCCTTATAGCTGGAGACGGCTTGCCCCGCCTCGGCTTCGGCCCGCTGCGCCCTGGCCTCGGCCTCTGCGACGCGGCGCTGGCCTCGTCAGCACAGGCCACCACCCCAGCCTTCTCCGAGCCCGCCTCCGTCGCTGCCTTCTCCGCAGCGGCCGCTCTCTCTGCAGCCTCCGCCGCTGCCTTCTCCGCGGCGGCCGCTCTCTCTGCCATGATCCAAGTCTCCTCCTCAACGCGTTGGAGCCACCGAGTCAACTCTTCGTTCTGCACCACGGTGGCCCACAATCTCTCTGAGGCCAACTCCATTTTGGCCTCGGTCGCGGAGGCCCAGCCGCTCTCGACTCTGGCCCGGCTCTCCATCTCCCTTAGGCGACCGGCCCAGCTCTCCTCGCAGGCCGAGGTTTCCTGGTGAAGGCGAGCAAGGCTTTCAGCCTGCGCCATGCTCTCCTTCTTATACCTATCGGCCCGCGCCAGGGCCTTGGTGATTATGGTAGAATAATAGGCCAGCGCCTCACGAAGGCCCAATGCTCCAGTGACCAACTGTAGCAGAGGAAGCATGTCAGCTACAAGAAGAAGAAGAAATATGGGAAAATGACAAGTGCTCAAAATTTACCTGGACAACAGAAACCATTACCATGTCCAGGAGCGCGGAGTGACTCATCCCCCGCTTCTCCTCTTCGAGCTGGCAATTCGGACCCCTGACAGGAGGCGGAAGGCCTGCGCGGCGTCCGCCATTGAACTAACCAGGGGAACCAGCCTCGTCTGCCCCACCTGTGGGCCTTCGGCTTGGGGGCGGGCCGGGCACCGGGCCGATTGGCGGGATGAGCTCCCAACTCCCCCCATTGCTTCTCGGTCGCCTCCGCCCCATTCCGGGCCTTCCTGGCGACCCGCTCCCCCTCACTGATGGTTGGGGGAGCACCTTCTCTCTCCAGCTCGGTAACAGCCGAAAGGCCAACAGCAACAATGACCCGCCCCGCCTCAGGCACATCGGCGGCGGCGGGAGCTTCCTCCTCCCCATCCAAAACCACCACCATCGTCTCGGTGGTGGCCGGGAACTCCCCTTCTTTGATCTCGGCCCTCGCAGGCTTCCGGGCCACCCTTACGACCAGCTTCTTCTCAACTGGCTCCCCCGCGGGTGTCGGGGCTGTGGGGGCTGTGGCCGGCCTTGCCGGCTCCCTTCCTCGGGGTTTCTTCGCCGGCCTGGATGACTCTCTAGTCGCTCGCCTTTTTTGCCTCAAGACGGCCTCAAAGTCGCTGACGGAAACCCTCATTGCTGCACAAAAGAGTAACGAGCATCAGTAGCGGCATACAATAAATCGAAGGACGGACAGAAAAATTCAAGCGCCAAGCTCATCGGTCGACGGGGCTAACTCGGCTTCTACCAGGTTCTCCTCGGACAGGAGTTCCTTGTAATTGGGGATTTGACAGTTGGACAGTTGGGTGAATAACTCCCTATCCCTATCCCCTACGGTGGAATCTTCGTTGGAGCTGGTCTCGGGCTCCCTCCAAGCGGCCCTAACCCCTTGACGTGGGCAAAGAGAAATCTAGGTTTCCACCCCCTAATTTTGGATGGGAGGCCAATGGGAAGGCTCTACCTGGCCTGGCGATAAATGTCCACCAGGTACCCTCACCTTGGCGGCGGAGCTTATAGAAAGCTCGGAATAGGGACAGCCCTGGGTGGGCCCCCTCAAAGTGGCAGAGGATTACAGAGGCGCAAATGATCCGAATCGAGTTCGGAGTCAACTATGCCAGCACTAACCTATACATGTCTAAGAGATTAAGGAAAAAAGGATGGAAAGGAAGGCGCAGCCCGCACCGGAAGAACTCCTCGTACAGAGCGACCCGGCCCGGATGGTCAGAGGTCACCCTGTCCTCGGGCCCCGGCATGGACAGGTCAATGAAGTCAGGGACATTGTATTTAGCTCTAAGGGTCTCTATGTCCTTAGAGGTCATGGTGGAAGCCACCCCAGCTGGACCTGCTGGATCGGAACCCACCGCCGGAGGAAGCGCCGGACGGCGAGAGGACAAGGGAATTGCCCTAATAGGAGGACCGGAGGTGATCGGGGGACCTACTGCCCCCGATTCACCACGGATGACTACACCGCCCACCGACTGAGGCATTCGACTTCTAGCTACAGGGGCCTGGTCCTCACTGCTAGATTGGGAAGACTCTTCTACGGGTCTCTTGCCCTCCCTAATGGCACGGCGGTCCATAGGTAAAAAAAAGGGATGAAACTAACCTGGGAGTTGGAAAGACTCAGGTCGTAGAAGAACTCAAAGAAGAAGAAAGTAGAAGAAAGCAATGGCAGCGTATAAGTTTCTACAGGTCCTTGGGAGGTTTTTATAGCCCCCCATATCCAGCTAACGCCGCCCAAGATCCCGCCATCTGGCGCGCGCCCATTGCGTTGCAGGCTGCCAGCCAAAAATCATGCCTGCGCCCGAGGCGTGCCACCTCGATCCGCTACAGAAGATGTGATCCCCGGCCAATCGCGGGCCATGGAAAATGGAGCAGCAATGATGCCCTTGCCTTTTTCCCATCGCCCAATGGGCTTCTTATCCGGAGCGTCTGGCGCCAACGTCATCACCACCTAACGCATGATTACGGGAGATCTTCGAAGTGACACTGCCTCGAAACAAAGCACCAACACATCAGCCCATTTAAAGCGCACTAAAGGAGGCAATCATTCTTTTTAAATTTTTGCGCCCCTTTCACCCAAAGGATTGCAGACGCGTGGCCCTTAGCGCTCAGGGGCGGGGGGGCATCTGATGTGGCTAATGTAGCCACCAGGGTAATTTCGGTAAAATCAAAACATGGGTGCGTCCTGGCATCTCCAAGCCCGCCGAGTCGGCCCCGACCCTTCCTGGTCGGCCCTTCTCGGCCCCCGGCGTCTCCAAGCCTGCTGAGTCGGCCCCGACCCTTCCTGGTCGGCCCTTCTCGGCCCGGTCGGCCCTTCTCGGCCCCGGCGTCTCCAAGCTCGCCGAGTTGGCCCCGACCCTTCCCGGTCAGCCCTTCTTGGCCCCGGCACTTCCAAGCCCGCCGAGTCGGCCCCAACCCTTCCTGGTCGGCCCTTCTCAGCCCCGGCTTCTCCAAGCCCGCCGAGTCGGCCCCAACCCTCCCTGGTCGGCCCTTCTCGGCCCCCGGCGTCTCCAAGCCCACCGAGTCGGCCCCGA
Source organism: Calamus simplicifolius (assembly GCA_900491605.1). Taxonomy (NCBI): domain Eukaryota; kingdom Viridiplantae; phylum Streptophyta; class Magnoliopsida; order Arecales; family Arecaceae; genus Calamus; species Calamus simplicifolius. Next base: position 287,395 of record UESW01004143.1, read on the forward strand.
CCCTTCCTGGTCGACCCTTCTCGGCCCGGTCGGCCCTTCTCGGCCCCGGCGTCTCCAAGCTGCCGAGTCGGCCCCGACCCTTCCCGGTCGGCCCTTCTCGGCCCCGGCACCTCCAAGCCCGCCGAGTCGGCCCCGACCCTTCCTGGTCGGCCCTTCTCGGCCCCGGCATCTCCAAGCCCGCCGAGTCGGCCCCGACCCTTCCCGGTCGGCCCTTCTCGGCCCCGGCGTCTCCAAGCTCGCCGAGTCGGCCCCGACCCTTCCCGGTCGGCCCTTCTTGGCCCCGACACCTTCAAGCCTGCCAAGTGGCCCCGACCCTTCCTGGTCAGCCCTTCTCGGCCTCGGCATCTCTAAGCCCGCCGAGTCTTCCCCGACCCTTCCTGGTCGGCCCTTCTCGGCCCCGGCGTCTCCAAGCTCGCCGAGTCGGCCCCGACCCTTCCCGGTCGGCCCTTCTCGGCCCCGGCATCTCCAAGCTCGCCGAGTCGGCCCCGACCCTTCCCGGTCGGCCCTTCTCGGCCCCGGCACCTCCAAGCCCGCCGAGTCGGCCCTTCTCGGCCCCAGCATCTCCAAGCTCGCCGAGTCGGCCACGACCCTTCCTGGTCGGCCCTTCTCGGCCCCGGCATCTCCAATCCCGCCGAGTCGGCCCCGACCCTTCCTAGTCGGCCCTTCTTGGCCCGGTGTCTCCAAGCTCGCTGAGTCAGCCCCAACCCTTCCCGGTCGGCCCTTCTCGGCCCCGGTACCTCCAAGCCCGCCGAGTCGGCCCCGACCCTTCATGGTCAGCCCTTCTTGACCCCCGACGTCTCCAGGATCGCCGAGTCAGCCCCGCCCCGGCACGTCCTAGTCGGCAAGGTTGGCCCCGGCCACCCATGGCTGACCCAGATAAGCTTCGGCTCCCCCGAGAGAGTCAAGACTTCCCAGTTTCCTTCAAATCTGCCCCAACACGGCCCTGGTAGCTCGGGACGCTACCTCTCTGACCCGCGCCGCCTGACAACGTCAGATCCAACTACCCACTGGCCACGCTACTGATGGGACTAGACCCGACTACCCAATAGCCCCGCTAGCTGATGGGACTTAGCCCACCAACCATCGCTTTCTCCCTTTCCGATGAGACAGGACCCACCAACCAGCGCAGATTCACGCAACTCCCAAGAACTCAGCGGACATTCCTTCCTCACGGAATCCCACGTGATCATGCCAGGGTCAACCCCTATAAAAAGGTGAATCCACTCAGCAAACAGGTATGCGCGATAATCCCTGAAAAAATCGCTATCCTAAGACCTAGAGAGAAATCCCTTCTCCTTTGGAGCACCCTTTCATCTAAAAAGAGCTCATTCGAGCTCCTCCTCTGCTGTGACCTCGATTGCTAACTTGGGCGTCGGAGAGTCCCACCGAGAATCCTCTCCGGTCCTGGGACTTCTTTGCAGGCAACCTGGTGAAGCAAAGCCTGGAGAATCCATCCGTTCCTGACGTGCAGGATCAGTGATTGGGCGTCATCAGGTGTCGACCAATAAGAAAGAGCGGTACAGTCCATATAAGACTTGCTACATCAGAGACGATGTACAAAGACTTTTTCTTCATGAAGTTGCATGTGGTTGCAACAAGCCCATAAAGTAGCAGCATGGGATCAGCCGATTAGTTTCTGACGAGGATTTTAGGGGCACCGTGACGCTTTTTATCTACCATAGCGTTATTTCTTTCTTTTTCTTTCTTTCTTTCTTTCTTTTTTCTTAATTTTTTTTTTAATATTTCATGTTTGAATATGGGGATTTATCATGCTCATTAATTCTAACAGAATTATATAAAAATGTTTTTGACCATGTTCATCAGAGCTTTAATTATTTGTATTTCTTCTTTATCCAGTAATCATGGAAGCAACAAAAGCATCTCATAAAAGCGTTGAAATTTTTGGGTGTCGTTTTTTTTTCCTAATTGTATATGGTTAAGCTAGAGTTTAATTTGAAGAATTTTTACTGCCCTGCGCCACAAACCACGGAGAAGGGTAGCATTCGTAAAGGCAAGAAGCTGTCAAAATATGAGAAGACTGTTTAAAACAATATCTAAGAAGTGGAGGATTGTCCTTGGTGGGAGAAAACTCGTGTGCAAGGTAACATCCTCTTGGATGGGCCTAACCGTCGTTTTCATTTGTCAGATTGTATTTTGCTCATTTATGCATGCCTCTTTTGGTTTATCTATAATATATTGTATCCTCGTAGGATGATACACGAGCTAAAAGTCATCTGGTGCTACATAAGTGTGCACACTGAGAGCATAAAAATAATTGTAACCATATATATATAAATGACAACAATGAAGATCCAAATCTTGATTTTGATTTGTAAACTAGATATTCCTAGGCACTCGAAGCCCAAAGATCTATAAACTAATTCGTGCTTGACTAATCAAATAGGTAAAAAAATCTTGCTATATCTTCTTGATCTCTTCACCATTTGTATTTGTATTTCATATTTACAATAAAATATTCAAAAATTGAGCCACTTTTTCTTATTCTGCACAAAAGAACCTTGCTTGCTTCACTAATTCGTAGGAAAAACCTTGCTTGATTCACTAATCCATAGGAAGATATTGAATTTTAAGATTTGAAAAATATTTTAGAAGGCATGTTTGAAGTATATGGTGATTGATAGAGCAATCCTTGATCATAATTTCTAGTATGCGTACAGCATCGAATATAAAACATGTGATTGATAGAAAAACATCGATCTTCCTATCAATACATAATTCTATCTTCTAAAATTTCTCGAGATATCTTTTTATGAAGTTCTATTATAGCATTTATAACTGCTTATGATTTAGGTGGACAGCCAGCAAATAGACATCCATAGGAATTAACTTATCAACTCTTCGAACAATACTATAAGAATCAGTACTGAACATCCCTCCTATGAAAAGAGAAAGAATATCTATCCAAAGTCTGACAAAAGAATTGTAAGTATTCCTTCTAAGCCTAATAAAAGGACTATATAAGGAATTGATCCCCATCTAGTTAAGAGAATTGGTGTATTGAAAATCTAAAAAAGTGCCTTGGATAGTGGATGCAGGTAACGGGTGTTGAACTACTGTAAATCTTTTTGCTTCCTTTATTTTCTTATACATTTAATTTTTTGCATTAGTTCTCTTTAGTTATCTTGATATATCTTGAGCATAGTTTTTATATTTTACTTATGTTTTATTTTGAATTATTTGACTTGTTTTTTAATTTTTTTTAAATTATTTTAATCAACCTAATGAGCCCCCTCCTAGTTTGGATTGCCTTGAACCTAACAAACGTTAGCTTATAGCAGAACTCTTAGAACTAAGCATTATCAAATTATCATTCATTGTAGGTGATGAGGACATTTCGAATCCCAATCTTATAAATGATTGACTTCCAAATAAAGTATAAGATATTTTGCTCGATAATCCAAGCTATCGACTCATCCTTAACCCATTTGGTAAAGTAGTCCTTCATCAATATGAGGAATTTCCTCAGATCCCATGCTAATGAAAATGGTTGGAGGATATCTATTCTAACGGGGGTCGCATCCTCGATCTTCCCTTGGAGTGTGGCACACAACGAACCAGCGCCAAGGCATGTGGAGAAGCGAAAACAAGATGAACTTGCTGCAAAAAATTTCTATAGCAGCAGGATTCGGATTTTACTCTTGGTACACCCTCCGTTGATGTAGGCAACTAGTGTTCCTTTCTTTTCCCTTTACCATCAGCAAGAGGAGAACGTGAATCCTCTCCTTTTGGGCATGGGAAGTATGGATTTGCTCCAGAAATTCAAAAGAGGATGACTTCAAGTAGGAATAAGCTGTAGCAATTCTAGTCCCACAGGGATTCTATAAGAGAAGGCCACTAGGGTTTCTTCTCTTCCTTGGATGCTTTGATTTCTTTTCTTTCTTAGCAAGAGGTGGCAGCAAACCCTAGGAAACCCTAGGAAACCACGTGAAAAGAGAGAAGAGAAGAGAGACTTTAGGGAGAAAAGGGTTTTCATTCAATTCAATTTGTGCAAGATGCCAATACATAAAGTATTTATACATGGTCAAATGGAAACTAAACCCTAACCAAAAACCCCTTTGGGCTAACCCACATGTGATTAGACTCACTTACCTTGGACCCAACCCTAGCCCAACGATAGGTTAGCCCCCTCAAGACCTAATTATCTGGACTTCCTAATCTTATGGATCATTCTTCGAGAAAAATAATTCAATAGGATGCAAGTCCCATCGAAGCTGACTAGGATAGAGCATCAACCTGACTGTTTTTTGCTTAAGGAATAGTTTGGATGTAAAAATACTTGAAGGTTGAGATGAGGCTGTTCACCTTACTCAAACACCTATGCATGCTAGTCTACTTAGCTTCGTATTCATCCCAAATATTTAGCCAAGCTACTTTAGTGTCTTCAGCAAGCTTCATTCTAATGATTAGAACTTCATACTCAGCTATTAAAAATCATTCACAATGCAAAGTACCTCAAAGAAGGGCAAACATTTTTAATCGATCTAAAAATAAATCAACTTAGATCAATATCTGGCTAGTAAGACATTAAACACCCTTGAACAACCTAGGTGGTGTCATATTAAGGATAGCTTGTATCTTCTCTAAGTTGATCTTGATGTCTTAGTGACCAACCATGAATCTAAGAAATTTTTCTAAAGTGATGCTAAGGCACATTTGCTTAAGTTGAGCTTCTTCTAATAATTCCTTTGAAGGCTTCATTTAAATCGGCCATGTGTCGTTTGGCCTTCAAACTTTGCACAAACATATCATTTGCGTAAGCCTCTATATTCTTACCAAGCAATCCTTTGAAGATTTTATTTACAAATCCTTGAAGGCTACTCCAACATTTTTTAATCGAAAGGTATATCGTTGTAGCAATAGAAGCCCTTCTCAATAATAAAGGATATTTTTTTTGTCTGAGGAATGCATCCATATTTGATTACAGTTGAAAAATATATTCATAAAACTAAGTAATTTATGGCCCATCGTTAGGGGTGTAACTGAGTCGAGATAGCTCGCGAGTAGCTCAAAATCGACTCAAAAAATACTCAAAATTGACTCGCTACTTATCAAATCGAGTTCGAGCTCAAGCTACTCGAGTATATTATCGAGTCAGTTCGAGTATTAAAATACTCGGCTCGAAAAGCTCACGAGCTTAATCGAGCTTACTTAATTTTACTATTTTACCCCTATAATTATACATATTTATAATATTATCCTAACTATATAAAACTTCTTTGAATTTTTAATTGAGAATATTTTTTTATTTTAATTTAAAAATTATTTTTTAAATTTTTACATAAAAATTTAAGTCGATCAGAGTCAAGCTCGAGTATATCGAATATTTCATTGAGCTCGAGTTTGAGCTCTAAATAAGAAACTCGATCAGCTCGAGTCGAGTTTCGAGCTTCAAATTTAAGAGTCGAGTCAAGCTTGAGCTTGGCATTGTGTCGACTCGATTTGGCTCGATTACACCCCTACCCATCGTAGCATTGGCATGTTGATCCGTTTTTGGAAAGAGAAAAATTATCCTTCGAGTGGGTATGCTTGTTTAGGCTAGTGAAGCTGATGCACATCAGGCATTTGCCTTTGGATTTCTTCACTATGACCATATTAACAAGCCAGTCAACATAGCGAGCTTTTCTATGAATTTGCTTCTAGTAACTTTTTCATTTCTTCTTAAATAACTAGATGCCACTCGGTGCATAATTCCTCTTCTAGTGAAGTGGCTTATAGCTTGAGTCCACTTTGAGTTTGTGGATTATAATGCTAGGGTCTGTCCCCAGCATGTCCATAGCCGACCATGTGAATACATCTAAATTTGTCCATAAAAATCTAATTATATATCTCTTTAGATTTGCTCAAGTAGAAGAGAGCCAATCTAAATAACTTTGGAATTGTCATCTCTCAGTGGCATAACCTTCAAATCTTTGATAGGGTTTGCATGCTAGTCCTTTAGTTCATCTCAAAAGTTTAGATTATTGATTGCCATGGTCTTGGACAACTTATCGCCCTAGGGATTCTTAATCATCATATAGCTCTTTTTCAAGGGTGTGATGTAACATTGTCGAGTTGCTACTTGGTCTCCTCTAAGCTTTCCTATTCCTTGATTAGTTGGAAAATTCCTGAGAAGATAAATCAAGAAAATAGTTTTATGAGAGATCAAGCTCAATTGACCCAGGATGGCATTACATATAGCAGGTACATTGATGACCATGAAGTCTATCGTCACTATTTTGGAGTTTGGCTCATCCGCTATGGTAATTGGTAGAGTTATGATCCTTTTAACTTGAACAGGTTTGCTAGTGAAGTTGACCAATGATGCTTTAGTTTGTTGCAACTGATATATACTAATTCCCATTTTTTGAGAGGCATACTACTATATTTACTAAGTTTTCATTATCTACCTATATTTTTTTCATCCAATAGTTTGCTATTATCATTAAAACAACTAGGGCATCATCACAAGGGACTTATGGTCCTTAAGTATTTTTCCTTATGAAGGTGACATTGGGTTCTTTAGTCTTTTTACTCTTTTCACAAAGGGTTCTTCAATATGAATCTACCGAATATAAGCCTTTCTCGCTGAGAAAGTCTCTTCGTTCACTACTAGTATGTTGATGACCCAGCAATAGGTTAGTTGTCTGAACTTTCATTAGGCTAAGTCTCTTATCTAGTTTTCTGCTTTATTAGAGGATGGTCTTATACATATCGATTAAGATAATCTCTTTAGATGAAGTCCTTCATACCATCATTCAGATGCTAGCATTCTTCAATGTCATATCTATGGTCTTAATGGAACCAATAATGCTTTCTCCAATTTCACTAGGCTAGCTTCATCTTCATCTTGTCAGGCCATCAAACACAGTTCTTATGGTCGATCTATATCAATATTTGTGTTGGCCCAGATGACAACCCAAGAGGAGGGGGGGTGAATCGGGTTGTTTAAAAATTAGCCCTTTAAAAAGGTTTGCTTAAGAAGAATGAAGGCAATAGCAATGTAAATACAAAGTGCAGTGAATAAGACAGTGATAGAGATAGAGTCAATGTAAGCACGACAAACACAAAGAGTTTATAGTGGTTTGGTGTATCCAACACCTACGTCCACTCCCAAGATTCACTTGGGTCCACACTATAATCAACCTGATTACAGCCGAGTTGTTTTACAAGCTCACAACTCAAACTTGTTATTTTTCCCGGGCGCAAAACGAACCCAGCTGGTTTTCAAGGGCTCACCAGCACAAAAACCCTAACACAAGCTTTACCAAGCTTGTACTGAGGTAAGACTACCTCCACTAGTTCAATCCCCCAGATTGAACTAGATACAAACAAATGAAATATTGTTTTTCAATTACAAAGCTCCTTAATGAGCAGATAATCAAATATAAGAATAACAAGGTTTAGAAAAGCCTGATTTGTAGATGGTTGGCTTTTGAGCTTTTCTTTTTTTCTTCTTTTCTTCTTCTCCTTGCTGGGTTGAATCAAGCCTCAGCTCCGATTCTTCACAGTTGAAGCAGTTGAGAAGAGTTGAAAAGCAAGAAACGAATCCTCTTTCTCCAAGTTGAGAAATCCACCAAAACTTTGATTTGAATGCCTTGGATTCCTCTTGAGCCTTTTTGGAGTGGAGTGAATTTGAGCTAGAAGGTTTTCCTCTTGAGATTCAGGCTCTCTCTTTTTCGGATTTTTGAAATGGGATTTCTCTATTTCCGAATTTCCTTTTTATTTTTCCGTTTTTCTTTTCTCTCTTCGTTCTTTTTTTGAATGATAGTCTTCCCTTTTTATAGATTTCTTTCAAACCATTTTTGGAAGAAAACTATCCGTTGGAGTGTACCTTGTAACAAAATATATCCGTTAGAAATAAGGTACAATAGAAATATTACCGTTAGAGCTGATCTGGCAATTTGATTTTTTGTTCCAGGTTGGTTGGAGTCGACTCTAACTTTTCTGGAGTCGGCTCTAACTCGAAGCACTTTAAAACGTTATTTCTGGAGTCATCTCTGACTTTTCTGGGGTCGACAAGAAACTTTTCTAGAGTCGACTCTAACTTACCCGGAGTCGACTCTAGGTCGGGGATAGAAAAATCGACGTTCTATTTCTTCTGTGAGAGTCGGCTCTAACAGTCTCGGAGTCGACTCTAACTTCGTGCCAGATCCGGAGTCGGCTCTATAATTCTCGGAGTCGACTCTAATGTTTGCAATCTTACCTAGACATTAGATTGATCCAGAATACGATGTAACTCCTGATTTTGATCATTCAATAGACTTATAATCTGAAACACTTAATCAAAATCATTAGAGCCTCCATTAGTTATACTCGAATAGTTTTGTTAATCATCAAAATCATCAATTGGGTCAACAATCTCCCCCTTTTTGATGATAACAAAAACTTTAAGTATATGCATTCAAAAAATTCATTCGAACTAAAGATTATAGTCATTTTAAAACTTAAAATATTTTTAATGAAGGATTTGATGCCAATATTCAAAGTAAACTTTTAAAATTATGCATGAGTTCAATATAATCCATCAATTATGAACATTTAAACTAAATGTACAGAAAATTGCAATTAAGCTTGTTGTTAAGCTCCCCCTGCATTGAATAGCTCCCCCTATATAAGCATCGAATTTTAACTGATTAAAATTTCAAGACATTTGCATAAACAATCATTTCTCCCCCTTTCTTTCTTTCTTTATGCATATTCAACCATTTCAAGTCTTTTTTTTTTGCATATTCAACCATCTCTCATTAAAATTTCAAGTCTTTCTTTCTTTGCATATTCAACCATCTCTCCCCCTTTTTTGTTATCAGTAATAAGGAGAGTATTAGATAAAGAAAGTTATTAGAAAAAATTGTAGGCTCAATAAGACATAGGGATTCAAGCAGTCAATCATAGACAGATTTGAAAAAGTGTAATTGCATTTCATAAGTGAGAAGCATTACATAAGTACATTCCAAAGTGAAATACATTAGATACTCAAAAATTCCTAAATACAAACTATCAAAATCAAAATCAAGGTCAGATATGTTTGAATACAATTTTCTTCAAGTGACCTATGATTTTCATTACATCATCTTTTGGGATTTCTTAAAATTTTCAAGGCAAGCTTCAATCTGTGAGACTGCAAGGTCAATGTCCTTCTTCAGTTGACCAGTTGCATGAACATAAGATCCCGACCCATCAGCAATACCTTCCATCCTTTCAAAGATTTTGTGAAGTTCAGCACCAAAGGATTCAACAGAATTGCTTATGGAAAAGGAGATCATGTCCAGTCTCGAATTAAGTTCTTCTTTCAACTGATTAAAGTCTTCTTTTAATTGAATAATCTCATGAGATCTCTGACTATCATATTCAGCAAGCAAAGCTCTCAACTGACCAATCTGTTCATCAGAGAATCTCCCAGAAGTAGCAATAGACTGATGTGGAGGTGAGGGAACAGTACTAGGTCCAGCCTCTGAAGGTCCAGCTGAAGATGATCCCGCAATAGATGGATCAGGGACTGATGGTCCCGCAGTAGATGGTCCAGGGATATCTTCTACTCTGGTCTCTTCTGCTCTATCTCTTTCAGCTCTTTCCTCTCTACCTCCTTTCATCCATACACCATTCAACTTCTTGAAGCCCATCCGATGAATAGTAAAGATACTATAATAGTCAGTGTGCCTCAATTTTCTTAGGGGTTCATTCTCCATAATAAGCACACCTTGGCTTCTAAAGATTAATGTCAAAATCATACCATATGGCAGTGTAGATCTTTTCTTTGTAGCCGCCTCTGCCATATATCCAATCATCATGCCAGCTAAGTTGACTGGCCTTCCAGTAATTATGCAATCCATCAAAAGAATGTCTCGCTCCGAGACGTACTCAAATCTACCAATTTTCGGAAATAAAATTCTTCCACAAATGTTATGTAGTAACCTGAGTTCCAGATTTAATTGATTTGCAAGGATTTCCTCAAACTCGGTTACATCCTCCCTAACATTCTTGTCAATGCTCCACTTCTATCATCATGTTGATATTCCATAATACCGATTGTGGGCATTTCCAACAAATTTCCAAGTATTTCAGCGGTTATTGTAACTCTTGTTCCTCTTACTATACTGATTAAACCGCCTTCTCCTCTACTTAAAGCATTGTAAAACTCTCTCACTAAGGCTGGATATGTGGGGATATCTAATGAGCAAATCTTTTCCCACCCCATTTCTTTCAAACATCTTCCTATAGTGAATCCTTCCGACTCAAAGAAATCAAAATTGACCTTTCTTCCAGTTGTAATAGTCTTACCGGCTAAATGATCAACTTTGGGTGAAGAGGGTGAAGGAGGGGAATCTTCTTGAGTGGCCGAAGAGGAGGATGGCGAGGGTTGCCTCCGAATAGTGCGTCGCCTTGTGGGAACGGACGCTCCACCGACGAAACCGCGCCTCTTAGGTGCCATTGAGAAGATTGGAAAGTTTAATCAAAGGCTTTGAGAAGATTGGGAAGTTGGAAAGGCTTTGGAGCTTTTTGGAGAGGTTTTGGGAGACGGATGGAATGATTTGGGGTCGACTCCGCCTTTTTATTTTTGACCTAGCTCGACTTAGAGTCGACTCCCGAAAACTGGGTGTCGGCTCCGAACCAGAAAGTCTGTCAGCGCTCGAATTAGAGTCGGCTCTACAAAAGCCAGAGTCGGCTCTAATTGCTTAGACAGAACATCAAAAACTAAGGTGTCGACTCCACAAACTGTTAGAGTCGACTCTAACAGTTTCAGAGATAAAAAATCAAGTTTCAAGGATCTGAAACTATTCAAATTAATCATCAAATTCTAGATAAATGTTCCTTAGCAATTGGGGAAACAATGAATCAAGATCTAGATAGATTTCCTTATTGAATATCGAGATTTTTCAAGAAATTGATGAAATCTAGATAGATGTCCTTAAGAGTTTCAGAAAACTATTCCAAAGGATCACAAACTCCTAATTCTCCTCTAAGATAACAAAATCTCTCTTCACTTAAGGGTTTTGTAAATATATCTGCCAGTTGTTCTTCAGTATTCACATAATCAAGACAAATTTCATTATTGGCAACATGTTCTCTTATAAAGTGATATCTAATTTCAATATGCTTTGTTCTTGAGTGTTGAATTGGATTTTTAGTTAGATTTATTGCACTTGTATTATCACATCTTATAGGTGTCTTATCAAGTGTGATACCATAGTCTTCAAGTTGTCTCTTAATCCATAGGATTTGAGCACAGCAACTTCCAGCTGCAACATATTCTGCTTCAGCAGTAGATAATGCAACCGAATTTTGCTTTTTGCTAAACCATGAGATTAAGTTACTTCCTAAAATTGGCATGCACCACTTGTGCTTTTTCTATCTAACTTACATCCAGCATAATCAGAATCAGAATAAGCAATCAGATTTAATGTTGAGTCTCTAGAATACCATAAACCTACATTTTTTGTTCCACTTAAGTATCTTAGTATTCTTTTAACAGCAATTAAATGTGATTCTTTAGGTTCAGACTGAAATCTAGCACATAAGCAAACAGCAAACATTATGTCTGGTCTACTTGCAGTTAAGTAAAGTAGGGATCCGATTATACCTCGATAATATTTTTGATCAACCTTCTTACCTTCTTCATCTTTGTCCAGCTTGCATGAAGGACTCATTGGTGTTCCGAGGGGTTTGATTGATTCCATACCAAACTTCTTTAGAATTTCTCTTGTGTACTTTGTTTGGTTGATAAAGATTCCCTCTTTGCTTTGTTTGATTTGGAGTCCAAGGAAGAAATTGAGTTCTCCCATCATGCTCATTTCAAATTCTCCCTGCATTAACTTAGCAAACTCTTGACATAGAAGATTGTTAGTAGCACCAAATACAATGTCATCAACATAAATTTGAACTACAAGTAAATCTTTATCTTTTCTTTTCAAAAACAATGTTTTATCAACATTTCCTCTTGTAAAATCATTTTCAATCAAAAATTTACTTAATCTATCATACCAAGCTCTAGGTGCTTGTTTCAAACCATATAAGCTTTGTGCAATTTAAAAACGTGATTTGAAAATTCATGATCTTCAAAACCTGGTGGTTGTTCAACAATACTTCTTCATTTATTAATCCATTTAAAAATGCACTTTTGACATCCATTTGAAATAAATTAAATGTTCATATGACATGCAAATGCAAGTAATAGCCTAATGGCTTCTAATCTAGCTACAGGTGCAAAGGTTTCATCAAAATCAATACCTTCTTCTTGATTATATCCTTTTGCAACTAATCTAGCTTTGTTTCTAATTACTATGCCATTTTCATCTAGTTTATTTCTAAAACCCATTTTGATCCTATAACAGAATGATCTTTAGGTCTTTCACTAATGTCCATACATTATTTCTAGTGAATTGATTTAATTCTTCTTGCATAGCTAACATCCAATTATTATCTTTTTCAGCTTCTTCAATAGTTTTAGGTTCAATTTGAGAAACAAATGCAAGATGATTACTAATATTTCTCATAGATGATCTAGTTCTTATTCCTTGAGATGGATCACCTATAATCAATTCCTTGGGATGACTATAAGCATATCTCCAATCTCTAGGTAGATCTATATCATTATGATTAGTATTAATATCATCACATTAGGTGAATCATTATCTTTAGCTTCTTGTTCATGATCTGAAGATACATCAATATTAATTTTTCAAGATTTTTTCGAGAATGTTTGTATCTTCCTCATCATCAATCCTTTTGGAACTTGATGCTAAAGATTCATCAAAAACTACATGAATAGATTCTTCAACAATTAAGTTTCCTTTGTTAAATACTCTATATGCTTTACTAGTTGTTGAATAACCTAAGAATATTCCTTCATCAGATTTTGCATCAAATTTACCTAAGTTTTTTACCATTATTATGAATAAAACATTTACAACCAAATGCATGAAAATATTTAATGTTGGGTTTTCTATCATGCCATAATTCATAAGGTGTTTTCTTTAAAATAGGTCTTATTAAGCTCTATTTAGGATGTAACATGCTGTGTTAATAGCTTCCGCCCAAAAGTATTTCGGGAGTTTACTTTCACATAGCATGGTACGGGCCATGTCTTCTAGAGTTCTATTTTTCCTTTCAACTACTCCATTTTGTTGTGGGGTTCCTAGGTGCAGAAAAATTATGATTAATACCATTTTCATTGCAAAAACTTTCAAATAAGTGATTTTCAAATTCAGTTCCATGATCACTTCTTAGAGACACTATGGTAGTGTTTTTCTCATTTGTTACTTTCTTGAAGAATTTCATGAATATCGAGAAAGTCTCATCTTTGTGAGCTAAAAACATTACCCAAGTGAATCTAGAGTAATCATCTACTATCACAAGACCATATTTCTTTCCTCCTAGACTTGTGGTTCTAGTTGGTCCAAAAAGGTCCATGTGAAGTAGCTCTAATGGCCTAGAAGTTGAAACAATATTTTTAGATTTAAAAGAACTTCTCGTTTGTTTTCCAAACTGACATGCATCACATATTTTGTTATTTTCAAAATCTAATTTAGGTAGTCCTTTTACTAAATCCATTCTAATTAGTTTTGAAATCAGGTGTGTGCTTGCGTGACCTAATCTTCGATGCCACAACCAACCAATCTCATTCATATTAGCATTATTAGCAACTAAGCAATGATTATTAGTAGACAAATTGTCTAAGTCAATCAGTATACATTGCCATTTCTATTTCCAATAAAAACATGCTATTATCAATGGGATTAGCTACAGTGCATATAGAAGATTCAAATGATACTTTAAAACCTTTGTCACATAATTGACTTATACTAATTAAGTTATGTTTAAACCATCAACATAAAGTACATTTTCAATATATGTGGAGGGAGTTATTTGAATGTTACCAAACCCCAAGATTTGGCCTTTGCCATTGTCGCCAAATGTAACAACTCCTCCTCTCTTTTCTTCAAGGGTGATGAATTCTTCTTTGTCACCCGTCATATGTCTTGAGCAGCCACTATCAAGATACCACTTTCTCTTTGATCTTTGGCCACAAGACATTCCTGCAATGAAATCAAACTTTATGTTTAGGTACCCAAGCTTTCTTGGGTCCTTCATGGTTAGTAGCAACAAATATTGTTCCTTTCGGAACCCATATTTTCTTTCCTTTA
>UESW01004143.1:302939-358999 GCA_900491605.1 Calamus simplicifolius
AAATCCACCAAAACTTTGATTTGAATGCCTTGGATTCCTCTTGAGCCTTTTTGGAGTGGAGTGGATTTGAGCTAGAAGGTTTTTCTCTTGAGATTCAGGCTCTCTCTTTTCGGATTTTTGAAATGGGATTTCTCTATTTCCAAATTTCCTCTTTGTTTTTTTGTTTTTCTTTTCTCTCTTCGTTCTTTTTTTTGAATGATAGTCTTCCCTTTTTATAGATTTCTTTCAAACCATTTTTGGAAGAAAACTATCCGTTGGAGTGTACCTTGTAAAAATATATCCGTTAGAAATAAGGTAAAATAGAAATATTACCGTTAGAGCTGATCTGGCAATTTGATTTTTCGTTCCAGGTTGGTTGGAGTCGACTCTAACTTTTCTGGAGTCGGCTCTAACTCGAAGCACTTTAAAACGTTATTTCTGGAGTTGTCTCTAACTTTTCTGGGGTCGACAAGAAACTTTTCTGGAGTCGACTCTAACTTACCCGGAGTCGACTCTAGGTCGGGGCCAGAAAAATCGACGTTATGTTTCTTCTGTGAGAGTCAGCTCTAACAGTTTCGGAGTCGACTCTAACTTCCGTGCCAGATCCGGAGTCGGCTCTGTGATTCTCGGAGTCGACTCTAATGTCTGCAATCTTACCTAGACATTAGATTCGATCCAGAATACGATGTAACTCCTGATTTTGATCATTCAATAGACTTATAATCTGAAACACTTAATCAAAATCATTAGAGCCTCCATTAGTTATACTCGAATAGTTTTGTTAATCATCAAAATCATCAATTGGGTCAACAATTTGACTTTGAGGAGCATTAAGCGATGTATACCTTTCAAACATCTGAGGAGCGATTTTTGGTCGATGAGGTGCTTCTTGCCCCACAGGGCTTCTTTTGAGGTTCTTTGGACTTTTGGTCATCCATATTAAATCATCTCTTCTCTAATCTTCTCTCATCTTCCTTTCATGTAGTAAGGCTTTCCTCAATATTGATGTATTTCTCAACTTGGCTAAGTAGCTCATTAAGGTCCTTCGGAGGTCGTTTAGCTAGAGAAAAACTAAACCTAGAATTCCTTAGGCTCTCCATTAGAGCTACAATGGCTACTAAGGTATCTAGCTTTCCAACTTCTAAGACTTTTAAATTGAAGTGTTGAAGGTAGTTTCTTAGTGATCCATTCATCTTCTATTTAATAATCATCAAAGTTGCAAAGATTTTATGATGCTAGCAGCTATTGACAAAATGGCTAATGAATAATTGGCTAAGGTATTTGAAGGAACTGATGGAGATTGAACTAAGGCTAGAATACCATATCCAAACTACTTTTTTTAAGGTCATAGGGAAAGTTTGGTGCATGATAGCATCAAGCATTCCGTGAAGCAGCATGAGTGTTTGAAGCTCTTTAAGTGGCTAATAGGATCAATCATTTTATCATATGGCTCTAACTGCGACATCTTCAATTTAGGAGGCAATGGTTTAGTTATTACCTCTTTAGTAGAAACTCGATTAAAAGGTTAAGATCATTTAGCAAATTTTTTCTAGCTCTAAACATGTTGTATGACTACTTTGATTTTTAATCCATCTCCTTGATTTGCTAATCTATTTATCTTTAGCTCGCTATAGGTGCATCTAAGTTAATGTGCTCATCTAAATTGGATAATCAACTTTGAGGCTCCTCCTCAAGTAAAATAAGATGAGTAGTCTCAAATCTTTGGCTCTGTAAGTGTACAGTGAGATCACTTTGAGGTTGTTCCAAGATGACAACTCAGTGTGCCATTTAATCGACTTCATATTGATCTCTATAATTGGACCTTTGTCACACCCAATCATGGCTATCCATCTTGCATAGCAATCCACGTAGCTCCATGGCCCGGCTTTGGTCATGCTAGCATGCTAGGTCAACTCAGCCTACACCAATCAGCAATTAGGATACCTAAAATCGCTATGATAGTAGGTCTAACCTAATGTAGAGAAGATTCTCTTTTTTTATTTTTGAGTAGTTCTAAAGTATTAGAGCATCCCTTTAAGCCACCTCAGTCAAAAATTTCTTGCTAACTTGAGCATCAAAAGATCCCCACCAAGAAAGATCCTAGTGCTCCTCCTCTTTCGTTCTACCTTCTTTTGTTCTATAGATTTCATTGTTAAGTCCCCGATCTCTTTATTTGTAATTATGCCCATTATTAGTCTTGTGAGTGAAGCTTTGCTTCCTAATTCCATCATCAACTTTCAGCTACTATTTATAAATGCCAACAAATTTAGGCTATATTAGATTAGCATCGTCTATGAGAAGTGAATCATAAACATGCCACCTAAGACCAAGAAAAAGAGCTTATATCAATATCAATCACATCACTCAAATGGAATCAAAGACCAAATAGCCAACTATACCTCCTTCATAAGCAGCCATAACTATTTAGTTTAGGAAATTACAACGACAAATTCTGAACCAAATCAAGCTCTCACTGCATTGGTTTAAAACTTATATAAATGCCTACATAGAGCACAAGCTACAAGCAAGGCACGAGCAATCTAAACCCAGCCAAGGGCTAGATGTGAGTGTCGATTACTTGAAGGCTTATGCTCTGTTTGGATGGAGAGAAAAGTGGAAGGAAAGAAACTGAGGGAAGAGAAAAGTGGAAGGAAAGAAAATTAAAGAGAATATTTTTTCTCATGTTTGGATGAGTGGGAGGAAAATAGAGATGAGAGAAAAGTTGATAATTTATAATGATAATAATATCCTTATTATAGATGATTAAAAATGCATCAGTTATTTTTTTGGAAGGGTCAATATTGGAATGAAAAAATAAAAGAGCACTTTGAGTTTTCTCTCCGAAATCTCTTTAGCGAGAAAACTTTTACGTGGGGCCCATCACTTTTTTCCCTCTGTTTTTCTTTTCTCTCTACTTTTCTCTCCATCCAAACAAGGTAAATTTCATTTTCTCTCCTATTTTCTTCCTAATTTTCTTTTCTTCCTAGTTTTCTCTCCATCCAAACAAAGGCTTATTGTAAGTTAAGCCATCCCTTATTTCAATTTCAATACCTCTATCTAACATTAAACCCATGAACAAGTATTATTAATACCATCACCTTATCATCATCGAAGCCCATTCTATCACATGCTTTTTCTATCATGCTTTAAGTTGTCTATGTCACCGTAATTAATAGAAAGTTTAAGAGAATAAGGGTCTTGATAAGAGCCTAAAGCCATTGAATAGATGGGGTTGAATGGTTGGATTAAAGTTAATTATTGAAAAAAGTGATAAAAAACAAAGAAACTAGACCCTTCTATCACAACCACCACCACTAATAATAATAATAATAATAATAATAATAATAATAATATCCATATTTTAATTCTCAAAAAGTTATCTATTATTATATAATAATACATAGTATGTAACATAATGGGAAGAGGTCTGAAATAATCACAAGCTCCTTTAATTTTTAAGTTTCTTCCAAAATTTAGTCTCTTGGTAGCTAAGGCTGCAAATTGATCAGCTCAACCATGATCTAACTTGGTTCTGATCCGATCCATATTTAGACACCCATGGATTAGATCATGATTGAAAATTGGACCTAATCTAAATTTCGAAAGCAGCCTGCATCTTATATTTTTCAACCCAATCTGATCCAACTTGAAACTAAGGGTGGCAAGTCGTATCAATAGATCATAAAGAAGTTGGGTTAACTTCAAAACATAATGACAAATGGGTCAATCTGAACTAAACCTATTTATTAATCGGGTCAGAAATCTAAACTTCAGCTAGACCAGTATATAGATAAGTTATAGACATAATTCATGCAACCTGTTTAACCTATGTGACCCATATAACCTATGCAACCCGTATAACTTATATAAAATTCATGTAATCCTTATAACCTATATAATATGTTTAATACTAATTCACTTATAAAATAATTATATATTAAAATCATAATGAAAGCAGAAACAAAAATTTTCTATTTAAAGGAAAGAAAAGAAAGATAAACATAAAATCCTTGAGCATATAGTTATTATCATAAAATAATTAATTAAAAATAATATTAATTTAGATAAATAGTTCTAGTAGGTCATATTTGGGTTCGCAAGTACGCAATTGACTCTTTAATAATCAAATCAATTATAGGTCAATTTTAAGTTAGTGGATCAATTCAATTTAGCCTAAACCCATTTATCCAACTCAAACCCGCTAACTTTTTATGTCGAATTCGAGTCATGTTCACATATCATATCTAAAATTGTTACCCCCACCCGATCCCAATTTATCTCAATCCATAAACCTTAATTATATAAATCTTATTTTTTTCTAATTATTTTTTATAAATTCATTGAATGACTCTAATTTAAACTAATTCTATTTTCATCTTAATAACTAAATCTCCTCCTCTATTTTTTTAATTATATCTAAATATTTATATTTTATTATATAATTAATAGATTCTTATTTATAATGTCTTTAAGTATATCAATAAATATTTTAAATATCATAATTTTAAACTTAAAAATAAACATTACTTAAATAGAATTAAGAGTCAAAATTGATTCTTTTTTATCTCATTTAAATTTCTTAATAAATCTATATTTAACAACCAAATACTATATTATAAAATAAATAAATAAATAAATACTATTTCTGGTAGCAATATTTTGGGTTGGACCCAAATAGAACCGTTGGATAATCTATCTCAACCCACTTAACAAATAAATTTAGCTCATATCCAAAATCAAAATTTAAATATAAAATTGAATAAGATCTCAATCAAGTATGACCCAATCCAATCTGTTTGTAGCCCTATAGGATATAGGGTTACAGCCCTCTTACAATGCCCCAGGATGGACAAGAGGAGCTCGAGCAAAGTTCCCCACTCGATTATTTTTCACCGGCTGCTGAATCGCCGGAGTAGCACGCCCTGGCAAGTCCCTCTCAGGACACCCGGTCTGCTGCCTATGGAAACGAGAGGCATAACCCTCTGACCAACAAACCATCAGAACTACATAAATAAAGTGTTAGAATAAAGAGTTCGATGAGAGAAGATGATTTTGTTAAGGATCAACAAAGAGCTTGCGAAATTGTGCACGCCCGTAAATAAGAAACTTATTGGCATAGGGCTGATCCAAGTCAGATTACAAACAGGCTCGACCCAATTTATAAATTAGATCCAATTTTTGACCTCAATCCAACGCAAAACCCAGCCTATCCGCAGCCCTAAGAACCATACAGCAGAATTTTTTTTGTTGGTGGGCGGAATTTATTATAATTACCAAATTCAAAAAACAAAATATGCCGGATGTAAAGAAGAGAAGAGAGGGCAGTCATTGTTTTACACAAAATACCTGAAACTCAAAAGGCCATTAACACCAGTCACCACATTATACGACCCCCATTTTGCCTGGCTAAATAGAAGGGAACAGAATAAGGCAGGACGGCGACGCAAGAATAGACAGCAGAAGAGTCGGAACCAACTATACCCTGTATACATGCCCTAAATCAAAATCTTTTTTACGTGATAAATTACACTGGAAAATAAAGGCAACCTCTATCCTACTGGGGGTGGGTGGGGGTGGTTGGGGGCGGACAGGACGGAATCCCAGAATGGGCAGCATCGTCGATGAAAAAAACCATCACGCAGTCCAAATGACCTCCCCGTCAACCAGCATCTGAATGAACTACAACGGCAACAAAATCAATAATCCAGGAACTCGTAACCCCACCTCTCAGCCACTGCTCTGTATTTGACGATCGACATTTCCTCTCGTGTTTTCAATTGGCACAAGCGGAGGCAAACATGTTCAGGATAAATGCTCCAGAGGGGGGGTTGACTGACTTCTAGTTGTAGATTTTCACTGGCTTCTCAAATGTGTGGCGATTCTGCAGACGTCAAGCAAAGTGGATTTATCAGTCACATTAAGTGCTTTTTGACCTACCAAAAATGGAATCAAAATGAATCAGAAGAAAATTCTCTGTACAAACATGCAACCAAAACAAGCAGACGACCATGATAATTCCAAGAGTGAAAGGCAAATATGTTGTAGTGATTTTTTAGAAGTGCATTCACCCAGTTAGGGGGGCAACAGGAAATCATGATGTTACATAATTTATGCCTTCACCAAAATGCCCACATCATAAACAGGAAGCACCTTACCTGATTTGTAGTGTAAGCCCTTTTGGGAGCAGTGTCCGAGTGCTCCAATCCAAGATATTGCTCCCAAGCTCCATACACATCTCTTCTCTACATAATAAACATAAAATAAAGAAGAATGTAAGATAGGAGTCTTCAGAACAGAATAAAGGAACACTAAAATTAATTATAATAGAAAATACATACCTGAAAACGGCTAGACACAATATCTGAATCCTGAAGGTATTCTGGGCGGCCCAGTGACAAAAACGCAAACTTCCACTGATCAAATGAAACTTGTTAACATCAGTATAAACCAGCAATTTTTACGTGCTATGCATGGGTAATAAAAGAAATAGCGTGCACATACTCTAAACACATCAGAATTTCAGGCTAGATGCATTTTCTTTGATACTTTCTATATGCAAAAAATGTCTTTCCATGATGTTACATACACAGGTAAAAGTTTCTCCAGGTCATTAATGCATAGAGGTTTTAAATTGTATGCTAGTGCTGTATTTCACAAAAATGCACAAGTAGACTACTATAAAATTACAAGGAGAAAAGAATCTATAACATCATTTTGTCTTGCAATCTAGTTAGCTATGCCCTCCTACATTTCAAGTTGTACTCAAATTTTAGAAAACTAATTTAATGCAGTAATTTTGACCTCTAACTTCTGTAGTTTTGAAGACAGCAAAATTTTGAGTCATGTTATCTCCTCCCTCAAGGAGAACTAACTGGCATACCAAAGGGCACATGGCAGATTAATCCTCACCATCCACCAATTTAATTCATGAGACCCAACATGAAGCTTAAAGCCAGCACAACACAGCCACCTTTTGCTCTAAGGAAAAAACTAAACAATTACCAAGCAAAATTTTAGGAAAGAGGTGAAAATATATTAAAAATGAAATTAAAATAAGTGATGAAGTTACCTTAGCAAATTCCTCATCCAGAACCTGAAGTTTTTTCTGGATCCGAACTTTCACCTCAGCTAAGGTTTCATCTTCATGAATAACCAAAAAGAAAGGCTCCCCAAAGTTCTGAACCTGCTGTTAAAATGGAAAACAAATTGTTCAGATCTTGCTCGTGCAAAATATCAGTCAGTAAAACTAAATCCTGAAAGACATATAACTGACCTTGTAACAGACAGAAACAAATGATACATTTGGATGGTTGGTTGTAGGGTTGGGAGGAAAGGAAAAAAGAAAAGATGTGTCCATATCAAGAAAGAGATGAATAACAATAAACATTTAAAACTAATATAAAAATGATTTGAAATGCAAGGTTTCCCCCTTGCAGATACTTGTGTCAAAACACTGGCCCAATGCAGAAATGTTGTTTGTTTACAATGAATTTTTTTTCTCCATGTGTGCATGAGTGCACATATAACAACAACAACAAAAAATGCATTCAAACTAGTTGGGATCGGCTACATGAATCTTTTTTCTCCATTTAGTTCTGTTTTGAGTCATACTTTTTGTAAGATGCTAAAATTCTAAATCTTTCTTTATCATTTCTCCTATATAATTTTTGATCTATTATTACCTTTCTTTTTTCTACAGGTATTAAGTCATCCTTCCGCACAGGTGCATCTTTAAGTCTGCGTTGTACATATTCAAACCATTTAAGTGTCCTTTCCTTAATTTACCCTCGACTGAAGCTACATCTATCTTTTTATTAATGGTTTCATTTCTTATTCTATCTTTTCTTGTATTACTACATATTCATCTTAACATTTTCAATTTCACCACATTCATCTTACATACACATCCACATACACATACACATACATACACATACACATACACATACACATACACATATATGTATATATACATATACATATGCATACACATACACATACATATGTATGTGTATGTATGTGTATATGTATGTGTATGTATATGTATATATACACATACATATACATATACATACACATACACATATACACATATATGTATATAAACATATACATATGGATACACATACACATACATATATATGTGTATGTATGTGTATATGTCTGTGTATGTATATGTATATATGTATGTGTATGTGTATGCATATGTATATGTATATGTATACATACACATACACATACACATACATATATGTATGTGTGTATGTGTATGTATATACATACATTTATGTGTATGTGTATGTGTATGTACACATACACATACATATACATACATACATACATACATATATATATATATATTCCGAACTACTCAACATTCCATGATATAAAGCATAAATAGTCTTATGGCTGTCCTATAAACTTTTTCTTCAACTTGGCAGGTACTCTACATTACATAATATTGTAATTGCACTTCTCCATTTTATCTAACTTGCTTTAATTCTATCGAAGACATTATCCTCAACCTCTCCTTTCTTATGAATAATTGATCTTAAATGCTGACAATGATCATTTTAGTAACTTCATGGTCCCTAATTTATACTACAAATTTATTTTTATTTCTAATTGTACTAAAATTACATTTCATATATTGTCTTTATTCTACTTAACCTAAAACCTTTAAATTCTAATGTATTTCACCATAGTTTTAATTTATGATTAACTTCAACCTTAGTTTCATCTATTAACATTATATCATATGCAAATAATAAGCACCATGCAATATTATCCTGAATGTCTAGTAAACTCATCTATAACTAAAGCAGAAAGATAGGAACTAAGAGAAGATCTTTAATGTAAGCCCATTGCAACAGAAAATTCATTAATATACTACCAATAGTTCTTCACTAATAAGTACATCATACAAACAAGAAGCCTAATAGGTACTCTTTTTTTTTTTTTTTTTTTTGCTAGCACCCATCATAAAATTTTTCTAGGCACCCTATCATATACTTTCTCTAAATCAATAACTTCTTTTTTTCCTCTATACATCTCAATTAACCTCCTAAAGAAGAAATACTTCTATGGTCGATCTTTCTGGCATAAAACTAAATTGATTTTTTGATACTTTTATAGTACATCTCAACCTATTCAATTATTCTCTCCCAAAGTTTCATAGTATAACTCATGAGTTTGATACCACGATAATTAAAGGAATTTTGAATCTCTTTTATTATTATAAATTGGTACTATAATGCTCTTTCTCCATTCATTGGACATCTTTTAGTTTCTAAAATCCTGTTAAATAAATTTACCATCCACTTTACTCCATCATCATCTAAATACTTTTAAACTTCTATAGGAATCTTATCGGATCCCATAACTTTTTCTACTTTTATTTTTTATAGCTTTATTTACTTCAGATGTCCTTGTTCTATAAGTTTACACTATAACCTTATCCTCAATAGAGCTAATAGGGCATTCTAAATTATTTATATGATTTTTATTTAATAATTTATTAAAATAGCTTCTCCATCTTTCTTTAATCTCTTTCTCCTTGACTAAAACTTTTTAATCATCTTTAATGCATTTTAACATGAAACATATCTCTAGTTTTTCCATTTCTTACTCTTGCAATTTATGTCTTTCTTTCCATCTTTAGTTTCTAACTTATGATATAATTTCTTATATATCTTATATCTATCCTTCCGTACTATCTTTTTAACTTCTTGCTTAACCATCTTATAGTTTTCATATGCTCATCTATTCTTGCATTTAAGTAGTTTTTTATAACTCCCTTTTAGCCTTAATTGCTAATTAAACTTTCTTATTCTACCACCAAATTTTCTTATCGTAATATCCTTTTCTTTTAACTCTCCTAATGCCTTTATAGCTACTTTTATAATATTATTAGCCAACTCTTCCCATATGATATTAATTTCTCGTATATTTCATTTTTCTTCGTTACTCTATCCTTAAAAGTTATTAGTTTCTCTCCATTCAAATTCCACTACCTAAATCTTAGATTCTTGTACCTTATAGTCTTTCTTCTTTGTTTTTGAATATATACATTCATAACCATTAATTTATGTTGTATAATTAGACCCTCATCCAATATAACCTTGTAATATTTACAAAACACTTAATCAATTTTTCTAATAAGAAAGAAATCTATTTGACTAATATTATATCCACTTTTAAAAGTTATTAAATGAGTCTCTTTTTTAAAATATGTATTGGTTAATACTAAATCATATGCCATCGCAAACTCTAAAATGGCATTTTCTCATCATTTTTATCTCCAAATCCATAACCTCTATATACTCTTTCAAAACCTATATTATACTTTCCTATATGTCTATTCAAATCTCTCCCAATAAATATTTTCTCCATTAGGAATCTCTTGAATTAGTCCATCCATATCCTTTAAAAAAACTTTACTTTGTTACACTATCTAAACCTACTTAAAAAGCATAAGCACTAATAATATTTATTGACTCCTCATCTATCACTAATTTAATTAAAATTATTCTATCTTCTATCCTCTTAGTGTCAACTTTATCTTTTAAAGCCATTAATCTCTTTTACTTTTTCACTAATCCACTTAATCTCCCACAAGCAAGTTATGCTAATTCTCCTTCTAATCATTGTATCCATTAGTTCCATTAACTTTCTTGTTAATGACCCTATATTCTAAGTTGCTAAACATATTTTGTTTTCTTTTATTTTTATTTTATTTTTTTGGACTAACTTCTTTATCCATACCCATCCATGAAGGTGTGAGAATCCTTGCTTATTTTTTGTCACACCCTGGCGCCAATGTGATGTGTCACTTCCAGCGGCCACCTAACTATCCTTATCATTTTCACTATATCCAGGGTCCAATACAACACGTCGCTTTTAGGAAACACCCTAACTTTATTAACTTTCTCTGTTAAATTTATATTTATAAAGTGTGACTATAGTTTTATGTTAGTTGTCAACCCGCCACAGCTCTCCTCCTTTATCTGGATTTGGGTCCAACTACGCATAAAAAAACTCATACATAATCAGAGTAATGTGTATGTATATATGCATGTGTATGTATGTATATAAATAGAGTTGGACTTGGCTACATTCGAATGTAGTTAAGTCTTGGATCAGATTGCTCTTTCCACCCTAAGATCGACACAAATCTTGAAGCCACCCCACCTTTTTCACCTTTAAGATCCATGATCCAAGGATGGGAAGGGTGACACAATCTGGGCTTGGAACATTTTAATGTAGCCAATTTTGGCTCTCTACATACATACATAATATGTATACGAGAGAGTGTTGAACTTAGCTACATTCACATGTAGCCAAACCTAAATTCGATCGTTGCCCTTACCATTAGATTTGCATAGATCTCAAAGCCAAAAAAAACCGCCACCACTAGATGCTTTTTTCTAATAAAAAATGAAAAAATAAATAAAAACAAGTAACGAATAAATACAAATATGATGAAAGAAAATATGTATTCTTTTTAGGGCAATAGTAAATAATTATCTCACAAAATAAATACTAACATGTCCATAATAAACAATCAGCCTGAACCAATAGATATCTATTCTACGGTAGTCGACAAAAATGCAACGAAAATAAACAAAAACTATTGGATCAAGGCTCTAGCATAAGTTGCACGGCCCAAGGTACAAGGCACATCGAAGTTGAACACGTGGCGCATAGATGTCAGCAGCCCATTCTGTTTGTCTCATCTCCATAAATGCACCTCCTTCCTTGGGATATGCCACATATCCAATACTTTTTATTTTCTCTACAACATTTCTATTTACTATCATAAACTAGGTTTTTATCGATTCAAGCTAGCTATTTATTCTAAATATGTCAGTATTTATTTTATGGGATAAGTGTTTATCGTAACTTCAAAAGGGTTAGTGTTTACTTCCACCATGTTTGTGTCTATTCATTACCCATTTTTATTTATTCCATCAGAAACTTTTTTAAAAACAGCCAAGGATAGCTAACAGATGACTGTTTTGGCTTTGAGATGCATGCAAATCTAATGGTGGGGATAGCAATTGGATTTCACCTTGGCTGCAAGTGACTATAGCCAAGTCTCTCTCTCTCTCTCTCTCTCTCTCTCTCTCTGCCGCATGGGTCCTAAAATTTCCTAAAGCAATTGTTTCTCTATTTAAATATTCATCAGAAAGCAATAAACAAGCAAGCCAAAAAATTTCAATACTTGCCATCTGATTCTGACTTGGATCTCTCATGAAGTGGTAAACATGAATTAAGCGATCATGGGGACCAAGGTTCTTCTCTTCCTCTGGAATCTGTCAGCATAAGAAAATGTTTAGACTAAAAAAAACGATATGATTACTTAGACAATAGTTGTATCATGAATGAAAGCATACTCCGGTCAAAAATCCTATGCCCACCCATGCCAACAGGATAATCCAGAATATGATCCAGAGGAAAATTTCATTTTAACATAGAAGTCTGGTTCAACAACAAACTCAGAATAGTGACTTACGACTTACCTCCTCTGCACGCAATGTCCAGTACTGATCATTTATATTTTCTATCTTTTCAATATGTGGAAAGATCTACAAAGAAGAAATACAACAATAATCAGGCAGCTAACCAAATTAAAAATTAATAAAGTTATCATGTATTATCCACAATCTCAAATGCTTGAAGATAAACAGTCAAAGAATTGCTCAAAGTTGCAACCCTAGGGAGGAACTACAAATACAAGATCTCAATTAGACCACTTTATAACTCAGTTCTCTAAAAGGACTCTAAGGCTCAGCAGAATCATAGCTGATTTATTGACCTAAGTAATTTGTGAAAATGTGCAAATGCGCTGAAAACGAATGGAACTTTATGGCACTAGTTTAGCTGGCCATCACAGTACCTTGTAGATCTTGTGATAAAAGACCTCTAGTAACCGGAGTTCAGCATTAGGATGAGACAGTTCAACCTGTTCAAAACAAAGTCAAATGGAGTCAAAGCAGCAATTTTTTATCAAAGATATGAGAACAAATATTATACAACTGTTAAGTATGATCCATGCATAACAGAAAGTTACACTGTCTAGAAGGTTGACTTTACACGCTAGAATCATAAGAATAAGAACCCCGATTCCCATTTGAACAGAAAGAATGCAAAAAAATGGGTGCAATAATTGCAAGTATCACCTTTGTTTTCAGGTCGTTAATAACATCACCCACAGTGCTGTTTCTTGGTAGTCTAATACTATGGATTACAACCTGAAAATCAACGAGTTTTGAAAAAGTCATTGACTTAAATATACTATGACTTGAATACTATGGATTACAGCCAGCAAATTACCTCATCCTTTGTGGCATGATGGAATGCAACTTTAAGAGTTTTTAAACCTTGCAATTCTGGCAGAGGGATGTCCAGCACTTCATAATACAATATGTCAGAAGTCTGTCACAAATAAAGCAATACACGTTAGCCTCCTATTTCAACATTAATATATACGTGATCTAGTTGCAGCTAAAAAACATAATGTTTCTAAGTAGATGAAAGACCTGGTTGTAATGGACCAACATGTCTGAAAGATGCTCCACACCCCGGTACTTGATGGGTTGAGGTTTAGGCTGCTGAGAGTAACAGTTATGAGATGTTAGCCGAATTTTTGATGGATCATCCAGACCAATCCGTCGGGCAACTCTTTCTACAACATCATCATAAGTATGAAGCTTTGACCTTTTGGGCAGAACAAGGAAACCACCAAGCAGAACATTGAATTAAAACAATTGGATTTATTTAATTATCAAAACTTCATTAATGTAAAATAGCAGATAGGACTCGATTGCTTACAGTTCCAAAGAAAAATCATCCTCCTTTGCCCTTTCTAATGATCGAAAATGTACAACCTATGGATAAGATAAAAATCTTAGGCGTGAAAACTCAAAATAGAAAAATCACATGACGGGAACAATTCCAATGTATAACCAGGATTCCAAAGAGCAAGTTCCAACAAAGTATACAGGGACATGACATTGTCTGATATATTAGATGTGTGAGCTAGGCAGCAGATGGAAACACAATTTATGGCTAATTTTACATGTCAACAGCTAAAACAAGAACTGCAGAGCAAGTTCCAACAAAGTATTCAGGGCCATGACATTGTCTGATATATTAGATGTGCAAACTAGGCAGCAGATGGAAATACAAATTCTGGCTAATTTTACACAGCAACAACGAAAACAATTGTAGACAGTCAATCATTGTATGATAACAATACTTTTGGTAATTGTTGATGAATATATATTGTCTTAAATAAAAGAAGCAAGAAAATAAAGATTCTATATAAAATCTTATCAACCCATAATGTTTTTCCTTCCCTCCTCAAGCTGAACAATTACTGCTCCAGTCTAAGTCATAGAGAATTACAAGGCTGTTAGTAACACTTGAAGACCAATTCATGATTATACTTACCTAACCACTGATCTTTATGAATCTTATACATTTGCAACAAGTAATATACAAATAAATTTCTGTCCCTGTAAGGCAATGTCAGTTTCTTAGCCTTCCATTTTTAAATTTACATGTAATATCAACATGGCAGTCTTCACTAATCAACAACATCCTTCCCCAACCCCCATTTTCTTTTTATTATTTTTTTTTTTTTTTGTGGAAATCACCCAGAGGGGATGGTTGTTGGCACCCTTGGATCCATGAGCAGTATTCAGAAGCACCAAACCCATTAGCAGCCAATGAAACTTCTATAAGAGGTACGAGATGGCAAGACTATGTGAATAATTTGTAACAAAACATAAATTATTAGCAAAACTAGCTAAGCCATCTATATGGACCAAAAATTATTAAATTCCTAGTAAATTTTAAAACATGACACGTTATGATAAAGAACATCAATCCCATTTTGCTGCCAAGATCATAAGAGAGAGTGCTGGCACTATGGATGATTTATTTGCTTGCACTTGGCAACTACCAGAAATACATAAAAGATCTTACATATCAGAGCACAAAAGTGCATATACATCATGTGTCATGGACACTGATAGTTCCACTTTGCAGCACTGACAGACTGGGAAACCTAGGTTAAAAGTTTCCAAAAAAGTAATACGTATGTCAGACAGCAAGTTGAAAGAAGCATAAATGAGTTGCTCAAATCCAAGTTGATGACGTTGTAATTATATAGATTTCAATAATTAGTTCTCCAAAGGCCTAAAATGAGAATTCTATTCAGCAAGAGGATGGATAATTATAAGAGTCAGTCACAAGCACGACACTGAGTCAAATTCAAGCTGCACCTTATATCCTTAAGCTCACTGTCTATATAATATTCTTAATTAATTACATCCATTTAAGGTTCACCGTATCAAAAACTGGTACTATTTCGGTACTGAACTGATATGGTTCGGTGCAAAGCATACCGTACCAAACCGATGGCATGCCAATTATCCCGTACCAAACTAATGACATAGCAATTAGATGAGCTAGAAAGTTTCAACTCATAAATTGCCCCAAACCAAACAGTTCAACACAACACAGGATGGTTCGATACAGTACAAAGTCGGTATGAGGTTGGTACGGAACCATTCTAGTTATATAAGGCAATTTGGGGTGGTACCAGCCCAGTACCAGTTTGGCATACCTTGCATCCATCCAAATCTAGGAGACCCACCAGCAGAGACCAATGCTGGCAGCTCTTCGTATTTTTTTTATTGGAAGGTGAAGCTGAACCAAACACCTAAGCGCTAGTTTTGTGATCATTTGCCTAAGAAAAGCTATGGAATATTGAACAAAATAATAAACATATTGTTGATATCAGAACCATATCAGGCAGACAATTTACAAGTTCAAGTATTGCCTCATTCTTTGCTCACTTTTTGAGCTCCAAAATTATATTCTGAGCAGTACATTAAAAAAATATATTTTTTTCAGATAACTTATTTAGAAAATAAAAATAATAGTGCTCTTTCTACAAGAGTAACCAAAAGAATGTCGTTCTGAGTATATTTCATTATATTTATATATTTCATTATTTTTATCAGCAATCAGCTTTGAAGACATACCACAATTCTTCTACCACCAATTTGAAATTTCAAGAAATAACCATAAGACACTCTGTCATCAAGCGACCGGAGTGTATACTAGCCCTAGAAAGGAATGATGAAATAAAGTTGGTTGCTTAATAAATTTCTATATTCAGCAAAATATACCTGTCGATTATGAACATATTCCAGAAAAGAAGGGACATCAGGATAGCGGAATTGGTCATCACTTTCAATTGCTGGAGATCTCTGGTAGCAGATGATGTCACCATCTTCAAGCTAGAAGAAGAAACAAAAGTCAGTGGCTAGTGGCACACTTTACTGACTGCATCCTCTCTAATGATTGTATTACTGTGCTAGACAAACCTGGCTAGAACGGAAGGTAAATTTTTTGTCAATGTGTTCACACATAACACTTGGCTCAAACTTTATTTCCTGGACAATGTTAAAGAGTAAGGTTAAAACACTCATAAATATATGATTTGGACTACACACTTCTTGTATTTTTTGGTTAAGGGTTAACAATTTCCAGACCCTTGACATGAACAAAGTTGTACCATTTTGGAGTCAATAAGGCACAAGGCACGCACAAACCCAAGAGCTAACGGTCATGTATTTTAATATATATCAATGGCTAAAAAGCTAAAACTTCTCTATAAAAAAATTAACAAAAGGTGTAATAGATAGAGCTGGACCATACACTTCCCATTAAATCTCGGTTAGGCATTTACGCATGTGTTTACTGTAATAATGTAGTCGCAGCAACAAGCTACTTATCACGAACTAATTATGAAAACTAGTCATTATATGGTAATTTTAAATTAATTAAATTTTTATAATTGGCATAATACTAACCTCGTAAAGTTCAATTTCTTCGTTAGGTGAAAAACCAGCCAGTTCATTCAAATTTGTCAGTATATCCAGTGGCTTTCCTAAAGCCTTCACAAAGAGTCTCCCAACATATCTGTGTTTATAGAACAGAAAAAGTTAAGGCAAAATATAGCACACATTATTAAATTAAGAGCAGAAAAAAAAATGAATGAATACCGAAGCTGTTCTTTTTCAGGGTCATAAAGCTTGAAAAAGAGTAGTATGTCTTCTTTAGTCTTATCAGGTGGAGGAAGAGGACGCAACTCCTATACAATCAAAAGCAATGCAGATAGTTAGGTGGTTAAAGTGTCATAATCTTATGTATTATATGAAAAATAGAAATTTAGAGAAATAAACACAAACAAGCAACAAATAATTTTACCAGTCCAAGCTCAACTTCCAAAAACAGCCTAAGTTCAGCATTATGTGCCTTGTTAGATACCTCCCTCAACTGTCCAACCTATAAAAAAAAAGAAAATGGTAAGATGCAAAATTGCCTATTAATGAACAAAAAAAAAAATGCATATGGAAAATCAAGCATGAAGAAAAAAAAAGAAGAAAGAGATTAGCAGATATCACATTAATATCACATTACAAGAACTGCAGAATTAAGGGGGGGAAACTGCTTGAATAAACAAGATGTACCATGATATCATATACTTATGAAGGAAAGAGAGCAGATTAGAAAAAGGGAATAAGCAGATATCAGATCATGTTATACACAAGAAAATAAAAGACAAGAAAACCACTTGAGTAAATGAATTGCCCTTGATGCTACAATGTAGCAACACACCTTCCAAATACAAATCCCATTCCCAGGGACCATTACAAACTAAAATGACCAAATGCATTATTGTCATACTAGATGGATTTCAAGTGCAAGATTGGCCAACATCCACAAACTGATCTGAGTTTTAGTGCACAACATTGTGTGGTCACTGACCGGTGATGCCAAAAACATTATAGCACATTCATTGTTCATGTGGGTTTCCAAAGCCACTCCAATCTTAAAATGCTAGTATGCCAAAGATATCAACCAAATTCTACAAAGAAACAGAAGAATTAACCACTAGAGTATGTGATTTTGAATCAAATATATAGTATTTCAGAGAAATTATATGTATCAACAATAATCTGCACCGACAACAAGATTTATGGAAAACAATATCAGTATGATATCTAAAACACTGCAAGCCACCATGAATTAGCTGCTTCTAATGGGCTCATAACACTGCATGCAGCAGCAACCAAAATCAGCATGCATGCGGGAACCTCACTGAATGGCGAAATATTGCTCTCACAAAAAAAAAAAAAATCTATGACCAGTGCAAAATACTGGAAGCCTATATTCCTTCCCAATCTCTCATCCCAGCATTAGGACTTCGGTCAAGCTAGGGTGAGGCAATTGTCTTTTCCTTCCGTTTTCTCCAGGTGTAGTTGGTTAGTCTATTACCATGTAGATATCATTGTGGTTGGTTATGACCTCACTCTAACACACCAAAGGTCTCCAGTTCAAGTCTAGGCAATGCCAGATTTTTGGGAGAAATATTAATGGCATGTCAATGATATTACAAGAAGGGATACATGCTATCATACTAAAAAATGTAGCTAATAATAACTTATAATTACATGATTATGTCATCAATCCTAAATAATAATATTAAAAGAAGGTGTGAAAACTGTCATACAAGAAAATAGTGGTTCACAAACTTCACTATGATGTCATCAATCTCAAAATAAACAAAATGCTATAAATATTTTAGTCTTAAAATATTACTTTATTTATATAAAAGAGATTTTTCCTGACAGAATAAACAGTGAAAATCAATCAATGGATACCTTTTTTATTTCACACAATGACTAGAATAATAAAATTACAGCAGAATTACAAGAGTTAATAAAATCCACTGTGCTATCACATATTGAGAGGCCTCTTGAGCCATGACAATATCTGTTATTTTTACATCCATCATATAATCCAAAAGTAGTGGTGCTAAATGGATGGATATGATTCCATCATGGCATTTTTAGGGAATCTAATAAACGTTTGCTCTGCTTTTATTGTTCTACATTTAATTTTTTTTGGTCATTAACTGGAGTAAATATAGAGGGTGAGTCTGAACGCAATGGTAAAGTTACTCCAAAGTCACTAGTTCCGAACATACAAACAGTCCTTCCACATGCTAGGTTAAGGCTACATGCATCTAATCCAACCCAAACCATGCATGGTGGAAGCCTCATGCATAAGGCTACCTTTTTTTAATTAAAGAATAAATATGAAATGAAATTTTATAACATCAATTTTCGCTAATACCTGAGCTTGGCATGTACAGGGCATGTTCAAACTACTATGAACAGTTGTGATTCATGATCTTTTAATCCAATAAAATAATATTTTATTATCTTGACAAAACACATGAAGTTGCATGATATGCACCCCTACTATTTCTGTCTCTTAGACAAGAATTGACAAGTGATACATATTTATTAAGGTTCAGAATGGTTATGGCAAGTCAGAGCAACAATTCACAAAGCTACAAGAACATAATAGAGAAGTTTGGGTTTAATACAAGAATTCGAGCAAATGTGGAGCCATGATATGCATGATAACTTTCTCCTTCCATTCAAATCTTAATACTAATTTTATAAATAGTGGTATAATTAACTTATATCATAACTTTACCACTATTGGTATTTTTGGACCATGAGCCAGATAACCCACTACAGGTATTTTGTTTACACAGCCGAATTTAGCATAAGCATGATTAATAAAAATAATTATTAATATGAAGATGTACTTTATGAATTCGCATACAAATGCCTAATCATGCATAAGGAAGCTTATTAAATTAATCAAGTTTACCCCCATTCATTGTATTCTTTTGCATTCACTAGGTTTCATAAATTATGCCAAAGATGCATAAAAATACACTTATTTACAAATAATTATTCTTAAATTTGAATAAAGGTAGATAATCATTTTTTATAAATAATAATTTTCTATGTTTTACATGCATAATGCATATTTTTCTATGTTTTACATGCGTAATGCATGTGCCGCAACACCAATAAAACAAAAGGAAAGCAGCAATAAATTACTTACAGATTGTGCTTCTTCTTGAGGACTCAATGGCCTATTGGGACGGTATGTATGGTTTGCCGCTTGGCCCACAACCAAAAACGCTGAAATTGAACTGGCATACCAAATTCTTTTGCCACCTCCTCCTGTGAATTATTGCAATGTTAAATCAAAGAATTCTACCAAGAAATTATGAGAACAAGAACTACAACAATATGAAAACTGCGCAACAATGCTCCAACAAAAATATGCCAGGACCTACAGGTCCAAGAGTTCACCAGAATGGAGCTAAGACTTTTATTATGCATATCCAAGTCATGTGAACGCTTGCAGAAATTGAAAGTGGAGATTGAACAACTCAACCACGTGCATTTCCACAGTATGAGCAAAAAAACAATTGCTTTAATAGTGGCATGGCTAATACTCCAGTCAACCATATGTTATATCCGGAGCATGTCTTATTTGGCCCACTAATAACCAAGGAGATTGAGAAGTGTACCATCAACTGTTCAAAAACTTTATGTCCATTAAGAGAAACATAAAGGTTTGATCAAAAATATTTTGTCCCAGACAAAATATGCTTGATTTTGTCTAAATCAAACAACAGTAATTCAATTTCTTGAAAATCAAAGATCTATATTCTTCTCATGGTTTGCAAGTTTTTCTTTTGCATCCAGCATTATCCATCTCAATTAGAACATTAAATGCTATATGCCCAATTAATAGTGTGCCATAATCAAGAATTAGTATCCCTAAATGCTCAATTAGTCAATATTAATTTGAGCATGTACCAATGTTTCTTTTCTTCTAATTTTTACCAGATGTACTGTGTTCCTGTTGTAGTTTATGACCCAGCTAAGCTGCAAATTAATTTCATCTAGCCTGAGCCATTGGAGACTAAAATACTAGAAACAAGGAAACAAGAATACAAAATTGAGAATCTGCAATGCAACCAAAAATAAACTTCAATTGATGATGAACTTTGCAATTCATTTTGAAGCCAGACAATGAGAACGTGGATCATCTTTCATTAATTACCAATCAAAACAAGAATCTCATAATCTTCATGGGCTTGAAATTTTAAAAGCATTATAACAACCAGTCAAAAGTTATAAATCCAACAGGAATCGCACATTCTTTGCAGGTTTGGAATGTTATGACAAGCAACATGGTGAGAAATCATTACCAACTTTTGCTTGGGCAGTAGTGAAAGATTGTGATAAACCA
Source organism: Calamus simplicifolius (assembly GCA_900491605.1). Lineage (NCBI taxonomy): Eukaryota > Viridiplantae > Streptophyta > Magnoliopsida > Arecales > Arecaceae > Calamus > Calamus simplicifolius. The sequence continues at coordinate 324,129 of UESW01004143.1, forward strand.
GCACCAGCAACTTACACGATTTGAAGCAGAGGATTACAAGAAAATTTTACCTTGAAAACATTGAAAGGCAATTGTTTCTGAATACGAAAGTTGCGAACTTTATCATGATCCACCAGGTCAAAATAAATATCCCGTCCTATCTGTTCGGCTAAATCTTCATCTCGAGCAACCTAAACACATTCAAAGAGACTTAACAACAACCAGTAGAAGATAATAATGTAGGTCTATCATAAAAGTCCAGATATATCACACCTTTATGATAGTATAAAGGTGAGCCTCAGCCTTTTCCTTCTTCTTGTGTTCTTTCTCTTCTTGTTCTTTCTTCAATCTTATCTGGAAAAGTATACTCAATGTCATGTGCAATCCTTCAATGTCATGAAACCATTCAAGAATTAATCTACTCTACAACCAACTTACTCTGAGATGTTCAGCAATGTCTCTCTCATCCACATTACATATTATTTTCTCCTTATCAGTTTCACGAATGTAAACAAGCATGTATGCGTTTGAATACTTTGTAAATTTAAAAGGAGTATTGTTGAACCCAGGATTTGTCTGAGGCAACTGTAATTGATCAGAAAGGGAGAAACAGAAAGTCAGAATGACACAAGCATAAAAGAGCACTTGAGATTGCACCGGCAAAATTGATCACCTCTTCTTCACCACCATACTGCTCCTCTAGTGCCCTCTTCATATCTTCTTTTGTTACCCGCTCATCATCAAACTTAAACCTAGAGAAAAAGAATTCTCAATTACTAACTTTGGGTCATGTCCACACTCTTGAATATAGCACAGACTGTTTTAGAGCACCATTAAAGACAATCCCCCTTTTCACAGCTTACGTCTACATTCAAAAAAAGGGAACATTTGGTGGGTGGGTGCATCAATCAGGAAAGGGGCAAAGGATACAGCTAAGCTTGCATATGAGGAAAACAGATAAAGATCACACTTAATCAATCATATTTTCATATTACATGTGCAAAACAACAAAATCGACAACACAACTACGCCTTAATCCCAGACTAGTTGGGGCCAGCTCCATGAATCCTTTTCCTTTATTTGAGGCCCACATAAGGTAACCCGTTGAAGAATTTGAGAACAGTATCTGTCTGTAAAAGCTGCTCTCAGGAGCTTTATGAGGCTTATTAGCAACAGGATTGTACGTAAAAGAAACAAACACAGGTGACAGAGACAAGCTACATACCAATGATCAGAGAGAGTTGGTCGAATGAAAGCGTAGTAGTGTCCACCATGCACCCCACCGCTATGAACAAGAACACTACATGAAAAGGAGTTATCATTCATTTCAAAAGTCAAATAACAGAGAAGGATGCGTTAATAATAGCATCATGTAGATTATCTGAATGCTATAGACCAGAATAACTCAATATGCTGCTTGCGAACAATCAAGAAGCAAAATCTCTCTACAAATAATACATTGAATTATTAAATTTAACAATGCACAAAATGATTAGAATAGGAAAGTGCAAGACTTACCAAAATACACAATGACACCTTAAATGCAATCTATGACACAATACACTGTTCATAATTTTAACAATTTTTAGAATTTTTTTGTTGGCATGCTCTCTCATGCATTCTTCCATATCCCTCCAATGCAACATTTGCACTGAGAGAATTCCTTACTTGGCTATGCCATGAATTTATGCATCTATATAGCAACACTACAACCAATCCATTCTTGACCTATTACTTTTCTTGAATAAAGGTGACCGAGTTTGTCAAGAAGGCTAGCTGGCACTTAGACTAGCTGACACCTAGCGCGCACGCAGTCTTAGCATGCAATAAGCAGAGTTTAAATGGTTGGTGCCTGTTTAAACGGTCAACTAAGTTGGGCTAAAATGGACTAAATGTCAAATAGCACATGGCGCTAACTATAGTTACCGTGGATGCAAGATACAACTCAGGATCACTTGGCTCCCAAATGACTTGACACAGTAACTGTGATTCATACCAGCCAAGGAGCTGTGTTTTCATGCAAGAGGCTACATGATGAGACACGCCCACATCTAAGGTTGTCAAGTTGTGACTCAATGCGCTTTCCATGAAAAAGAATCAATGGTCACCCAATGTCAATAGTAGATACAAGCACCTTGAAAATTCTTCTATAAAATTCCAGCACAATATTTAATTACACATTTTATTTGTTTATTTCAATGTTATGCACACCTAGATAAGTTCCTTCTCGTCAAATTTCTCATCCTAACAAAATTTCCACATAAGGTCCTTCTACCATATATTTCTCACCAGAATTCCTAAACTAACACAAATAAAAACTTGTGAAAACAAAAGAACACAACTTGCAAAGACCAAGGTTCACCGTACCAGGAACCAGTATAGTTTGACACAAGATGTACCATATCAAATCGATGGTATCTCAGTCAGGTAGACTAGAAGGTCCCAACCATAAACTACACTGAATTAAGCTAAACTGGACAGTTTATTTTGGTTCGGAGTTGTTCTTTTTGGTTCGGTACATCAGTATAGGGTCAATATGGAGGGTTCCGAACAGTTCTCCTCCGAACCATCCCCGTTCCGGACCGGTTCGGTTCGGTTTTCCTTGAACCGCCCAATTCAAGATGGTTTGGCTTACCCTATTAAAGACATTTCAGTGGGCAAAAACCAAATGCATGACATAGCTAAAATGTTTGAACAATTGTTTAGATGTCTAAATAGCATCTTCATAACCATGTGGTTAAGTATCCTTTTCTCAAAAGAGTGTTGCTATCAATCAAGGCTCCATTCAGCACTTAGTTCAATGGTCTTTATTTAATATATTTTTTTATAAGAAAAGTATTATGAATTTAGGCCACATTTGAAGGAGGAAGTTCAAGGATTCCCAAGATTTTGCAAAATTCCATCATTTGGTATTATCAGTCAAAGAAGAGAGAACGACATTTGACCATTTCCTAGAGCATTTAAATCCCTTAAAAAATGATGGTTTTGGAAACCCACATGGGAAGTGGGTTTTGGTGAAAACCTACATTGAAATCCCTCACTAAACCTATTTTATTCCGAATTTACCCTCTAACTTAATTAACAATACAACTCATATCCTAATATAAAAACCACCTCCTCCATTCTCTCTCTTTCACTCTCTCACATTTCATAGCTACAATTTACTATTCTCATTTCATCTCTCGTCCAGAGCTCTTCTATCCCTCGTATCACTCTTCTTTTTTTGGGTCTCTTGTTGAATTCTTTTTATGGTATAATTGCTTCTTTTATAATGTCGTTTTTTAATTGGATCAAAATTATAATTGTGATCTTTGGTATTAGGGGTGAAATTTAGAATTTTATTGAAAAATCTGAGGAATTTAAGTTGTTCAATCAAACATGAGCTCCTAGGGAATTGGACTGTAATCCAAGGATTTGGATTGTATATCAAATGAGAGAATCTTCCAATTCTATGGTTGTCATATTCTCGAGTTTCTGATTTCCCAAATTGGGACAATTCCATGGGTTTTAGGAAACCCTCATCCCAAACATGGCCTTAACCAATAAGTATCCTTCACGCATGACTGCAATATAAGAATTCTTGAAATACATGAGTTGAATACAAAACACCGCAGCAGCTTGCAGCATCTCTTTGTATGAAAAGCTAAATGAGATCAATGTATTTACATCTGAGATGTCCACATGTAAATTTGGATATAATACGGAGAACCAAACCCTACAAGATAGGTAAGTTGGTTATAGTCGAGGTAATTTGATGAACACTTAAAGCATCAATAGAAGAAACACACACACACACACACACACACAGACTGATGCAAATTTTCACAGTTACATCTAACAGACAGTAATCTCCTATAAAGTTTACCTGTGAAGAGTATAAAGATTGCGAACACTTCTGTCTGCTTCTGGAGAAAGATATTTGCCATTATCTCTATCAAGGTCTAGTTGCAACGGGAACTCATATCGGTCATTTATCTGCATTAACATATATACATAAATATATATGGCAGTCTAGTAGTAAATCAATGGGGAAAATATAAAAAAGATACCAAATAAGGACAATTTTATGGACCAAATATTCTTTCCTACATATGAATCTTCCATATCTCAGTCCTGTTCCCTCCCATTTGAGTGAGATGTGTAACCACTGAACCAGCCACCCAGCAGCTAGGCCCACCAGCAGAACTATTATATACTCAACTCAACTCAACTCATCTAAGCCTTTTCCCAACTACATGGGGTTGGCTACATAAATCTGCTTCCTCCACTCTGCTATATTCTATAATGAGAATGGTGGCAATGATGGCAATGAGAATGGGAAGAGGCAGATATGTCATACTCGGACTACATTATTTTGTAATAAAAACAATTATAACACTGACAAAGCAAATGGGTGAGCTTTCACAATAAGAATGTATCAGACATTAAAAAAATCTAGAGCACACAGGTAGCTTATGTCCTTGTTTGAATTGGCTGCTGGGGCACCTTTAAGTGGTTGTTTTTTCCGGCGGCTATGTGAAATAGCTGTTGGCCAACAGCTGGAGCCAACAGCTAATCCAAACAGGCCCCAGATCAGGCACTGTGAAAAGGCTTTCTACCATCTCATTATCACTTCAGGAACCCAAATAATATTGGTTCCTTTGGACCTAGCAGATTTTCTTTTTTAAAAAATGGAAAAGCACAATATAATCATAGTTGATCATGCTTCTAATTTCATCAACCTTCTAACCAACAATTCATCTAAGAAACTTAACTTGTCAATCGACCCTTCAAAATTCAACTTGTAAACTTCCATGTGAAAGGAACTACCATCTATGCTTGGGAGAAATAGATTCCTGCCATGAATTGCAAATGAAAATTCGATACCAAACGTCATCACAGTCTCAATTAAACATAACACAAGAACCTTGGGTGGAACTATAAAAAGGCCCAATGGAGGATCATGTTGCCTTGCCTCAAGCCTCAAGACAAAGCTCCCCAAAAACACGTTGCAACTCCTGGGTGAGGTGAAAAAAAGTGAGGCATATAGATTGCAAAGCTCTCCTGCCTTCTGTTTTAGTTTTTTTCTTTTCTTGAGAGATGCATATGAGGCCTTTATTTTTGCCACGAGCAATAGAGGTAACAGACTTGAATGCATTTCTCTGTAGTGTTCTGTTTAATCTCCTACACCAATCTTTGCATGGCCTAACACTTGCATGAACATTTGTAATGCATATCACAAAAGATGGGTTGTGATGAAAATATTGCAGTAGCAGTTAAATAAGAAATAAGGGTGGCAAACAAGATTAAGATCTTCCCTCTTCCTCTCTTTGACTGACTTCATTCACATTCAGAGCAAATCATGAAGCATGTCAAATAACATGAAACATGTGCTTGTGCCCCAAAGAAAATCATAAGAATTTTAATAATACCAACCTTGACCATGGTGTCTCGCATGAAATCATATTCAAAGCGTTTCAGCTGAAGTTGCAAAACAGGGGGAAAGTCAATGAAAAGAACACCTTTCTTAGCATCCTGAAATAGATAAGCAAATATTCAACTTCAAACAAAGTTCTTTGAGATCTTAAAATATTCAATTACAAAATAAGAATAGTGTTGCAACATATTGTCAAGGAAGATATATATAAGCAAAGCAATTCAATAAAAAAGAAAAGGTAAAAACTAGCATTTAACTAGGAGAGAACACATTGAATTTCATGCCATTTATTGGCCTTGTTTTCTTGTCCATGTATGGATATACAGCAAATGTTCGAAATAACTGGACTGCAAGTGCTTTTACAGATATATGTTAAAATGTCAAATTTTTAAGTCATTCAATATAGTTGATGTAAGTAATGTAGTATGGCTTATATTTATAAGTTTGCCTATGCCATGGTTTCACCTCGGCAGAGGCACTCTCTGACATGACAAAATGTTTGCCTCCATCATTTCAGCTGACATCCAATGTTATATCTCAGAACATCAGAGGAAAACATATCAACGTTCAGCAATATTTTTCATTTTTACTATAGTAATGGATTCTTAATTACTGATGAATAAAATCCATACATAAACAGCAGTAGATCTTGTTTGTACTATGTTAGTTGATAATTTATACATTGGCAGAGGTATGCACTATACTTTAGAAACCTCTGGCTTCCCTTTCAACCATAAGAAGCCAACACCTTAGCTCATCTCAATATCAGTCATCCACCAAGACAGCTAAGATACCTAAATTTTTAAACCTTGATTTGCACCAAAGCACTGGAACAGGAAAGGATGCTGTTAAAGAATTGACATTAAATTCAATTATATCTTAGAAAGGATAGCCTACAAGTCTACAACTTCGTCCCTCCTATCTAAATTCAGAAAGTATTCATGCCAACGACATTGTTTGATTATAGAATAGTGAGAGTGAGCATGAAAGCAAGAACCAGAAACCAATGCCATAAGCTTGAAAAAAGAAGTCAAAGAGGGTCCTAGAAAATACAATTGCTAGAAAATAAAAAGTGCACTGGACCAAAACAATGCACTAAAAGTAACCATCTTCAATATGTTATGACCAAAATGGCTATTGCAATGCAGAGAGAAGATTTCATTTTTTAATTAAATATACGGATTTTCTTAGTTCTTTAGCAATGAAAACCAAGCAAATTCAGATCTAGAAAGTTCTTGTTCAAAGTTTTTTTATTCATTAATAGTGAGTACAACAAACCCTGACATGATGCAAGAATCTAAGATGAAATATCCACAATAATTCGAACACCAACCAAGAAATCTCAGAAGCCACGAAACTAAGAAAACTGCATGAGATGCACTATATTTCATGCAAGATCATCATATGAAACTCAACTACATTATTTGAATACTCCATTTCATTAGAAATATAGCATGTGTGCATGTATTCATAAATATTATTAGTTCCATTTACTCCATAGAATCCTAAGTAAGGTTTTAAATCCTCATAGCACGGGGTCATCCCAGTTTTTTTATAGAACAAGATGCACAGCCGTCCCATCCCATTCCAACATTTAGGAGTAGAAGTGACCCAAGACATGTCAATTGGAATGTTGGGATGATGGTGAGGCAGTGCCATCTCAATACTTAAGACAGCAGCCCATACCGATGTCCCACAAGATACCCCTTCGGGACCTGAAGCCATGATCCTAAGCACATAGCAAGGAAGTGCAGCCCTAAAGTTAATCCAAGAAAATGAATAATGAGAGTTCTTATCCAAAACCTAGTTCCAAAATAGTTAGACATAAACCAACTAACCTGTAGACCATACTGTTCTGCATGATACTTATTGTCTCCTTCAAGACGCTCAACTTCAACATATTTGTCAAAAGAAGCATAAACATCCCGACAACCTTTAACATCAAGCTGAAGATCTACAGAAAATGTAATCCATCATTTCCGTACATCGACATCACAATATGAAGTTTAAAAACAGCAGATACAATCCATTCAATATTTATTTACCATAAAAAGACTCCTTCCTGCTAGATTTGTAGTCAACATTAATGCACTCAATATAATTCATATGGTGGCCTTCAAATAACTGTTGGATTGTGCCCTCCACAACAGTTCCCTGGGCCAAAGACATAATTAATTAGCAAATACACACCAGTAGTGATGGGTAATAGCCTAGTATAAATCCAAACCTTCATCTTATCTTCTAATTTCTCACAAAGAACCCTATTGAGTTCTTGCACATCATGCTGCATGAAAGAATCATATGTATCCCATCCAAAAGACTTGGTCAACTCTTTTGTAGCAACACTGCTGTCACTGTACTGAAGCTTATAAAACAGACTCTGCAGAGCCAACGGAATGCTTCCAGATGGCATATCATTCTCAGTTGTAGGCATATGGTACACAGCCTGAAGAACACAGCTCAGAAACAATTTTTTTTCTTTAATAAGAGAAAGCATACTGCAAGCTAATCATTAAAGAAAAAGGTTTGAATTTATACCTTCCTAAAGTATGGAATATGGTACAAAGTTTGGAGAAGAGAGTTCATGTAACAAGTAGCTCCTTGATTTTTGAGACCAACATAACCTGTTTCTTTTTTGGAGTCATAAGACCAGTAATCAACAATCCTCCTAACAGCAACCTCGGCTTCAACAACAAGAGTATCATTCACGAGATATCCTCTAATTGGGTCATAAAGTTCACTTAAAGGCATGAAAGATGTGAAGCCCCAATCACTTTCCCGTGCATTAAATTGGTGTTGGGTGTCTGCAAGCAAAAAAATGAAGGCCATGTCATCTCCAATGATCAAATAAATACACTCATGCAGCAAAGTATAATAATTTTTTATAAGATTGTTTCCAATTGGGGTAGAATAACAAAACATATGTAACATCAAAACTCCTATCATATCACAGCCCAAATCCAGTTAGAGAGTGCACAAAAAATCATGCCATATAGGGGTGATAATTTTAGCCATGACCCATGAACACGACTCATATCCAACACGAAGTTAGCAGGTTTGGGTTGAACATAAACTGATTCAGGTCAAAATTGGGTTAATCCATTAAACACAATTAATAAATAAGTCAGGTCTTGGATTAACCCGCTTGCCCAAAATTGACCCATTTAATAAATGGGTCAATTCGTGTAACCCGACCCACCAATCCGGATATGACCCACCAGACCTGTTTATTCAAGTTAATATCATCCTTTAATTAATTATTATTTTATCATCAAATAAAATCTAATAGTTGGATGGAAACAGACTGAGGATAACTAAATTATATAAAGTAGACATATAATTACTTTAGAGTAATATTTTTGATTACATAATTACTTTATGATTGTATTAGCATAAACAGGTTATGTAAGTTATACGGACTACATCGGTCAATTCATGTCAAATAGGTCATATCGTATAACCCATGTAATATACAAGTCGGGTTTAGGATTAGATTTTTGATCTGATTAATAAACCAATAGAGTTCAAGTTGATCCATTTGTTGTTATACTTTAAAGTTGATCCAATCCATTTATGACCCATTGACAGAAGTTGGCATTCCTAATGCGAAATCATCAACATCTTACATATAAGATTATTAAAGAAATTGCAACCATATGAAAAGCAAAAGAAAAATCAACCTTAATGGCAATACAGCTTCGCATTTCATAAATACAAGCATGCCTGTACAAGCATTGATTGAAAAAAAGGGATAGATATATTAGTGTCAGATTCCAGTTCATGACAAGTTAAAGAGACAACATGTGGAAGTAACATGTATACTACTATATAACTGAAAGGTGAAGCACCGGGTCTTGGCATTTCTGTGACTCTCAGAAGGATTGCAGAATCTTAGTGCACGCATCACATGTCTATACTCATAGTTTTCATACAAAGCTTATGAAGTACCTCATGTGAAAAGAGAGGACTAAAACTAAACACAATGCTGTCCAGTTCTGCTAACCAACAAGATCGCTTGTAAGACCTAAAACAGAAAAATGTATTGATAATTAATTGAAAAAGATTTCCCTTGCTCCTGGTTACTTGCTTTTTTTACTTGGTCCACAAAATTGGCACACAACGAGGTCAAAAGAGATTTTGGAGAATTATAGTTACACACAGAGCTGTCAAGTCAACTTTTTGCCTCTGGAAGTTGCATCAAAGACATTACCCCATTATGAGACCAGAAATACTGATGCAATTTGGCAGTGTAGTGGTCAGACAGCCAAATGTAACGAATCATATAATTACATCAGGACAGTAAAAGCGTGTGCACTTCTATAACCAGCAGATGGAAAATTATACAGTGAACTAGTAACCAATGTGAATAAGGAAACCAAGTCTCCACAAAATCACTGAGTAGCAGAAAGACACCTTTTCTTATTGTATACTTGTTGTGAATTTGATTGATCACAGCCAGGCTGAATTGTGCATATCTGCTCCAGCCATATGGCAAGCTTGCTGAATCTGCGACATCCAGGTATATAGACAAGTGGTCTACATTGTTCCCCTTGGGGAAAATCAGCACCCGCCTGTCATAAACAACAAAAAAACCAGATTTTTATCCACCCCCACGATGAATTAAACACACGGAAAGTCAAGAGAAAGACCCACACACCATTTGTAGCTCCCCACGATAAAGATTTCAGAGTAGTGCTTCTTGGCGTTCAGTCTAGAGAAATTCTCGATCGTCCAACTGAACCTGGACGATGGAGGGTCCTCCACTTGCTGGTTCTCGACAGCAGTAGCACTTTCAGTTTGAGCTACTGCTAATGCAAAACAAATAAATAAAACAGATATAACAAATCAAAACCCTAAAACCAGAGCTTCTCGAAATCAAACAAAAACAGCACAAAAAAAGTTAATTTTGCATCAAAACCCTGCAGAACAAGCAAACAATACGGACCAATAAGAGCTCGACTTGCAGCAAACCGGGATTAGAACTTACCTTCCATCGGCTGGGGACCCTCAGCAAACTCCGGGTGAGGGACCAGCATCTCGTCGTCCTCCTGCTGCGAAAGCCAAAGCACAAAATCAGATATCAGATCCAGCAAAACCACCCCAGACCACCAAATTGAAACCCTAGAATCGAGCCCGGAGGCAATGGACACCGATCGAGACCGGTTCACCCGCCCCGACCTGGCACGGAACCTAGAAAACGATCGAAATCGCAGCAAAGCAAGGATGGAAAACCGGACGGAAAGAGCGATCAGGGGATCGCCGGGCGAGAAAGGGCGGGTCTGTCGAGGCACAAAGTCGAGAAAATCGAGAGAAAGAGGAGAGAGTCTGGGAGGTATGCACATCGAGAGGGGGAGGAGTCATCATAGTCATGGATGGGCGGGCGGAGGGGGCGGCGGAGGAGCCGATCCGGCAAGGCGGCGGCGCGGCCGAGGGCGGAGTCCAGCAGTGGAGGACGGGAAACGCGAGCGGGGTCGCGGAGGGGAGAGCGAATGCTCGGAGCAGTGAGCGACGCCACCGAAATGAAGAGACTGGGTTCCGGAAAAGGGCCCCGGCGCTTTCGTTCCTCGGAGGGGTAATTTGGAAATTTAACGGCCTCGAAGTATGCAGTCCGATATAGTGCACAGCATGGGAAAATATAACGGGAAAAGGAAAAGTCTTTGTACACCGTACCGTTGTAGCAAATTTTACGTAGGCTATATCATTCCTTTTTATTGGTTTATATAGATTCTATATGATTTGATGGGACAAAATAATAGGAGAATAATATTACTTTTTGATCGTACATCCATTAAAAATCGTTCAGCCTTTCATATTGATGTGTAGACGAAAATACCCTTTTCCTCTACCTACTTCAACCCACCATCTTATTTGGATTTTGCTGATAGAAAACTCTTTCTGATTGTAAAACATTCTTCCTGTGGATGATGGTGCTGCGGAGCAGGAGTCTAGGGTTGAGATTGTGGTTTATGAGCTTGACGATGGCTTTCAGGATCTCCTACCAGATAAGATGATGGGTAGAAGTAGGCCTGCATGAGGGTATTAGTTTGGACCAGCATCACCGCCTTGGCGTACCTTGATGGAAGGGACTCGGTGCCGATGACATCGGCATTCAGGAACTGGATGGTTTCGTATGGAGATCAATGGTCTTTTTGGTGCGGCGATAGCTTTGGAGGATTCATCAGCTTTGGTGCTAGCTTTTGATGATTCATCAGCTTTGGTTCATATGTGTTCCTTAAACTCTAACTTCTTAACAGCTTTGCTGCTCAAAAAGCATTAGTTCAACTAGGGTGTCGTAGGTTTTGAACTAATGCTTTGTCTTAACGTTTTGAACTAGGGTGTCATGGGTTTTGAACTAGGGTGTCATGGTTTTCAACTAAGGTGTCGTAGGTTTTGAACTAATGTTTTGTCTCAACGTTTTGAACTAGGGTATCGTGGGTTTTGAACTAGGGTGTCGTGTGTTTTGAAGTAGGGTGTCGTGGGTTTTCAACTAGGGTGTCATGGGTTTTGAACTAATGCTTTGTCTTAAGGTTTTGAACTAGGGTGTCGTGGGTTTTGAACTAGGGTGTCGTGGGTTTTCAACTAGGGTATCGTAGGTTTTGAACTAATGCTTTGTCTTAACGTTTTGAACTAGGGTGTCGTGGGTTTTGAACTAGGGTGTCATGGGTTTTCAACTAGGGTGTCATGGGTTTTGAACTAGGGTGTCGTGGGTTTTCAACTAGGGTGTCGTGGGTTTTGAACTAATGCTTTGTTTTAACGTTTTGAACTAGGGTGTCGTGGGTTTTGAACTAGGGTGTCGTGGGTTTTGAACTAATGCTTTGTCTTAAGGTTTTGAATTAGGGTGTCGTGGGTTTGAACTAGGGTGTCGTGGGTTTTCAACTAGGGTATCGTGGGTTTTCAACTAGGGTGTCGTGGGTTTTGAACTAGGGTGTCGTGGTTTTGAACTAATGCTTTGTCTTAACATTTTGAACTAGGATGTCGTGGGTTTTCAATTAGGTTGTCATGGGTTTTGAACTAGGGTATCGTGGGTTTTCAACTAGGGTGTTGTGGGTTTTGAACTAATGCTTTGTCTTAACATTTTAAACTAGGGTGTCGTGGGTTTTGAACTAGGGTGCCGTGGGTTTTGAACTAGGTTTTCAACTAGGGTGTCGTGGGTTCAAAACCCACGATACCCTAGTTGAAAACCCACGACACCCTAGTTGAAAACCTAGTTCAAAACCCACGATGCCCTAGTTCAAAACGTTGAGACAAAGCATTAGTTCAAAACCTACGACACCCTAATTGAAAACCCATGACACCCTAGCTCAAAACCCACGACACCCTAGTTCAAAACCTTAAAACAAAGCATTAGTTCAAAACCCACGATACCCTAGTTGAAAACCCACGACACCCTAGTTCAAAATCCATGATACCCTAGTTCAAAACCCATGACACCCTAGTTCAAAACGTTAAGACAAAGCATTAGTTCAAAACCTACGACACCCTAGTTGAAAACCCACGATACCCTAATTCAAAACCCACGATACCTTAGTTTAAAACCCACGACACCCTAGTTCAAAACGTTAAGACAAAGCATTAGTTCAAAACCTATGACACCCTAGTTGAACTAATGCTTTTTGAGCAGCAAAGCTGTTAAGAAGTTAGAGTTTAAGGAACATAGATGAACCAAAGCTGATGAATCATCAAAAGCTAGCACCAAAGCTGATGAATCCTCCAAAGCTATCGCCGCACCAAAAAGACCATTGATCTCCAGACGAAACCATTCAGTTCCTAAATGTCGATGTCATCGGCACCGAGCCCCTTCCACCAAGGTACGCCAAGGCGGTGATGCTAGTCTAAACTAACACCCTCAAGCAGGCCTACTTCTACCAGCCATCTTATCTGGTAGGAGATCCTGAAAGCCATTGTCAAGCTCATAAACCACAACCTTAACCCCAGACTCCTGCTCGCGGCACCATCATTTATAGGAAGAATGTTTTAAAATCAGAATGAGTTTTCTATCAGCAAAATTCAAATAAGATGGCGGGTTGAAGTAGGCTGGAGGGAAAGGGCATTTTCGTTTGCACACCAATGGTGAAAGGCTGAACGACTTTTAATGGATGTATGATCAAAAACTAACAATATCCCCCTGCTATTCTGTCCCATCGAGTCAGGCCATAGGGATCCATATGGACCAATAAAAAGAAGCGGTGTAGCCAATGTAGGACTTGCTGCACCAGGGACGGTGTACAAAGACTTTTCCAAAGTAAAAATTTTGGAACTTTGGAGGCTTGAATGGCCTTGGAGGGGGGAAAACATGAAAAATACAGGCTCGTTTGGTAGCCAATTTGGTTTAAAATTTTTATTTTGTAAATATAAATTTAATTCATTGCATGAAAAATATGTTTGACTAGATTATTTTTAAAAATAATTTTTAATCCTAAAAATCTAAATGAATATGAAAAACATCAAAATGACGTTTTCTTCGAATTCATTCTGAAACTTGTGGATTCGCCTTCTTCTTCTCCCCACAACCTTTCTCGATGTGATTTTAAGTTCAAAAATAGTTTTTAAAAATACCAACCAAACGTATTCTCAAATACTAAAAATCAACAGAATACAACTCAGATTTTTAGATACAATTCATGTTTTCAAAAACAGTTTTTAGGACCACAAACCAAACAGAACATCAACTTGAATGCCACCCAACTTCGACCAGCCCTACATGGACACCAACATAATGTGTTGTTAGAATTTGTAGTTTCTTCTATCAAAAACAAAAAATTGTATTTGAAAAGCTTGTGAGAAATTATGTTATGTTTTTTTTTTTTTTTTGACCTTAAATATTTTGAAAGATAAACTAACATGGTCTATTCTGTGTGAGAGAGAGCGAGTGTGTGTGTGTGTGTGTTAGGGTTAAGTTATTCCACTTATAAGATTTTGGGCCAATTTTATAGATGTCTAGAGGAGTGCTTATATTAGACAGCTCTTATTGAATCCTAATTCTAAAAGAAATTATATTCTGATAGCAATTAGTCATATGGTTTTCTTATAAGGTCGTCCTTATCATATATAAGCAAAATCCTGATTAAACTCAAAAGGGATGGTTATCCCAAAGGAGAATCATTCTTTGATTGGAGTTTCTATCTTTGTCTAAGAACACAATTGTGCCATGCATCATCATCAGAGTAACCATCAAAATCAACCCACATCACTTGCCTCCCACTTTAAGGAGTTAAGCTTAAACCTATACTATAGTTATGAAGTATAGTTGATTTGTCTTAAGCTCATTAGCTTTTTATAATTTGACTATGCTATAGTGTATTTTTCACCAAGCTCCTTAGAATCTTATCTTTGATGGAGCTGATTTATGGTTAGTGAATGAACTATTTGACAACTTAATTTTCATCAAGTTATCTATCAAGTAGCTTATCTTATATTTTTCTTTTAATATTACTAAGATTGATTGGTCTTGTCAACCTATGCAGTTGAGCTCAAATCCCTAAGAAAATTAGTCAGACATGTCCTAGTTTATGAACCATGATTGAGCTATCTAGTAGCTCCTCTTGACCGAGTTAGCTAGTAGCTCAACTTTTACTAAGCTATCAAGTAGCTAACTTTGGACCAAGCTATTAGATAGCTCGGCCTTAGCATACTCAGAACATTAAGCCTATGTTTGGATGGAGAGAAAAGTAGGAAAGAAAGAAAATTAGAAAAAAAAGGAGAGAAAATAAAATTTACCTTGTTTGGATGGAGAAAAAAGTAGGGAGGAAAGAAAACTAGGAAAGAAAACATAAGGAAAAAAGTGGTGGGTCCCACGTAAAAGTTTTCTTCTAAATCGAAGAGATTTCGGATAGAAAACTAGGGGAGAAATATAAGGAAAAAAGTGGTGGGTTCCATGTAAAAGTTTTCTCTCCGAAATCAAAGAGATTTTAGAGAGAAAACTCAAAAGTGCTCTTTCATTTTTTTTTTCATTCAAATATTGACCTTCCAAAAAAACTGATGCATTTTTAATCATTTATAATAAGGGCATTATTATTATTGTAAATTATTAACTTTTCTTTCCTCTCTATTTTCCTTCAACTCTCCAACTCCACTTTTCTTTCCTCTCCATCTTCTCTCCCTCCCATTTTCTTTCCTCCCACTTTTCTCTCCATCCAAATAGAGCTTAAAACCTTTGGTCCTATAAATTCTCATGATACATGAAGCACCATCAAGTTGGCTGAGCTTTCAAGTAGCTCGATTGGTAAACAATTATCCACAGAGAACCAAGATATCATGCAGCTCATCTTTGGATTTGCTTCTCATTATCTATGACATTAGTTGGTCTAGTCAAACTAGGCAAGTCTAAGCTCAAATCCCTAAGAGAGCGTTTGGTAGCAGGTAATCTATCCAGATTATCGGTAATTTAAATGAGACCCATAAGATAATCATGTTTGGTACATATTTTGAATGACAATCTATCGTACAGTGATAAGGTAGATTACCATTCAAGTGGTAATCTGAGTGGTAATCCAGATTACCTCAAGAGAAGGTAGTTATCCATATTATCGGATATATTGTAATCTAATAAATTTTCTTTTAACAAAATTGTCCCTGCCTCTTTGTAAAAAAAAATTATTCATTTCTTTAAACAAAATCAATCCCTTCTTTTCTCTCTTTTCTCGTGTGTCGCTGCCGTTATCTCTTTTCTCATATCTCCAAACAAAAATAAACCATAGTATTATTTATCCATAGAAAAAAATATCTAATAAAAATAAAAAAAAAAAAAAATATAGTTATAATAAGAAAACTCTAATTAAAAAATTAAAAAAATTTAATTACTATTTTTAAATTTATAAAAAATAATTAAAATTAATTTAAAATAAAAAATAATAAAAAAAGTAAATTAATTAAAACTTTAATTTTTAAATTTTTAAATTAATTTTAAATTTTATTTTTTAAATATTAAATTAATTAAATATTTAATTAAATATTTCAATTTAAAAAAATAATATTTTATTATTTAAATTAATTTTTTTAAAAAAATTTTAATTTTATTTTTTAATATTAAATTACATTAATTAAAAAAATAATTAAATTTTTTTATCTTTTAATTAATTTAATTTTTAATTAATTTAATATTTAAAAAAAAAAAAATAATATATCAATTATTCTATTAATCTTAATTAATTTTATATAACAAAATATTAAAAAATAAATTTTTAAATATAATAAATAAATTATGATAATTGAAAGTTTAAGAATAAAAAAATTGAATAAATGTTTAAAGATTAAAAATATTTTAATCTTAAAAAAATAAATCTAATATCTTCTACTTATATATAAATACTTTGATTTTGAGGTATTTTGGAATTTGATATTATATGACTGGTAATCTATTTATATACTAACATAATAATTAATATTATTATAACATTATCTGTGTATACCAAACACGTTAATCAATATTAATGACAATCCATCTAATGGTAATTTATAATTTATCATTTAGAATTGCTGGCAATGCACCAAACGCAATCTAAGGGGATTATTACCCAATGTCCTATTTTATGTATTGTGCAATGTATTGTGCAAATGTATTCATCAGGTTGGTATTGAGTAAAGGAAGACTCATCACTAATCTAATTTCAATTTTAAGCATAACTGGACTGAGCTGGCTAATTGACTTCTGAAATATTGAACCGAATTACTCGAGTTGATCATTAGAACCGAGTAATTGAAACGAGGTGCTTAGACAAGGTTGTTTGGGCCAATGTAGTCCTCGACTTGAAGCTACCTTGGTCTTCTAGTACGTTAGCCCATTGCTTCCCATGTGACTTCAAAGAGTTTGGCCTCCTGTGTAGAGCATAAGTTCTTTAAGGTCCTCAGCTTGAAGCTACTTTTGTCTTCTAGTACATTAGCCCATTGCTTCCCATGTAATCTCAAAGAGTTTCGGCCTCCTGTGTAGAGCATGGGTTCTTCAAGAGTTTACCATATTATTTAGATCGGTGCTAGAATCTCATTACTTGGCCGATAAAGGTCACAGCTTGGGAAGGTCAACCTCCCATTGTGAATGCAATATGTCAATCTCTTATTATTTAACCTAAAGTTGCTTTTTAATATTGGCCAAGTCTCAAAAGTTGAAACTAGGACGTGGACTCTTATTGACTAAGGTCATCTTCTTAGGTGAGACTTCAGTTACTCAGCATATTCGTCAGGTCGGCGCTTGAGACTTGAGATCTTTTGTTGATTCTTGAATTAGCTTGGAGAATTGTTGAAGGTGACTCTTTCTGATATCAAGCCTCTCAAGTCAGTAATTGGGACATGAAGTGTTATAGATTGAAGTCAGCATCTAGACTTAAAAGAAGATCTGTCGATGGAGATCAATATCTGGACTTAAGAATTTTCTATCGATTAAGGTTGTCTTTGTTGATCAAAGTTAGCGCCTGAACTTAAAGAAAGCTTTGTCAATCGAGGTTAGTATTGTAATTCCACATTATGACTAATTGAGGTTGGCCTCCCATCGCGAACACAATAGGTCTTCTTTTTATCATCCAATCTTCAGTTCTTTCAAAATCCTCTCAGGTTAGTGCCTCAAACTTAAAGCGAGTCTTCACCAATTGAGGTTCGCTTCTATACTTGAAAGAGCTTTGTCCATCAAGGTTGGATCCAAACTTAAGAGGGCTTTGCCAATCAAGGTTGGTGCTCGAACTTAAGAGAAGTTGGCTTCCACTATGAGCATAACATGTTGGTTTATACTATCTCGACCTTAGGTCTCTTTAGATTTTTGCCTAAGCCTCATAGGTCAGTCTCAAAACTTAGGCTTTTCACCCGATTTAGATTAACATCTTTGGTTTTAGTCACTTGGTTTCTCTATAATGCCTTAGACCTAGAACGGATCTAAAGCTTCCATTGCACATTGGGAAATAAATCCCTAGCATGTAGGTCATCATATACAAAGTAACTCAACTCAACTCAACTCATTTAAGCCTTTTTCCAACTACATAGGATCAGCTACATGAATATGCTTCCTCCACTTTGCTCTATTAAAGACTAAGTCGACATTCAAATTACAAATAGTTGTATCTTTTTAATTATTTTGTCCATGTTAATTTAGGTCTACATTACCTCTATTCTTACCATGGATTATTAAAAGATTACTCTTTCTAGCTAGAGCATCTAAAGGCCTTTGTTGTATATGTCTAAACTACCTGATCAATTTTCTCTTATTTTATCTTCAATTAGGGTTACTCATATCATTTCTCTTATATGTTTATTTTTAATTCTATCTTTTAATGTTTTACTATATATCCATCTTAACATGTGTATTTTTGTTACACTTAATTTATTCATATGTTGTTTCAGTATTGCCCAATATTCTATTCCATATAGCATAGCTGGCCTAATAATGGTTTTATAAATTTTTCTTTTAATTTTAATGGGATGCATCGATTATACAAAACTTTCCGAAACACTCCTCCACTTAATTCATCATGCTTTACTCTATGATTCACATCTTCATCTATTTCATCTTTTTATTGGATAATTGATCCTAAATACCTAAATTTTTACTCCTTGGTATCTTCTGGCTTGCAATCTTCACTATTTCTTCATTTATGTTTTTACCTCCACTAAAATTATATTTTATGTATTCAGTTTTAGTTATACTAATCTTAAAACCTTTATGCTCTATTTGGATGAAGAGAAAAGTGGAAGGAAAGAAAACTGGAAGGAGAGAAAAGTGGAAAGAAAGAAAATTGAAGAGAAAATATTTTCTCTCCTTCTGTTTGGATGAGTGGGAGAAAAATAGAGAGGAGAGAAAAGTTGATAATTTACAATGACAATAATATCCTTATTATAGATAATTAAAAAATACATTGGTTGTTTTTTTGGAAGGGTCAATATTGGAATTAAAAAAAAATGAAAGAGCACTTTTGAGTTTTCTCTCCGAAATCTCTCCGGTTTTGGAGAGAAAACTTTATGGGGCCCACCACTTTTTTCCTATGTTTTCCCTCTAGTTTTCTTTCCTCTCGACTTTTTTCTCCATCCAAATAAGATATTATATTTTAAAGCCTTTCTCCAAATCTCTAGCTTAGCATTTACTCCAAATTTAATTTATCAATCAACACTATATCATTTATCGTCTGTAAATAACATACACCATGGGATATCATTTTAAATATATTTGGTTAACTCATCCATAACTAATACAAAAAGATACGGACTTGAGACATATCCTTGATGTAAACCTACAGTAATTAAAAACTCACTAGCTTCTCCTATTATTATTTTAACAATAGTTATTACTCTATTATACATATCTTTTATCAATTCTATATACCTTTTGCTACATAAAATCCTATTATTATTTTGACAGTAAAAGATCAACTTTTACTCAACTTCTACTCATGTTTCGATCTCTGAAATAAAAAAAATGATAAGAGTTTTATAAGCCTTCACTCCAATACCATTTACTGATAGTCTGGGAGTTTGCTGTTCACTCAGTTTATCCTTTTCTAAGAGTTTTACTGTCAGGGAATAATTCTTAGAAATGTAAGGATTGAGTGGAGACGGTCTAGATGGACTGGGTCTGGTTATACCAGGACTGGATGGACTAGGCCTGGTTTGATTTGGAATAGTGTCTAGGCTAGGAGGTGACCATTTCCGGATGGCTTGAAAATAACTCTGGGAGGATGAGGCAAGGGCCGAATATTAGTTTTTAATATGAGTAATAGTTCTAAGTAGTAAGAGGGTCATGGGCTTGGCATAGGAGGCCTTGGTTCTAAGTTTTTCTGACATTTTATTTCTGTAAGAAATTTTTTGGTTAAAAAGTCTGGTAAGCTGTTTTCTATTCCTTTTACAAATTCTATTTCAAAATTAAGTACCGATAAAATCGCTTGCCATCGGACAAAAATCTGTTTAGAAACAAGGTTTTCAACATCTTTTTCTAAAATATCTTATTCTTTATGATTCATATTTGATTCATAAATGATATAATGCCTGATTAACTACAGAAGTCTTATGTTTACCATCGTTTCCTAAAACCTGATGGATAATTAGGAAGCCCGCTAACTAAGGTTTTTCAACTAATTGGGATCTAAAGTTTAAAACTAATATTTTACAAGGACTTAACTTTTATCAAAAGAAATCACTAGTGTGACTAGTTTGTATCTTGGTTTCTTAATCGCAAAAGTTCACGTCCGGCCGTAGCTCATTACTTCCATAGATCGTAAGTATACTTTCGTATACCTGCTCAGGAGGCGTGATACTTTGAGATTTAGAAACATGGTGTATGCATGGTGATCTAACCAGGCTTCGATACCATTTGGGGGCGGAATTACGTTCGGATGAAAGCATGTCTTAAAATTCCAACAACAATGAATAGTAGAAATGAACAGTAAAAGTGAACAGTAGAAATGAACAGTAAAATGAATAGTGAGGATGAATAGTAAGATGAATAGTCTACAAAACACTGAGAGGAAAAGCTGCAAACTTCTTTATTCAAAACTGAAAGGTTCAAACTTACATAAAGCTGATAATTTACATAAAAACTGATAAAAGATTTTACATAAAACTGGCCCCTTACTTCTGCTTACAGTCTGCTGGGAATAACCCTGAGATCGAGCTGTTGGTCTAATTCTTTGACTGGTATAGAATGGTCTGAGTGACAAGACTCATGAATTCCTAGAAGATTGGCCGAAGTTCATGTTATAAGGAGTACTGGGATTCTATGTAGTCCATCATCTCTATCAATTCTTTGGTAAGGTCAGTGAAGGCGAGAAGGTAATGGGAAACATAAAAGTTTTCATTAGAAGGATCCATGGAGGTGTAAAGGGTTTTGAAGTGAGTTGAGATGAGGTGGGTTTTCTGTAGTGGTTCTGGATAGATGGCTGAGTTTTTGGTTCAAAGGCTGAGAGTGGTTGAGGTTTTTTGGTTTGAAGGCTGAGAGTGGAGTGGTTAAGGGTTTGAATGCGGTTGTGGTAGTGGAAGAAGGCGGGGTATGAGTGTGGATGACTTGGATGAGGGTGCAAATGCGGATGTCCTGGATGAGAGGAGTTCCTTCCCTTTTATATCCGAGGAAGGGAGCTGGCAGTAAGGGCTTTAAAGGATAATAATGGAGCTGGTGCTGGCTTTAAAGGACAATAATGGAGCTGGTGTTGACTTTAAAGGACAATAATGGAGCTGGTGTTGGGCTCTTGGATGAATAGTGAGTTGGTGAATAGTGGGTCAGGGGATAAGCAGTGAGTAGTGATGATGATGATCGCCCCAGGATAGTTATAAAGCCTTTCTCCAAATCTCTAGCTTACCAACGGTATGTTTACCATCGTTTGAATCAAACTCAAATCAAATATGAATCAAATACAAACTAGTCACACTCAGTAACTACTCAACTTCTACTCTTCATTTATGTTTTTACCTTCACTAAAATTACATTTTATGTATTCAGTTTTAGTTCTACTAATCTTAAAACCTTTAGATTTTAAAGCCTTTCTCAAATCTCTAGCTTAGCATTTACTCCAAATTTAATTTCATCAATCAACACTATATCATTTATTGTTGCAAATAACATACACCATGGGATATCATTTTAAATATGTTTGGTTAACTCATCCATAACTAATACAAAAAGATACGAAGTTGATGTAAACCTACAGTAATTGAAAACTCATTAGCTTCTTCTATTATTGTTTTAACAATAGTTATTACTCTATTATACATATCTTTTATCAATTCTATATACCTTTTGCTACATAAAATCCTATTATTATTTTAATAATAAAGGATCAATTTTTACTCAACTTCTACTCATGTTTCGATCTCTGAAATAAAAAAATGATAAGAGTTTTATAAGCCTTCACTCAGTAAGTAATACAAAGCATAAATTAGTGGATTAAGCAAGTGAAGATTTATAAAAAAATTTATAAAACAAAGTATATCATTAATTTAAAAAAATTTATGTCATCTTTTACATGTCATTGATAATTTATGTCACCGGTAATACATGTCATCAATCATTCACATTATCATTAATTAATGTTATTAGTAGTTTATACTCTATAGTCATAGACTGTGGTCACATATATATATCCCTATGATAGGACTATAGCACCATATTTAACCTTATGAATGAAAATGTATTCTCTACATATATTTATTGCAAAAGGGGTCTCAATGCTAGAACATAATATCAGAGTCATTACAGTGGATCGGGAGCTATATATTTCCAAATATATTTTATTATCATTAATTCTATATTTATTAATATTTACTTATTCATATCATAAAATTATTGTAATAATAATGATGTTTAAATATTTATAATAAATAGCTATAAAAAAATAACTATATTTGATATATATTTGTAATAAATATGCTATAGAATTTAAACCTTTAATAACATTTTAGCAATAATTATAAAATCTTATTATTTTGAAATAACTAATTATAAGAAAATTATTTCAATTTAAATAAGCATTCATTAATTATAAAATATTTTTTAATAATCCTTTAATATTATAAAAATCTTAATTTATAGTTAAATTACTTATTAAAGTTTGAAATACTTTTAGCAATCATGAACATTTATAAAATACTCTAACTTATGATTAGATTACTTTCAGAAGTTTAAAAATTCTTTTAAGAAATAGAAACAATTTATAAATATTCTAATATATGATTATATTATTTACCAAGGTTTAAAATCCTTTTAACAATTATGAACAAACAATCATGAACAATTTTCTTAACTTATGATAAAGTTATTTATCTCTATAGATAAAATTATTATAAACCAATTCTTAATTTCTAATGCTTAAGGACTCCATCAATCTTCTTTATGTTAGTGTATGCCCTATATCTAATTAGATTGAATGTTGTATACATTCTATCAATACAAATCAAATAAAATGGTTTCTTTATCTATCCATATGTCTTTTATTTGATATATTTGTCTGTAAATAAAGTCCAAAAGAATGTGAACCGTGCATATGAATTTGTAATAGAGATTACAAATTGTGAGATTCAAATTGCACATTATGGTTCGATTCTATAAACTTTCCTAGTCGATGGTAAATGGGACTGGATACCATCGAACACCATGAGACTAGCACACATTGCATATCCTCACCCTTGGGATGAACAACTGATTTCACAAGCTGAAGTATGAAGATACTTGGATAGGTGTGTGGATGCTCGTTATTGTAACGATGCATTGGATGACCCGTACAGAGATCCCATATGGATATTCTATATAGTATCGATGGTTGATCTCTAATGACGGTGGTGTGAGTGATCCTTTGACTTGAGATCTTCATTGCATCTCATGTGTGGAATGTCATGCTTTGACGACATCCAAACGTCGCTCTAGCCATGGATGGCAAATATGGTATCGGTTGGGTATGACATAAAGCATATGAAGATGGTGTTTGATCAAGACATGATTCGTATTCCTTTATAGAAAGGGTTATATCCCACGGCCACTTGATGGATTAAATTGATGGTTAAATCTTGCAAGGTTGAGTTGAAATTCGAAATGGTTTCGAAGTTCTAATTCATATGAGTCAATTTTCCTGAGATCAAGTAAACAAAGATCAATTACATGGTTGACACATTCCATACCACTGATTGATCTGCGATATATGATGAAAGGATTTGATCATACGGTAACCGTTCATGGACAGGTGTTGTTGGTCACGTCAACAAAACCTTTAGTAATTGGGTAGTCATGATACTTTGCTAGAGGCCTCTTATGATCTATATCATGTTGGTGACTTGAACAAAGAGTTGTCCAATCATTCCTAGGGTCTATGATTAGGACATGATTATTGCCAACATATTAAAGGGCCTAATGGGTCACACGCATTAAGGAGAATTTTGGATAAATTAAAATGAGAATTAAATTAGATTTAATTCAGATAAGATGATCAATTAAATAATAGGTAAGATCCAATTTAAAGAAGATATAATAATAATGGATATGATCCATTACACTAGAAGGAATGTTAAGGAGAAATTATTTGTGCATGAACAAATAATTGGCACTACAACAGAAAATAAATATAGCGACGCAAAAATGTGTCACTAATGCGTCACTAAACTGGGTTTTGCGACGCATTAGCGACGCAACTGTAGCGTCGCTGTAAGTCTCGTCACAAAATGAATTTAGTCGCAATTGTGTCGCTAAATAGCGACTCTCAGCGACGCATTTATTGCGTCGCAATATTACGATGCAATGTCTTTGCGTCGCAATATTGCG
The DNA here is from genome assembly GCA_900491605.1 of Calamus simplicifolius. Lineage (NCBI taxonomy): Eukaryota > Viridiplantae > Streptophyta > Magnoliopsida > Arecales > Arecaceae > Calamus > Calamus simplicifolius. The sequence goes on from UESW01004143.1 coordinate 348,737, forward strand.
ATGCAAGGTCGTTGCATCATAATATTTAATAATAATATTTTAAAAATATTAGCGATGTAATTTTAGTCGCTAATGAGTCGCTAATTAAATTTTTATAAAAAAATATTAAAAATTAAAAATTAAAATGATTAAATTTAATATTGCGACGCAACTAAGTGCGTCACAATATTGCGACACTAAGACATTGCATCGCAATATTTAATAATAATATTTTAAAATATTAGCGACGCAATTTAATCATTAATACGTCGCTAATTAAATATTTTTTTTAAAAATAAAAAGATTAAAAATTAAAATGGTTAAATTTAATATTACGATGCATTCAATTGCGTCGCAATATTGCAACGCAATTGAATGCGTCGTAATATTTAATAATAATATTTTAGATATATTAGCGATGTAATTTCAGTCTCTAATGCGTTGCTAATTAAATTTTTTTAAAAAATATAAAATATTATAAATTAAAATGGTTAAATTTACAAAAATTATAATCGAAACACTGATATTGATCGAAACACTAATATTAATCGAAACATTCATCATTAAATTTTCAAAAATAATTAATATATTAAAATTTTGAAGTTTCCATGTACAACACATAAAAAGTAAAGAAAAAAATACATCAAGAATCTCCACTATCACGATCATGTGGTGGCTGGAAACCCTGCGACATGCGGCTAACCAAATCCCGCATGTGACGCATCTGCTCTCTTATGTCAGAGAGCTCGTGCTGAAGGACTTCCGTGCGCTGGTCGAACTCGTGCTAAAGGACTTTCGTGCGCTAGTCGAACTCCTGCTGAATCTCCTACCGAACCTCCTACCGAACCTCCTTCGTAATAGATATCCGAATGTCCTCTAAACGCTCGGCAGGAATATCGCCAGAATAGCGCGAACTGGAGGCCTACTGGGGAAAATATGCAGAAGCTCTAGTGCCCAACCATAGACCCCGCGGTCTCGCAGCTGGGCACCAACAACCTCCAAAAACATACGTCGACTCTCCTCTGATGAGAGTTCGACGGGCGGTCCCCCATCAGTGGAGTCGACCTGCGATGCCTGGGACTGAAGCTCCTCGACTCGTGCCTTTGAATTATAAAATCAACAATAAATGAATCAATAAATTTCTCTAAATAAAATTTTAGAAATTAAACAGATACAATATAAAGCTAATTTCTTACCGCAACCTCCCGTGATCGTGTATCGACGTAGGAACCGTCCCTCCTGGTGTGTGTCGCCCTGAATAGACGAAACTCACCAGGATCTCCGCCCTCCTGTTCAGACTACAACAACAGAAAGAAAAATTGATATAAATAAAAGTATTTGTAAATAACTAAATTAGTAATTAAAATATTTAAGTTTTCTTACCATGCGGCGTCTGTGCCTGAATCGAAATAGACCCCGCAGTGTGGCGGGAGAGACCCGTGCCAGGACCGCCCCTCTCGGATCAGCGGTTCGTGCTGGCTGATGCGGACCTCCTACGCCAGCCATCAGACTGCCATGCCTACTGCCACTCGTGCCAAATACCCTCCGGCACATGGGCAGGACGCTCACCCAATGTCCTCCAATGATGAAGCATGTCGGAGTATCGGTGTGCTGTAAGAGCATTCCATGCTGCCCTAATGGCATCATGGATAGCAGGGTCCCACGTAAACTTTTTCTGCATTGAAATAAATAGTTAGTTTAAGAATTTATTAAGATTAAGAAATTTAAGATAAATTGTATTTAATAAGTTTACCTGAAACTCTGAAAAATAAAACTCCCTCGTGGCTGCAGATACATGGCGCCAATCGTAGCCACTTGGATCAGCACGCCTCTGAAATATGGAGCTAATCTGGCTCGATACATGATGCTTCTCAATAAATCTGTTAAAAAAATATGTTTATAGGTAATTGACTTAAAAACATAAACGATATATTTACAATTACTATATACTTACAGCCCATGAGCATCCAGTCCAAGTATGGTGCGGCCGACGATGGAAGAACTCTCGGATGTATGTGTCGATCGGCTGGATGATAATACTAATGCAGGATCACCGCGATAGCTGAAGAGACCGAGGCTGTGCGATGTGTGGAGATCCGAACTCTCCATCTCCAAAGCTCATGGGATCTGATGCGGCATGGCTACGTCTCTGCTCACTCTGTCTGTCACCGGTAGATTTACCTCGGCCCGTCATACTAAAAATACTAAAGATTCATGAATGTTATTACAATTAATGATTAAATATGTAAAAATATAACATTTGTAAAAATAAATTGAATTTGAAAAAACCTCTATGTTTAGTCGGTTTCATTTGTTTTGTGAAATATTGGTTCAACATCCGATGTCGTATCGGCCTGCGATTCAGTTTCATTATCATCGGAAGGAAATCGATCATTTGAATCGTAATTTCTTGGACATCACCATTTGGATCTCTAAGTGATGTTTCAGGAGCTCTTGTGTTATCCTCAATTGCATGCATTTTATCTCATCCTCTTGAAATGCAGGGCACTCGGCTGATTACTTGATGAACTCTCGTCTAATATGATTGTTGAACGTGGGACGATTTTAGAAACAACCCACCAATCTCGCTTGTTGTTGCGCAAACTTGGATATCCGCAGAAAAACACTTGCTGAGCTTGGGATGCAAGGATGAATGAATCATATTTCTGCAATCTTCGTCGATGGTTCACTTCAACTAGATTGTAGTCGTTATGAACCCTTTTTCCCACAGGAAGTGTCGGATCGAACCAATCGCAACGAAACAATACGGTTCGTTTAATAGGCCAACCGGGATATTCAACTTCAACCACCTCTACTAACTTTCCATAATAATCCTGCATATTTGCTCCAACACTTTTCCTTTAACACACATGCCCCAGTTCTGCGTGCCTCTTGAAGCTGCTAGTCGTTCAATCTGAAATTTGTACCCATTAACAAAATAGCCAGTAGAGGTTGTTACGGTCTTCAATGGCCATTGCGATAGACATTTAATGAAAATATTATCGGTTGTGGACCATGGACCGTTTACCTATAAATTAATAAGCTATTCACAACCAATTCAAAAAATAAAAGCTATTATTGAAATTGATTGAGTGATACTACTCACAAATTCATAAAACCAGTAAGCGAACTTTGTTTCTAACTTCTGCCCAATGGCAACTTGACTGATGTCGGGATTTATCTGTCGTTGTCTATCACAATACATCCTTATGGGATGATACGGATTAAAACATCTGTTAGAAATTAAATATTGTGGTATATTACAATTTAAATTAGAAGTTCCAATTAAGCATTGAAGTATATACTTACTCAATGTATGGATCGACTTCTCTACAGTTTATTAGGATGTAATAATGTGCTGCATTATACTCCATATCGCTAAGATTTCTTGACTTATGCGCCCCAAATGAATGGCCGATACCTTTAAAAACTGATATTCTACCATCATTAGGTTCTCCTTCGTCCACACATACGTCATTGTTATGACCAACATTTCGGCTCCTCGTGCGGGCGTGACCCTCAAAGTAATGCGAGGCAAAAGCTGAAACTTCTTCGACCAAGTGTGCATTACATATTGAACCTTCAACCCTTGCCTTATTACGCACATTTTTTTAACTTCTTAAGGTACCTATATGTAAAGGTGAAAAAAAAATAAACCAATGTTCTCGCAATGAAATAATATTGAAATGTCAACATGTCTTACTGATGTATATATTTACCTCTCGAAATGATACATCCAGCGATACTGCACGGGACCAGCTATGCTCGCTTCGTATGGCAAGTGAACCGGTAAATGCATCATTGAGTCAAAAAACTAGGAGGAAATATTCGCTCCAGCTTGCATAAAATTATTGGAATTTCCTCCTCAAGCCTTGCCATGGATGCAGAAGTAATGACTGCAACAGATAACTCCTTGAAGAACAAGCTGAGCTCCGTCAATGCCTTCCAGACATGGTGCAGAAGCAACTCACGAAAAGCTATAGGCAATAACCGTTGCATGAAAACATGACAGTCGTGACTCTTCATGCCGAACAACTTGAGCTTATGCATGTCCACACACCTACCGATATTTGATGCATAACCATCTAGAAATTTTAACCCTCTAACCCAGTTACATAATACTTCTCGTGAATTTCTGTCAAGAGTGTAACAGGCCTTAGGATAGGTCCCGTCAACACTCCTCCTCAAATCACCTCTTCTGCAATAAAGATTAAGTTCTTCTTTTGACTTTGCAGTGTCTTTGGTTTTTTCCGGATGTTTAGCACCGTGTTAAATATGTTATCAAAGAAATTTTCTCGACATGTATAACATCCAAGTTGTGACGGATGAGATTTATGCTCCAATACAGCAAATCCCAAAATATACTCCTCTTCTTCCAATTATGTTCTTTACATATACGGCCATTTATTCTATCTGCATCTGGTTCCCAAGCATACCTTAACCCCAAATGCTCTATAGTATCAATATATCCGTGCTGGACCTAATCGGTTCGACGAATTTTGTGACTGCTTTGTTCTTCGGAAGGCGGTCAAGTTACGCCTGTAAGGATGATTTGGAGGCAAGAACTTCCTATGATTATCAAACCATGACTGCTTACCACTCTTCTGCAATGTAAATGCATCCGAATCATACATGCAATGGGGGCATGCCAGACATCCAGCAGTGCTCCAACCAGACAACATTGCATATGCCGGGAAGTCACTTATTGTCCACATCAAAGCAGCTCTCATGATGAAATTCTGTTTCATAGAAATGTCGTAGGCTATGACTTCTGTTTCCCACAACATTTTCAATTCGGCCACCAACGGTTGCAGGAAGACATCAATCTTTTTCTTTGGATTTGATGGTCGTGAACCAAAACTGTCAAAAACATTGCAAAATCTTTCATACACTTCCATGGAGGAAGTTTATATACAGTCAGTATCACAGGCCAACATGAATACTGTTGGCCCGCTTGACCAAATGGTTAGAAGCCATCAGTACAAAGACCTAATCTCACATTCCTTATATCTTCAGCGAAATCAGGATGATTTTTATTGAAATGCTTCCAAGCTTTTGAATCTGACGGATGCTGCATTTCATCCTCTTTAGATTCATGTTCAGCATGTCATCTCATATCAGCAGCTGTAGCCTCAGATCTATATAATCTCTGCAGGCGTGGAGTAAGAGGAAAGTAATGCATCCTCTTGTAAGGCACACTTTTCCTCCTACTTGTACTAGCTCCCCCTTCACCATTTTTGTACCTCGATTGCCCACAAATCTTACACCATCATAGCTCTGAGTCTTCATCCCAATATATCATGCAATTGTTCAAGCAACAATCGATCTTATTAACTGGGAGCCCAAGCCCACGCAACAACTTCTTCGTTGAGTAAAAACTGTCTGCTACAACATTATCATTTGGCAAAATTTCCTTGATTAACCCAGCTACAGAATTGAACGCCTTTTCTGATAATCAATGTTTGCCTTAATATTCAACAACCGAGCAGCCATAGACAACTGGGAATGACCCTCACAACCAAGATACAATTCTTGATTTGCAGCATGCAACATATCATAAAATTGTTGTGCATCTAGATTTGGTTCTTCCATAAATGTATTCTGATTGAATTTATTACCCGATGCATTCATCACCATTTCTTCATATGTGTTTAAGTTCACAAATGGTTCATCTATGGGAATTGACACTTGTTGGCTTGTAACAGCTGCTGAAATTTCCTCTGGTTCACCATGACAGTACCAAACATCGTAATCAGGAACAAACCCCTTTTTACATAAATGCACCTTAACAGTTTCAACATCTTTGTAGGCTTTATTCTGACATCTGTGAAAGTTGCATGGGCACCTAATCCTAGGCCCATCCATCCATTCAGGTTGGCTACATGCAAATGCGATAAATTCTTCCAATCCATTTAGAAAATCTGGATTAAGCAAGCCATCTTTTATCCTTGCATACATCCACGAGCGAGCCCCGCTCATTTTTGACCGACTTATACAATTTCTAGTAAACCATTAAAGGAAACCACATTATAAAACTATATTAGCATTACTAAATATATAACTAAATTATTTCTTTTACATAACTAAGGTTAATAACAACCATTTAAATCATTTATAACTAAACCAATTTTCTTTTACACAACTAAGGTCCCTACCCTGCAAGGCCGGGCCACGGCTACGATCCTTGGCGTGCTAGCAAGGACCGAGGCATAGCTTCATGCCAAGCTAATGCTAGGGCTTGAGTTCAGTCGGGCCGCAAGGCGGTCCGTTCAATCATGAGACTTCACAAGCATTCAAGTGTCCTAAATTAATTCCACCTTCACTCCATGTCTAAAAGGTAAGGCCCTATCCCATTCAAGAATATTTTTTGTGATATGTTATTCTGCTATTAATTATCATCGATCGGTTATATTAAAATTTCAGCAGCATTTTCCCATATGTTCTCCTAAATGTATGGCATATATGCCACACTAAGAGAACGTATGAGCAAATACAAAACGCAATCTCAACCAATAATGATTAATAGCAGACTAACATATCGCAAAAAATATTCTCAAACTGTCCACCAGGACAATTTGAGAATTTGCAAGACTAAGTCTTACAAATTCTCAAACGGGTCTAAAGGTTATAGTGCTGTGAGAAATAATATGAAAATCCAAAGACAATCGAACTTATGTTTGTTATTCAGAAATTCTTGTCAATTCCGTAATAAACTCATTACATAATTCTATGTGAAGACTAAAATATAAATCATTGAAACTACTAATTCGATGCTGAAAATTAAATAGAACTACAACAAGACGTTCATTCTAGCATTACATAATTTAATGCATCATTCAATTTGAAGCAGGATGTAAATAATCAAGACATAATATGATATTATAAAATCATATTATAATATGATATTATAATATCATTATAATATCATATTATAATATCAATAAAATTAGAAATCACATATGTCAAATGTTCACCAATAAAATGTCATGCATAGTTTAATAGACTGACAAATTGAACCATGACTATATAAAAATCACTAATCAATTATGACTGAATTAATTTAAAACATAATAAGCACTAAATAATCATAAAGCAATTTCTTTAATTAATTTACTATTGATCAGAATCACTAATTAGCAAATACTACATTGATGTTATATTGCAACCATTATTTATTAGAATACCATAATTTATTATTATTTTATATTATAATATTATGAACTAATATAAGTTAATATATATTATAATATGATATTATTAATAAAGTGTCCTAAATTAATTATCATAAATATACTTTTTTATGATCATAGTGAATATTATAAGTTAAAGGGATAATAAATTTTATTTTTCTAATTTAATAACAAAAAATTCAAATATTGAATGATATCATAATTTCATATTAATTTATAATGAGTTTATTATAAATAATTTTTTATTGATGAAAATGAATATATATTAAATTTAATATTGTAACAAGAACTTATAATAACATTCTGACAATAAGACATGCATGAAGAAAACTATTTCAAATTTATTTTAAAATTTCATCAAACCCAAAATAGTTCAATATATTGATGTTATAGAATCATTATTATTATATTATAATATCACATAATATAATATTTATAATATTAAAATAATACTATACTATATTCTAATATTATTGTAATATATTATTTATTTAATATAATAATATAACTATAGGGGTTTTCTAAATTTAATTGATATAATAATATTTTTAAATAAACTATTAAAATTAAAGTATTAAAACAACTTACTAATAATATTTTTAATATTAATAATTAAATAGTTTAATCAGTAAAATTGGTTATGAAATATATTTTGTAATATTAAAGAATAATTTTGTAAAAAATATTTTTTTATTATAATAGTTTATCAATAAATAATAATTATTAAGATTAAAATATTAAAACAGCTTACTAATATATTTTGTAATAAATTTATTTTTTATTAATTTAATAAAAAAACCCATCCCTATTTTTTTTTTTTTTTATTTTTTTTTTTGGTGGCCTGGCCATAGGCCACCATGGCCAGGCCACAGACGGCGGGGCCGTGGCCAGAGAAGACGGGAGGAGGGGGGATTTCCCCTCTGTTAAATTTTTTTTCCCGTGGCCTGGCTACTGTGGCCAGCCACGGCCGCAGCCGTGGCCGTAGAAGATGGGAGGGGGGGGAGGGGTTCCCCCCTTGTAAAATTAATTTTTTCCCTTGGCCTGGCCACTGTGGCCAGGCCACGAAGCCACAGCCGCGGCCGTGGCCGGAAAGACGGGAGGGGGGGAAATCCCTCCACTGTTAAATATTTTTTTTCCCGTGGCCTGGCCACTATGGCCAGGCCACGACCGGCCACGGCCGCAGCCGTGGTCGGAGAAGACGGGAGGGGGGGTGAGGGGTTCCCCCTGCTAAATTAATTTTTCCCATGGCCTGACCACTGTGGCCAGGCCACGACCTGCCACGGCCGCGACCATGGCCGGAGAAGATGGGAGGGGGCATTTCCCCCCCCCCCCCCCAAACTGTTAAATTGACGAGAGGTGGGGGGAGGGGTTCCCCCCTGTTAAATCAATAGTTTCCCGTGGCCTGGCCACTGTGGCCAGGCTACGACCGGCCACGGCCATGGCCGGAGAAGACGGGAAGGGGGGATTTCCCCCCCCCCCCCCACAGTTAAATTTTTTTTTTAGAGGGAGGAGAGGAGTATCTGGCGAGTGATTCGGGTGCCGGAGAGCCGCCGGACGTGGGGAAGACGGAGGACGAGAAAGGAGAAGGCGGGAGGGGGAGGGGGTTCGGGCTCGTGAGGAGGAAGAAGAAGAGGGGGATCCACATGGATTTATGAATCAGGATTAGCGACGCAAGATTGCGTCGCTAATCAGCGACGCTAATTATGCATCGCTGATTGTGTCGCTAAGTTGCCACCATTAGGCATTTTGGCGGGAAATTAGCGATGCATCTAATTTGCGTCGCAATATTGCGACGCATATGCTATGCGTCGCAATATTAGTTTAAAAATTTAATATTACAAATATTGCGACGTAGGCATTATGCGTCACAATATTGCGACGTAAATGCAATGCGTCGCAATATTTTATTATTAAATTAATAAACCAATATCAATATTGTGATGCATTCATAATGCATCGCAATATTATTTGTTAATTTAAAACTAATATTGCGACGCATCCATTATGCGTCGCAATATTGCGCAATATTGCGATGCAATCATAATGCGTCGCAATATTAGTTTGTTAATTTAAAACTAATATTGCGACGCATCCATTATGCATCACAATATTACGACGCAATCACAATGCATCGCAATATTAGTTTGTTAATTTAAAACTAATATTGCGACGCATCCATTATGCGTCGTAATATTGCGACGCATTAATAATGCGTCGCAATATTAGTTTGCTAATTTGAAACTAATATCGCGATGCATTATCAATGCGTCGCGATATTAGTTTTAAATTAACAAACTAATATTGCGACGCATCCACTATGTGTCGCAATATTGCGACGTAATTATACTGCATCATAATATTGATATTAGTTTATTAATTTAATATTACAAATATTGATATTAGTTTATTAATTTAAAACTAATATTGCAATGCATCCGTTATGCGTCGCAATATTGCGACGTAAATGCAATGCATTACAATATTTGTATTATTAATTAATAAACCAATATCAATATTGCGACGCATTATGAATGCATCGCAATATTAGTTTGTTAATTTAAAACTAATATTGCGACGCATCCATTATGTGTCACAATATTGCGATGCAATCACAATGCGTCGCAATATTAGTTTGTTAATTTAAAACTAATATTGCGACGCATCCATTATGCGTCGCAATTAGTTTGTTAATTTGAAACTAATATCATGACACATTATCAATGCGTCGCAATATTAGTTTTAAATTAATAAACTAATATTGCGACGCATCCACTATGCGTCGCAATATTGTGACGCAAATACGTTGCGTCACAATATTAGTTTATTAATTTATAAACTAATATTGCGACGCATTATAGCTTGGATCCGACCGCTGCGATCCATCTGATCGGCGACGATCCGACGGTTGCGATCGATCTAAGCCATGATCCCAATCTGCGATGATCGATCCGACGGTTGCGATCCATCCGATCGGCGACGATATCCAATGGTTGCGATTGATTGAACCCATGATCCTGATCGGCGATGATCGATCCGACGGTTGCGATCCAACTAATCGACTACGATCCGACGGTTGCGATCGATCCAGGCCATG